>CM053589.1:155476275-155497768 GCA_028646515.1 Pseudochirops corinnae
ATGTATTTATACACACATACACTCTCCTATACATCTGCATATATGTATGTATAGAAATCTATATATCTACATACACACATATCTACATACATACATACATACATACATATTAAAAGTGTCATGAGTTAAAATTATTGTTTTTTCCATGTAGGAATATAAATAGTTCAACTTTAATGAGTTTCTTATGATTTCTTTTTCCTGTTTACCTTCTCGTGCTTTTCTTGCTTCTTGTATTTAAAAGTTAAATTTTCTGTTCGGTTTTGTTTTTTTCATCAAGAATACTTGAAAGTCCTTTATTTCATCAAATGACCATATTTTCCCCTGAAGAATTATGCTCAGTTTTGCTGGGTATGTGATTCTTGGTTTTAATCCCAGCTCCTTTAATCTCCAGAATATTATATTGCAAGCCACTTGATCCTTTAATCTTGCTAGGTCTTGTGCTATCCTGATTGTGTTTCCACAATACTCAAATTGTTTCTTCCTGGCAGCTTGTAATATTTTCTCCTTGACCTGGGAACTCTGGAATTTGGCTATGATATTCTTAAGAGTTTTCTTTTTGGAATCTTTTTCAAAAGGCAATTGTTGAATTCTTTCAATTTCTATTTTGCTCTCTGGCTCTAGACTATCAGGGCAATTTTCCTTGAGAATTTCTTGAAGGATGATTTCTAGGCTCTTTTTTTGAACGTGACTTTCAGGTACTCCAACAATTTTTAAATGATCTCTCCTGGATCTATTTTCCAGGTCAGTAGTTTTTCCAATGAGATATTTCACATTGCCTTCTATTTTTTTTTTCATTTGTTTGGATCTGTTTTATAGTATCTTGATTTCTCATAAAGTCATTCGGTTCCATTTGCTCTAATCTAATTTTGAAGGAATTATTGTCTTCAGTGAGTTTTTGAAATTCCTTTTCAGTCTGGGCAATTTGGCTTTTTAAGGCATTCTTTTCCTTATTGGCCTTTTGGGCCTCTTTTGCCATTTGAGTTAGTCTATTTTTTAAGGTGTTATTTTCTTCAGTATTTTTTTAGGTTTCTTTTAGCAGGTTGTTGACTTGCTTTTCATGATTTTCCTGTAGCATTCTCATTTCTCTTCCCAATTTTTCCTCCACTTCTTTTGCTTGATTTTCAAAATCCTTCTTGAACTCCTCCATGGCCTGTAACAAGTTGATTTTTTTCTTGGAAGCTTTTGATGCAGGAGTTTTGACTTCAATGACTTCTTCTGGTTCCATGTTTTGATTCTTTTTGTCCCCAAAAAAGGATTCTATAGTCTGATTGTGCTTCCTCTGTTTGCTCATCTTGCAAGCCAATTACTTGACTTTTGAGCTTTCTGTCACTATAGATCTCTGCCTCCAGAATGGAGAGAGTTATGTCCCAAGTCATTGGTGTTTTCACAAATATTGTCTGAGCTATTAGGAGGGTGCTCTCTTTGCAGACACCCCAAGCTCTGGCACACAGGCCACACACCCCAGGACCACCACCCAAGGCTGTGATCCAGACCCAAGCAGGTCAAAGCAAAACAATTACCCTCTGAATGGTTGCTTGGTGCCCTTTCAATCTGTAGTCCAGGAGCTCTGAGGCAGTCACATGGCAGCAGCTGCAGCCACTGCACCTCCACCACCCCTTGCCCCAGGGCCAGGGGCCAGAATATGCTCTTCCATCACCCAGTTCCAATAGGGTTCCCCAGTGACCTTTTACTTTCTCTTTGGCATTTATGGCTTGAGAAGTCAGGAAACTGCCACAGCTGCCAGTGATTCACTCTCCTGAAGTCTGGTCTGGTGGGTCTGTGCTAATGGTTGGGGCCACCCCAGGGCCAGAACCTTGTAGCTCACATGGAACTGCCCTTGGCTCCCAGCTTGGTGTGATAGACCCTTCCTCTCAGCCTACTATGCTGCCTTCTGTGGGAGATTTGTTTCTTTTTGTCACTTTGTGGGTTCTATAGCTCTAAAATTTGTTTAGCATCATATTTTAAAAGTATTGGAGGTAGTTGCAATATAACTCAGAAAAGTTCCTGTTTTAATTACACCATCTTGATTCTGCCCCCTGAACTACCTCTTAATTGGGAAATGGCTCTTCCTCTTTTAAATTTGAATTAGTCATACATGCATATATATATGTCTATATATATGCATACATATATATGTATATACACATATGTATGTTGTAAATTGAGGGTTTTTTTCATAGAAACTTGTTGCAAATATTATTTCTGATTATGTACTTCCTTTCTAAGTACAGCATTTAGCTGAATTGGTTTTGTTTGTGCAAAATAATTATTTAAATTTCGAAAATCAAAATACTCCATTTTATTTTATATATTTTTTATATCTTTTATTTGGTCATAAATTCTCCTCCCATCTAAACGTCTGAGAGGGCATTTGTTTCCTTGTTCCTCTAATTTGTTAATGATGTCACTCTTTATATCCAAGTTATGTATGTTGGAGCTTTTCTTGGTTTGGTATGGAATATTAATCAATACCTAGTTTCCTTTGGGTTATTTTCCAATTTTCTCTGAATGCTAAGTTACTTAGCTCATTTGCTTTTCTATATTGTACATATTAAAATTAGTAATTATATTACATTGATATTAATAATATATTAATTATTAAATTATATTATGCATAATATAGTATAGTATTAATTATATTTTATTGATATGTTATCTTAATAATTTATTGATATATTAATAATCTTAATAATACCTGTAATCTAAATCTAAGCTATTTTAATGATTACTGCTTGGTACATAAATACTTAATTTGAGCATTGTTTCTAGTTACTACACAAAGTTAATTATCACATAACAACAACAATAAATGGATTCTCCTCATCATGCTGATTGACTCAGCTTTGACATTCAACACCTCAGCAGCCTGGATAGCCTCTCTGTTTTCTTTGGATGGATGGAGGGCAGAGATTCAGAACTTCCCAGGCAACTCTTCATTTTCCATCAGCACCTCTGCTTGGCCCTGATGTGTGACTAAGCCTTTTTGATCTCCACTATCTTCAGCCTCTTTTTGTTTATTGTCTTCCTCCATTGTATTGTAAGCTCCTCAAAAGCAAGGACTATTTTTCTTTTTCTTATTTGTATCCCCAGTGTTTAACACACTGCTTGACACATTGTGTTGTTCAGTCATTCAGTCATGTCCAACTCTTTGTGACTTAATAGATCATAGCATGTCAGGTCCTTCTATCCTCTACTATTTCTTGAAGACTGTCCAAGTTTCTGTTTGTTATTTCTATGATGCTATCTATCCATCTCATCCTATGTTCTCCCTTTCTCCTTTTGCCTTCAATATTTCCCAACAGGCTTTTTTTTTTCCCCAATAAGTACTATCTTCTCATTATGTAACCAAAGTATTTAAGCTTCGGTTTCAATATTTCACATTCCAATGAATGGTCTGAATTACGTTCTTTAAGTATTGACTGATTTGACCTGTTTGCTATCAGAAGTATTCTCAAAAATCTTTTCTAGCATCATAATTCAAAAGTGTTGATTCTGTGATCCTTAATTCTCCTTATAGTCCATAGCATACATTACTATAGGAAAAAAATATAGCTTTGACTATATGGACCTTTATTGTCAAAATGATGCCTCTGCTTTTTAATATTTTGTCCAGATTTGCCATAGAATTCTTTCCAAAACCCAAGAATCCTTTACTCTCATGACTGCAGTTGCTGTCTGCAGTGATCTTTGAGGTCAAGAATATGTGATCTGATACTGTTTTCCTTGATTCTCCCTCTATTTGCCAAGAAGTGATAGGACCAGTTGCCAAGATCTTAGGTTTTTTTTTTTTTATGTTAAGCATCAAGCAGCACTTAATAAATGTTTGTTAACTATTATTGACTATTGTTTCATTTTAAGGCATACGAAATGACTCATAATTTATATGAGATGTATTCCTAAGTCAATTTTGTATATGTAGGACCACCAACTTAATAGATAAAAGATAAAAAAAAAGTTGTATAAAAAGAATTAAAGTGAGAAAAATATATGCTCTCTAATTAAAACAAATCTGATTTATATGGAGCTATATACAGTGTCCAAAAAGTCGTAGTCGTATCTGTTGTCTAATATAAGTTCTATAAGATTTGCATGTAACAGATAAAGTACATGGCCTGCTTTGAAAGGCTTTATCTAAGATTTTACCTATTGTTTTTTTTTAATTTCCTGATTTCATGTGAATTACTATCCATTTCATGATGAATGTGTCCAGATGTTAAAGTAAACTTGTGAATTTGGGAGGCACAGGGGTGCTGAATCTTTTTGGAGAGGAGTGAATGTGGAAACATGACATTAGTATTCCGTATTGTCTGAGAACATAAACGGGCCTGTGGTTTGTGACGTTTCCCATCCTACTGGCACAGTGACAAATATACTTCTAGTTTAGATTTTGATTAAATCTCAAAAGAGGTGTGTTTGGTAAAATAGTATTCAATGAAAAATGAGAAACAGCTATATAGTGACTTTAGTTTAATGGTTTACTAACCCCCTCCCTGGGTTGGATTAAGGGAATCATTCTAAATGTTCTTTAATGATACCTTAAACAGTAATTGCCCAATATTTATTGGTAAATATTGCTTAATGGTACCTTAAAGAGGAAATAATTGCCCAATTATGTTTCAAACAGGTTTTTCTTTCATGACAATAAAATATGTTGAATAAAGTATTTTCACTTGAAGTTTTATACTCAATAGTAAGCAAAAAGGGTCTTCGTGGATTATTTCTTTTAATTTTTACAGAATGTCCCACATGAAATATTCATAATTATTTTATAATTAGAGTTTTATAAATTTACATTTAACTTCCATGTTATAATTTATAACTATGGAATATAAATTTAATTTGGAGGTTTTGGGGGATAATCATTATTATATTTACTGTAAATACTTAATGAATAAATCTAAAAGAATATCATGAATGATAAATCATCCTGAGGCTTCACAGCACTTTTTTTTTTGCTGTTGTTGAAAGAAGTTTATAGAACAAAACATGTTGGGAAGCAGCAATGTTATAGATGTTTATTTCTTATTTCCAAAAGGAATTGTAAAAGAATTAAAAAAAAAGAATCACAGTGAGTATTGACAGAATAAAGTAAAATTGGTTTCATTAACAACTTCTTTCTATACTGTTAAAAATCTACAAGTCTAATATTTAAAATTAAGGACAAATTAATTTCTTCTTGGGTCCATCTTCATTGACTAAAAGGCAAAGATAATATAAGCTTTCATTTTAGTCATTGTTTACTGATTACTAAAAAACAAACAACATGTGATTGTATAGAGTACCACACTGCTTTAAAGATTATTTTCTAACAAGATGTCTCCCAAGCATATGCCAAGCAGAAGTTTTAATGTCCTTGAGGATGGGCATACGAAGGTCCTGTAGAAGGTCAAGAAATTGTAGGTGATTGAATCAGTAAAGGAGAAAACAGGATTTTCCTAATTTAAACCACCTGTAGATAGAAACAAACTCCATTTCTCTGAAACTCAGTTCTATCATCTGAAAAATGAGGGAATTTGCTTAAATACTTTCCATGACTGCTTTCTGGCTCTAAATTGTATGAACAATGTGTTTCTACATTTTTTCTTATACATTCCAGTACGATTTATGATTTGGTGCGAATAGGTTTAGAAAAAGGGGTAGGTAGTTGGTCACTCCTTTTCGTCTATGCCAGTGGTTATCAACCTTCCTAATGCCGCAACCCTATAATACAGTTCCTCATGTTGTGGTGAACTCCAACCATAAAATTATTTTCGTTGTTCCTTCATAACTGTAATTTTGCTACTTTTTTGAATCATAATGTAAATATCTGATATGCAGGATGTATTTTCATTGTTACAAATTTAACATAACCTACAGGTTGAGAATTGTTGGTCTATGCCATCTGAGAAATAATCGATAATATAATTCCCATCTGCTCTGCTTAGAATATATTTGTTTGGATAAAAATAACCACCATAATGAATGCTAGAAATACTGAGCTATGATTTTTATACTGTTTTTATGCTAGTGGCTTTCCAAAGAAGTAAGCAAATGATCCAGGGTAGCACCCAAGGGATAATATTTTTCCTCATTTTTTTTTTCTCTCAAGGTCAAAAGTAATTTGGTGAAAGTTGAAGGTATTTTAGCTGAAAAGACAGAAAATATTTAGAGAAAATAAAAATTTACATTCATATGGCATAATCCATGTTACAGTATACTTTGCCTCTCAGAAACGTGCTAGAGCAAGAGTGTTTGGAATTAATATCCTGTCTCCTCTTTATGAAACATTGTTTTCAGCCACAATATTCTTGGCCTTTAGGCAGTAAACAGTAAACAAATGAGCAGATTAGGCTTTTATTAAACAAAAAATTGTGCTTTTCAGCTGAATAAGCACCCAATTTATAGTCAGTAATGAAAACAAATTCTGAGGAACAAATTGTAAATAAATTGTTGTTGGACTGAAACTCTATCTATACCAACAAAAAAAAATTCCTTAAAATATTATAAGGCGTACCACCTTGGAGCAGACAAGTGATGACCTCTGGTCTACTGTCCAGTCCTAACACATACATCAGAGCATATTGTGTCATTTTAGTGAAGAGTGTCACAGTTTGGGTCCAAGGTTTAGATTTTTTTCTTTTTAACTAGCCTTTTGTTTATCATTTCTATTTACCCAGGAGACAAATGGATATCTCCATAGTATAATATTAGCACTTATTAGAGAGCCTTATCATCAATTATTTAAACATCCACTAGAGCTTTGTGTTGTACTAAGCAGTCTAATCAGTCAACAAGCCTTTATTAAGCACTTGCTATAAGCCAGGAATACAAAGAAAGGTTTGGACCAGTTTTTGTCTTCAAAGAACTCACATTTAGTGGAAGAGATGATAAGGAAACAAATGTTTACTTTCAAGATATATAAGTATAAAATGGCAGGTAACCCTATGAATTAGGCAAGTAAACAAAAGGTCATGATATAAAATATATATTCATTTTAAACAATAATTTAAAAATACAAGATTGGCTTTTGCTGAGTAATTAGTAGCAAAAGAAATCTATGGAAAGGATGTCACTGAATATCAGTTCCAGAGACCTCAAAACATACGGATAGTGACTATGCCTATTCCTGAAGGCAGACCTTGATTCTAAAGCTATTACTAGGGCTTTGACTTGTGCCTTTACCTCACATTACATATTTGTAGGAAGAACTAGCTTCCTTTGTTTATCTTAGTCTAAAATTTCCTATCCCTTATGATTCTATGGCTACCCCATGATTGGTCTACTACTGTGTGAAAAGAGTGAGTCTTCAGGGAACAGTTATATGAGTGATCTCATTTCCCTCATGTATTCTAATCATTTATACATTATGCTACAAATTCTATAGACAGAGTAAGGTGGGAAGGAATGGATATATCTCTATTCTTTAAAATTCTGAACCTGATACCAAGAATATGTTATTCGCCAGGGTCTCCATTTATTTTTTCTTCTACTTAAGAGCAGCTTCTCTTTCTCATTTTCATGTTTTCCCTTTTCTGTGCCTTTGACAGAGGCAAGTCACTATACCCTAGAGGTCTAGACAAACACAGGGGCATATTGTTGCTAACTACTATTGGAGCTGGTAGCTTTATGAAGAATAAGGCAAAATGGTGTGTGTATTTGACAACACCATATAAAACGAATCATTCACCCTCTTTTTTCCGATTATTGTTTGTTTGCTGACAACACTATTTCAGATTTTAAGAAATGCCTGACCCATATCTAGATCATAATTCCATTTGTTCTTATCATTCAAACACCATGCAAACATCTAATTCTCCCACCTTCCACTTACTCCCTCCATCCCACTAAAAAGTGTCAATGGGTTAGGAGCATAAATGAGAGGTACACTGTCTTTCCTCATGTTGGATTGCCAAGCCTGTGACACCCGTGATAGATATGGGACCTCTCTTTAGGATTAGGTTTAGTATGTTACCAGTAACTTTAAACAATACAATGTCAATTTTGAGGAACATCCCAGTGGCGTCATATAAATATCACTTTCTTTTTCGCTTGTATTTGTATCCCTAGTGTTTAGCACTGAGTGTCTAACACCTAGTGAGGGCTGAATAAAAGGTCTGATTACCTGGAAAATTATACAAGTTAGTCTTGGAATTAGAAAATGCCAGGGAGATCAGAAGACTGACATGGGGATATTGGTTTTGATGGTCAGAATTATTGACATTTATTCTTCATTGCCATAGACCAAATGGAGAGATTCAGTAACAGGGCCAGGAAATTTCCCCTTGACTCCTGGGAATTGCAGTTGGCAATATGCCAGGGTTTGCAGAAAGAAGAGGGAGACTGAGCCTAAATCTGCAGATAAATATGAAGGCTTCATAAGGACATGACATAGGCAGAGATTTTTGGGAAGACAGAAATCAATGTTGCGTCGAGAGCACTTTTCTGATGCTACCACTAACTATCTCTATAAGTACTTCATTTGCTTCCTTTATAGAAGAAATAGTGTTATAAGGTAATATTCCTTACATATGTACCCACACACAGATAAACACACTGATTAGTTACTTAATATGTATTATTAGTACAGCTGGGGTGGGTGGAGTAGCAGGTATGAAGACCTCGCCTTGTATCCATGTTCAACATTCTTGGTGCCACCAATGCAGATTGATAACTAGCCTGTGACTCTTAGTCTTAGATGATACATGCGTCTGGAGTTTCACTTCCATCCTCTCTCTTCTCTCTATTACTGCTGCTTAGAGACAGATAAAAATCAAGTGACTTGCATAGTCACCCAATCAGAATTGTGTTCATGCATTTATTCCTCATCTTTCCACTCATTTATTTATTCATTCATTTAATGAACCTATATTAAGGTCTAACTGAAAAAAGTCTTGCGGATATGAGAGGAAGTCGATCCTTTCAAGGAGCTAACACCTAGTACTAGAAGATCATTTCAGTCACATCAGACACTTTGTAAACCCATTTAAGATTTTCTTACCAAAGGTAATGAAGTAGTTTACCTTTTCCTTCTCCAGATCATTTTACAAATGAGGAAATTGAGGGAAGCAGGCTTAAGTAACTTGCCAAGGATTACACAGATAGTAAGTGTTTGAGGCCAGATTTAAACTCAGGAAGATGAGTCTTTTTGACTCGAGGCCCAGCACTTATCCACTGTTTCATCTAGCTGCCCTATTTCTGAAGAATAAAACATTCATAAAGATAAGCAATTTTAATTTGAAGAGGGAGAGAATAGTAACAAATTAGGAGAGGAGAAATAGTTTCTCATTAAAGGAAGCACCTGACTTTAGCCTTGAAGGTAAATTTGAATCCTGACACTTTTATTCAATTACATTAAAGAGTCATTTCACCTACCTGTGCAATTAATTGTCCACCCAATATTAAACTAAAAGAACACTAGAATGATAGAGACCTGTCTGACCCAGAATCATCTTTATCTGAACTCCCTCAAGTCTAAGACATGAAGAATCAGAATAATCAGTCACTACTGATTTTTCTTATTTTCAGATGTCAGATTTTAAATTTCACTTAAAAAAGAGATAGTTAATGGCATTTAAAAACTCAAACACATTTCACATAACTCATAGACTTAGAATGAAAAGGGACACTATAATCAACAGTGTTTAAATGTTTTGTTTTAGAGATGAGGAAACTGAGGCACAGAGAGTTTAAAGTGACCTTCCCAGGAGCACACAGATAGTAAAAATCAGAGGTATGATTTGAACTCAGATCTTTCTGACTCCAACTCCAGTTTTCCATATACAAACCTAACTGCCGTCAGCAAAGTTGAATGCATACTTATAATATAAGCTCAAATTGTTTTGGCTCTTTTAAAGGCATCTTTATGCCATCCTGTTCTCAGCAAATATTGACAGGAGGGATGGGAAAAAAATTATACAATCTGAAATGAAAGCATAGCCCATAAGTCAATTTCCTGAGGTATCCTGGGGTGATGAAATGATAGTGGCACATGTGAGCTAAACAATTTCCTGTTATGTGATGAGAAGGAAGAAAGCATTAGTTTTTTCACATTTCATTTGATTGAAGAAAATTACATCAGAAGTTATTTTCCCCATTTATTTCAGTGTTGGATTTTTTTATAGACACAATCACCTATATATTGAAACTGTAATTATTTAATTTTTAATAATTGGCAGAGAAGATAATGAAGAATAACATTAAAAATAATTTGTGCAGATGTCATTTTATTAATTGTGGCTTATAGTACAGTTTTTTAAAATAAAATCTTTGGTCTTTTATGAAATTGCTTGGACATTGTTAGAATGCTGCCTAGTTATGATCATTGTCATTATTCTAGTTCTCAAATGACATCCAATTTCCTTCTAGGTATTTGGAATAGGGAATATTTCATATGAAGGAAGGTTGAATAATAACTGGACTTGCACTCTTTCCATAAGAGATAAAATAATAGGTTCCTTGAAAGTATATTTTAATGAGTTATGTCAATGAATTGAAGTGGGAACTTTCTATTGTCAGATGATTAGACTTCCTTGTTTCAAAATTGACCTATTCCTAGGAAAAGACACAATCAGTCCCAACAAAGACTTCTTTACCAAAAAAAAAAAAAACAAAAACCAAAAAATGGGCAGAAGCAAAGCATATTACTGAAATGAGGCACTAGATTTCTATTGATAAAAGAGTTGACTTCCCCTTTGTAAAAGGTAAGCGACTCCCCTCTGATCCTCAAAGATGGCAAGGAATTTGGCATACGGAAGAAGTGGTGGTTGTCGTCTAAATGTGGTCTTTAACTCTCCAGAAGTTTGAAGAGCAGACCAGGAGGTTCTAGCAAATGACTGAATTAGGAGCAAAGGATCATTGATTTAGAACAGGGAAGAGATTTGAGGTTAACTAGGTTGACTGCCTTATTTCAGAGAAGAGGATCCTGGGGTCCAGAAAAATCAAGTGAATTTCCCCTGGTCACAAAGTTACAGAGAAAGAACTGGAACTCAGCTTGATTGATTAACCTTTGTTTCAGAGTCTCATGTTCTTTTCAAAAGACATACTGCCTAATCATCAAAAATATAACTGTAGGTGGGACTTAAAGATATTTTCCTTTTTTAAAGATTTTCATTCTTTTATTTAGAACTTAAAAAGTAAAACAACCATTCTCTTAGCATAGTAAAATTTAAAATAAAAGATGATTACAAATGAAATTGTAAACCTATTATGCATAACTTGCTATTCTTTTTAAATATATAATAAAAGTTAACATGTAACTTCCTTTATTTCTTCCCTAACCTCCACCCCAGAGATGGCTACCATTAGATACAAATACATAAAAAAAATGTAAAATCATTCTATAAATATTTATATCTATCAGTTCTTCCTCTGGATACAGAAGTGCTATAAGAAATGATGAGCTTAATGATCTTAAAAAAAATGGATAGACTTGCACAAAATAATGAAGAGTGAAATGAGCAGAACCAAGAGAACATTATATACAATAACAGCAATTGTAAGAACAACTTTGAGTCACTAAGTCATTTTGAGTATTTATTATATGTATTCAAATTAAAGATAATTCTCTGAGTATTTTAACTTCTGGAAATATGTTTTCCACAGGGAAAAACAGAGGAAAACTGACCTTTATTCATGATTTTGGGATGTTTTGGCTCAGGGTAGGGGTGGGGTTCTGTAGAAAACAGATATTATTATTCATGTCTTTGGAATTTTCTTTTTTTCTGATAGAAGTAAAGGTAATGAATCTGCTTCTCTTTTGCTGTCTCTCTGTCTTTCTACCTCTCTCTTCTGTCTTTGTCTTTCTGTCTTCATGTCTCTGTCTCTCTCTGTCTTTCTCTGTCCTTGTCTTTCTCTCTTCCTTTTTGTCCCCATCTCTCCCCATCTCTGTCTCCTTGTCTGTCTCTCTCGCTCTGCCACTATCTGTCTCATTGTCTCCCTTTCTTTCTTCTCACTCTTTTCATTCTTTACTTTTAAAATTTTTGTTCATGTTATCTTTTATAATCAACATCATTTAAAAATAAAGAAACAGAATTGCCAAAAAATTGAGGGATTCAGATGAGCCAAAAATTAGAAAGAAAGATAAAAATGATCACATAGTCTTGGTCTGATATACGAGAATGTTAGAGCAAGAAGGACAAGGAAAGAAAATGTTTAAAGCTGGAGGAAGTAAGCTCTCAATAAAATAAGGAAAGTATCATGCAATATTTATCAAAATAAAAGATCACTCTTCTATAATTAAAACATGCGTAAGATTAATAGTGATAAGGGACACTAACCTACCTGGTTACAGAATGAAGCAATCCTTTATAGAGGCCATAAAGCACAATACTAAAAGGTCAGTATTAAGAGTTAGACTGCATGGTACCTGCCTTTGAGGAGGGAGAGATAAAACACACACATGAAATGATATGATAAAAGTTACAAAAAAGAATGTGGAAAAATGTAAAAAAAAATACAGATGAATCTCTTTTTAAGACTTTTAACTGACACAAATTAATTATCCCAATAAGGAAACCAAGAGACTTTAGAAAACATGTTAGTCATTAAAATTTGACATACTCGACAAATAAGGAGAATTGATTACCAAAAGCAGCATCACATTAGTGTAAAAACTAATTGCAAGTTGGAACTACAACCTTACAGTAGAGAAAGTTGGATAATTATGAGTGTATTATAATGTAAAATAAATATATAAATGTAAAATAACAACAGTATATAGGGAAAATGTATAGAAATTCACCTAACTGAAGTCCTCCCAATGATAAAAAATAAAAGGAAGGCTACAAAGACTATAAAAATGGGGAATGAAACTGTTTTATCCATCAATGGTGGTAAAACCACCATATGACTTTAACCCAACATTCCATAAGTTGTTTTTTTTTTTTTTGGAGTTGGCCGAAATGACACTAAAGAGAACAAAAAAAGGGATGAAAGCAATTGGACTGCTCCAAATATATATGAAAGGACCACAGAACTTGGAACACTATTAATTGAAGAGCAAAAGAAGTGGGATTCTGGACAAAAAACATCAATCCCAGCAAAGCTAAATATAATCCTCAATGAAAAATAATGGACATGTGATCAAGTATCAGACTTTGAAGACTTTGCTTAAAAAAGAAATCTGAGCTTAATAGAAGATTTGACAAACATGAACAAAGAGAAACATAAAGTGCAAAGAGAAGACTGATTATGGGGAATTCAATAAGGATAGACCATTTACTTTTTGTATATGCAAAATGCAAAACATATCTAAGATTCTTTTTAATAATTGTGTAGCTTATGAGAAAGATTGGGGTACTCCTGAGTGTGATGTGAATTAAAAAAATAAAATTATTTAGGAACAGCTAAAAAGAGAAATTGCTTTATAGAAATGAGGTACAGAGGAAGAATTGATAAAGAGGAATTAGATGGGGAGGAGGCTTTCTGATAACCGACTTTCATCTGGAATGGTTTAAAGAGGAAACAATACATATATATTTAGAAGAGTAGAAAAGTTTTCTAAATTTAGAAGAAATAAAATGGCAAGTGGATAGAGGACAAGGGAGGGATCTTTAGAGGGCAGGGTAAGGGAATAGGTAAAATGGAAGTATAGAATGGTGTTTATATCAATGGGAATGGGAGGATAAGGGAGGGATCCTTTGAGGGGGGTAGGCAAGTAATAGAAGGGCAAAGTTACAGGTAGAAATAAAGTAGAGGAGGCAGGAGGGATTGGAAACAAGAGATATGCCCAAACATAAATAGAAAGATGAATAGAATTTGGGAAAGTACAAGTCTATATATGTATATATATGTATATATATTTGTGTGTGTGTATATATCTATAGATACAGAGAAATATATCCACACTTAATTGTAGCCTTTGGGGAGGGAGGGAGAAAAAAAAAAAACAATGTAAAAAAGTGGACAGCAGAAAACAAAAGAAAACTTACAAGGAAGCAAAGAAAACATGGACAGCTCTCAACACCACACGTCATATTTATCATGCAGGCTTTCTTGAGATGAAATTTCTTTGTTACATAATTTGAATCTTCCCTTATGTTCCTCTTTGTAACATGACATGGGTTTTTTTTCCTTTCTTATTTTGTATTTAAGTTCCAATATTTACATTTATGATCAGTTTTTGTTTCTTTTCTCTATTCTGTATTTGTGTTCTGGTGTTTGAGTCTAAAATAAATTAAAAAAAAAAAAAAAGAACCCCTGACAACTGGTCATCCAAACTCCATATAATGACTCTCAGTAGTGGGTAATCTACTCCTTCATATGACAATATTTTACTTTTGGATGGAATTAATTTACATAATGTTTGACTTCAAGTTAAAAATTCCCTATTACTTTAATTCATTCTTGTATGATATGATCTCCATCTTTTCACTAGCCTAGTTTCCCTCCTTTGTTAAAAATCCAGGTATTTGTAATCATAAGGCTAAACCTCTATTTACTGCAACATATTGCTTGATTCTTGAACAGTAAAGAAGCACCACAAGGGATTGTTGAGAATTAAATAGAGAAAAAAAAGATTTCAGAAGACTAATTGTTAAAAAAAAAACTTGGTTTCGAGCAATTAAGAAATGGGGAACAATGCAAGCAAGCAGAGAGTAGAAAATCCAGACTTTTAGCCTTAAAAGATGCAAATGGAATGAAGCAGTACATGGAAGCAAGAGTGAGTTCAAGACAAGTTTTGTTTCATTTCATTTCCACCATGGGAGAGATCTAAGAATGTTAAAGACAGAAGATAATGAGCCAGTGAAGGGTAGCAATATTAAAATGTGAGGGAGGCAGTAGATCAATGAAGATAATGGTTCTGCACGAAGTTGGAATCAATGGGCACCAGATTATGAATGGCAAGTAAGAGAGGAAGCAGGACAGCTCCTCTTGTGAAACTAAATAGAAAGAGAAGGTAGTAGATTCAGATATTATGATTTGTAGAGTGGAAAACAGGGATATATAAAAGGACAAATCTTATCACTAAAATTCTTAAGCTCCTAATTTGATGTGCTATATAGAGAATAGTTTAAAATGAACATCACAATACTAAAAATTTAGGACAGCAGTTCTCAACCTGTGGGTTATGTTCCATTTGTAACAATGAAAATACATCCTGCATATCAGATAGATTCATAACAGTAGCAAAATTACAGTTATGAAGTAGCAACAAAAATAATTTTATGGTTGGGGGCACAACATGAGGAACTATATTAAAGGGTTGTGGCATTAGGAAGGTTAAGAACCACTGATTTCGGACTTATCCAATCAAAAATCCCTTTATGTTACAGACAAGGAATGGAAGTCTGGGCATGTGAATTGAGCCCCAGGTAACCAAGGTAGTGAACATTATGGTTGGGATTGACACTCATAAAGAAGTGTAAGATTACAAAAGAATAAGTGAGGGAAAATGGTGCCAAGGTGAAAGAGAACAGTATATGTTCATACACCAGAAAAGATCAACTCATATACATGATTTAGCCCAACATTGTCCTTTAGCCCAGAATCAGGTTTAGGAAGAAAGTCACAAAGAAGATTAACACTAGTTGGTTAGCAAGTCAAGAATTGCATTAAGTTCAGAGATAAAGGGTCTAAAAGTCTATATAGTTTTGATGTATTTAATTGAGAATTACAAGGTATGAAGGGGATACTGCAGTAAAGACAAAATCAATAGTTATTAAAATCAGTATGGAAATAAGATCCTAGTAAAGAATAAGTAACAGTTTAGTGGTTTGGGTGTATTTCATTGACAAGACAGTATAAAAGGAGCTCTTCATTAGAGAATAACAACAGTAACACTGACAAAAAAAAAATGGCCACCACAACAATAAAAACAACAAAACCTTGCTTCCTTCCCCACTTGTAATTTTATTTTTCTTTTCTGTCTTTTATCTATAACCAGCATGGTATATTAGAAAAAACAAATATTGAAAAAAAAAGGAGCTTTGAGGGAGTCAACATATTTGATTTTATTTCCAGCTCTGTCATTAGCTACTTCTAAAACCTTACAAATTAATTTTCTCTGCCTTACTCTTACTTTCCTCACATATGAAAGAGTAGTGTTAGTTCCAGTTTTAGCATTTTATGTTTATACAAAAATCAGTGGTACTTGAGAGAAAGTAGATGACCAAATATGTCTACCTCTGAGATGTTACTCATATTTTCCATTTGGTGGTCTCATATAAGTAGTTTTCAACTTGAATGCCTGCATTTGGAGTAATCACAGCAATCAAAATGAGAAAAAGAGCAATCAAAGTCAAAGGAAGATCTGACAGGGCAATGATTGGTAAAAACTAGAATATTCTGACTAACTGTCTTTCTTGCTCTCTCTTCTTGTTAAAAGAACTCAAAAGCAAAGGTAGTAATTTTCCCATTGGAAAAGTACCAGCAAAAATATCAAAATAAATTCTTTTTAAATAAAAATTTAAAGCTTTCATCTTTTAGTTACATACAGAACTCTTTGCACAAGTGGCATGGTGTTGTATATCAAAGATGGTACAGGTTTTTTGCTCAAAGAAAGGTATAGCAAAGTAAGTGAGTAAGGAATAATAGTCTCTCTCTTCTGCAAAGCAATATGATCCTTTCAAAAATAAAAATTCTAAACATAGAAAATCTGGGTTAAACTGAAATCTAATGTTCAATTTTATTACTTACTATACTGGTAGAGTTCTGACATTTCAAAATACTGCAGGCAACTGATTCTTGTTTTCATGAAGATTATATTCATTCATCTTATACTATTAGGACTTTATACCATATCACCATAAAGTAAACATTTTGAATAAGCACCAGTCTTTCTTATTTCCATACTGAATATTAATGGAATGTGTCCAAAAATAATTTCCCTCTTCTAGATATATATCCTCTATGATTCTCAAGGTGAATTAATATCAAATCATAATGAGAGACAGAGAGAGAGAGAGAGAGAGACAGACAGACAGACAGACAGACAGAGACAGAGACAGAGACAGAGACAGAGAGAGAGACAGAGAGAGAACCCTATGATTTTCCTTTTTTTTTTTTCATCTTCCCACCAAAGTCAGTTCTCTTTCATGGAGTCTTTTGCTTTCAATGGCATGATATTAATTCATTTGCCCAGGTTTAACACCTAGGAATTAAGGCTCAATTTTTTCTCCTCTCAGTAGAATGTGTCCCCAATTCCTTTAAGAAATCTCATACCCATTTATCATCTCTGCTTTTTGCAGCTAACCTAATCAAGTTCCTTTCCACCTTATTCCTAGATTTTTGGAAACCTGATAAATGATCTTACCATCTCCAATCTTTTCTATTATATAATTAATCCTTCACAAAAGTATGCTATTAATGTTTCCTAAAACATCATAATTCCATGCCCTAGTCAATTCTATGCTTTAACCTGGTCAACAAAATGTCAATAGTCAAAACCTATTCCTAATATACCTTTCCTTGTATTCTCTTTCTCCTCTGTCCTGTTTGAAGTGTTCACTTCGGGAAGTATGGTCTTTTAACTGATCCCTAAACAGAATGTAGCACTCTATCTTGTCGGTTGTTCAACTTGACTTCATATTTGAGTTGCGTGTGTGTGTGTGTGTGTGTGTGTGTGTGTGTGTGTGTGTGTGTTTACCCTCAAGTTCAAAGTAATCGGTAGCTCGGCACTCCCCAGACTATAGCTCAAAATCCCTCATTGTTTTGTCTCTATTGAACTGATTGCTTGGCTGGAAGACCTTTACCTCCTGATCCATGAAGCTCAACTACCCACTGGAAGTGATACTTTTCTTTGGAAAACGTAATTCATTCTCTTCCCTGCTGCCACTTCCCATCTTCCACCTCCTATTGTAGCTATTGATTCGCCCTCCAAACTGAGTTACATTCGTCTAGCCTGCTCGGAATGAAATCACTTCATTCTGTGCTCTCTAGGATCATGACTCATCATCTTTATTTTAGCCATTTTCTTCCCTGCGACTCTATCTTCCAAATTGGAAAACAAAAGATTAGGCCTGGGTGGAGCTAAACCATTTAAATTTGTTCTTTCTGAAATCTCAGGCCCTCAATTTTACCCTGGCCATTTTCTGACCTTCTGCTCTTCCCACCCTTTTCCTCTCACTTGTGTTCCGTCTCTTACTCTGAGAATTCTAGTCAAATCAATCATTGCTTCTCTAAAGGTAATACTAATAGACTGCTTTATTATTCTCCCTACCACCTTTGTGACAGTTCTGATCACAGCTACTTTCCCCTCTACCCTCCCCTCCTCAACACTTCCCTATATATGTTGGTGTCTCCTCCTTTAAAATATAAGCTTGAGGGCAGGAAATATCTTGTTCTTATACTTATGTACTCACCATTTAGCACAATGCTTGGTATATAAAGAACATTTAATAAATGTTTTTGATTCATTCGTGTATTGATTGACTGATTGATTTTCTTGTCTTGACACTTTGTGCTAGATATAACATCTCCTACTGAGAAAGTGGTTCAACAAAAATATGTGACAGCCAATGGAGGATGGGAAATGGAGGACAGAAAAAAAAAGGCAAATCCAGCCCTACCCCCGCACCCCCCCATTCCGAAATTAAAAAAAATATATCTTTCCTTATAATAGAGGTATATGGGCAAAGGTAAAAATGATCTCTCAATTCCTAGGTTCTCCCATAGCAGACACCCATCTCTGCTTCCAGAGCTCATGATCCTCATGATTCCTCCACCATCACCGAGCAGCTAGAGATCATATCCTGTTTTATAAAGGGTCCCCAGAAGTGTGACCAAGTCTTAGACTGCAACACGTGGTTGCTCTCTGATTCCATCAAGAACTTCACTCATCATGAATGAGTGACAATGGGAGAACATTTCTTTATAGATAATCTAAGATATCACTGCCTTGTTCTGATTATCCAGACATATCTTCCATTTCTGCTATTGTAGCAACGTGACTGGAGGAAATCAATCAATTATAGTCATCCTGATAAACTTTTCTCTATCCTTCCTCTTACCATAGGGACATAATCATTTCTAAACCTGCCTTTACTTATATCATTATAATTGCCTGGTAAGGTCTTCAAATCAGACCCATTGCTTATGTTTAGCATATAGTTCTCAGAGTAAATGACTTTTAAAGATCTCAGAAGAAACAAAGAAGAATGTGTTGTCCATGGAGCAAAGAGTACTCACTAAAGAGATACCAGATAGAGCAGACACTTGGTAAAGACCTGGGCATGGCAGTATAGTCTTTTAAATGAAAGTTTGTATTGATTGATCTTAACTATCATTCCAACTACACTCACACAAGAGTGTAATATACATAGCTCTTATTCTACTTAATGTAGATACGTGACACCTTTAGCCATCAATACAGCCAAAAGTGTTATTTCCCTTTCTGAACACATACATTTTTCCTTAATGGTATCATTCATTGGTTGTTTACCTTATTGTTATTAACTTTTCACATGTGCAAGTGATATTTTTTCAGTTATATTGCAAGTTTCCCAAAGAATGATGCTAGGTCAAATACAACTTTTATAGCTCTTATAGAATTTATCATAATATTCTTCCCTAATCTCTCCCTCTAAGAATTCCTTCCTTTTAAGACTTATTTCAGGGGTCACTTCCTCCTTGATTTTTCCAGATGGCAGTTCTCTTTCCTTCTCCAATTATTTTATATTTACTTATCTATGCTCATGCTATAGTCTTACAGAGGAATATAAATTTATCAAAGGCAGGTACTCTTTGTTTTTGTCTTTCTATTCTCTGCACTCTGCCTTAAAAGGAAGCATGGTACAGTGGACAGTATTGGATTTAAGTCAAAGAAATCAACCAATTCAACATTAAATAAATTACTTGGAATTATAGGGAAACAAGGGGTCCTACCAAACTCCTTTTATGAAACAAATATAATGTTGATGCCTAAACCAGGAAAAACAAAAACAGAGAAAGAAAATTATAGGCTAAATTCACTAATGAGTATTGGTGCAAAAAATTGTAAGTAAAATATTAACTAGGAGATTACAAAAATATATGAAAAAATCATGCATTTTGACCAAGTGAGATTTATATTAAGCAATGCAGGACAAGTTCAATAGAAGGAAAATTATTAAAATAACTCATTATATCAATAGGAAAAGTAAAAAGAAATAATATGATTATATCAACAGTCACAGAAAAAATTTAGACAAAATACAATATTCATTCCTACTAAAACACTTGAAAGTATAGATATAAATGGATTTTTCCCCTAAAATGATGAGTCATCTCACTAAAACTATCAGGAAGCATTATATATAATGAATGTCAACCAGAATCTTTCCCAATAAGCTCAGGAGTGAAAAACGAGATGTCCATTATTACTAATATTATTTAATATTGTACCAGAAATTGCTAACAATAGCAATATTAGAAGAAAAAGAAATTGAAGAAATCAGAAAGGGCAATGAGGTAATAAAACTATCTCTTCTGCAGATAATATGATGGTATACTTGAAAAATCATTGTCAGCTAAAAAACTTAATTGAACAATTAATAATATTAGTACAGCATCAGGTTATAAAATAAATCTGCATAAATTTTAAGCATTTCTATACATCACCAACAAAACTCTGCGACAATAGATAGTAAGAGATATTTCATTAAAAATAACAGTATACAATATAAAATATCTGGAATTATACCTGTCAAGAGAAACTCAGGAATTATATGAGCATAGTTACAAAACACTTTTATTCAAATAATGTCATATTTAAAAAGAGAAATATTAATCGTCCAGAGATGGGCTATGCCAAAAATAAATGATAATTCTATGTAAATAATGTACTTATTCAATGCCATCACAATTCGATGTCCAAAAAATGTTATTGAGCTAGAAAAAAAAAATTCATTGGGAAGAATAAAAAGTAAAAATTGTCATAAGAATTAATAAAAAAAATAGGAATTAAAAAGTCTAGTAGTACCAGATTTTATGCTGTATTATCAGGCTGTAATTATCAAAAATATCTGGTACTGGCTAAGAAAAAAAAAGTAGACCAGTGGTATAAAATAAATATGCAATATGCATATAAAAATTTAAGCTTTTGTTATAAGAATACACAATTTTGTAAAAATTGTTGGAAAAATAGGAAAATAGTCTGGCAGAAATAAAGTATAGACTCATATATCACACCATTTAGCAAGATGATATCAAAATGGAAACATGACCTGTACATAAAGGGGGATATTAATATGTAAATTAGAAGAATATGGAACATATTACCTATCAGATTTATGGGTAGAAAGCTTCATAGAATGGATAACAGAGAGAGAGAGAGAGAGAGAGAGAGAGAGAGAGTATTGTGAGAGGCAAAATGGATAATTTTTATTACAGTAAGTTAAATTTTATTTTGTACAAGTAAAGCCAGTGTAACTAAGAATAGAAGGAAAGCAAAAAATTGGGGAAAAAAACATTTTGTAGACAGTTTCTCAGATAAAGGCCTCATATCACAAATATATAGAGAATTTTGTCAAGTTTATAAAAATGTGAATTATTCCCCAAATGATAAACGATCAAAGGATATGAAGAGGTAGTTTTTTTT
>CM053589.1:155508094-155519481 GCA_028646515.1 Pseudochirops corinnae
CAAATGCTGCATAAGTCATGACAAAGAGATGCTGAATTCATATGCAGAATGAGAAACACATTTTTCAACTTGGTCATTGTAGGAATTTGTTTTGCTTGGGTATGCTTACATGATACAGGAGTTCTGTATTTCTTTCTCTTCCTCCCCCAGAGAAAGAAAGAAAAAAAATCAATTAAAAGACTACAAATTACAAAGGAATTAATGATCTATAAGAGTGGAGAAAATTTTCACACAAGGATTCCCCTATACTGACATGATCACAAGGCCAGAACAAAAAGAACAACAAATGAAAAATAAGTAGAAAAAAGACATCAGGATTTCACATTAAGATATTTATTAATGGTGAATTTACTAAAGCTGGAAGGAGCTCATTCCATTTTTAAATAATTCTAAGTGTTTAGAACTATTTTTCTTCCCTATTCGAAGGGTAAAATTTGTTTCTTGGAGCAATTTCCACCCATTAAGCTTAGTTCTGTCCCCAGGACAATGCTATAGAAGTATAATTCTTTTAGATAACAGACCTTCAAATACTTGAATATAGTGATCTTGTCCCTACATTGTCTCTTCTCTCTCACTCCTTTTATAGAATCTCATTTGTTATGATCCCTCACTGTCTTAGGCACTCTCCTTTGAATGCCGTCCAATTTGTTAGTACCCTACTTGATTTGAATCTGAACATATAATTTCCTATGTAATCAAACATTTCCTTAAGCAGAACAATGCCTTCCCCTTTTTCTCTATCAATCAAAATGCTCAGTCCTTTCCAAGCACCCACCTATACCACAATTTTCATGAGAAACAACTTACCATTCACACCAGAAAACTAGCCCTATAGGAATATCTGCTCAGTGGTCCTGCTCTCCTAATTGGTAATTGGCTTCATTTGGAGACTATTTTAGGTGAAGCCACACTTCACCTTGATGCCTTTTTTCTGACTCTCTTCTTCATAACCTTCTCCTAGAATTTTGCCTAGTTTCTTCACTAGAACTATGCTTTTCCCTCCACCCACCCACCCCTGCCCTTCTTGAACAGTAAACTATGATCCAACAAACTCTGCTCTTGTTTCTGGAGGGGTTGTGTCAATCTATCCCTCTGGCTCCATTCACCATCCCGTAACTTTTTAGATCAAAGTACTTCTCCCTGCACCATTCTCTTGTGTTTGTTTGTTTGTTTTCTTCCTGTAAATCAGTAAGCTCCTAGAGAACATAAAATATTTTTGAATTTGGAGTTGTATACCTAATACTCCACAATGCTTGGTTCATAGCAGTCTTTAGGATAGACACAGATACAAGTATTAGAAGATTCAGGTCTTGGCCTTACTGTCTGAGAGAGTTGCCTCATGTAATGACAGGTTAAATGACTTCCTTGACTGTGGTTACACAGCCAATGTTGCTCACCTTTCATTATCAAAGAGGACCAATGACATCATGTGTGATGTCTTGACTTACATATGAATTAGATTTAAGTGAGTCAGAGTTGCACAAAGTCAACCTCACTACCTCTTCCTGTGTCAGGACAAAATTCAAGACAACTGGCAATGGACCAAGATGCAGTGGCTGACCTTGGCATATTTGATGTGTGACCAAGCTCTAAGAACTCCACAACTCTTGCTTCCACCTCTTTCATGGTTGTTGGAACAAATTGTTCTAAACCACCCATTCTGTGGGGAGATAGCTTCACATGCTTGTTGTAGACATCTTCCTAACTATATGACAGGTTTGAAACTTGTCAGTTACCCTCAACCTGGTTTAGTCCATCTGCTAAGACAGTTTACCAGTTTGTGGCTGCTGCCTATTCTATATAGGTCTTTGGAGACATAGGTGAGAGAAAGAATTTCATTCATAAGTGTCCTTGAACCATGAACCTTGACGTTAATAGTCAAATGGACCACAGAGCCAACCTACACATCTAAAATTTACCAAAGGAAGCACTCAAACTCAAATCTTCCTGGCTATGAGAAAATGTCTCTTTTTTGCTAAAGCACAGTGATCTGTGGCATATAATAGGTGATTAATAATTGCCTTTTTAAGGATTCAATTAGGTAACACAATAGTTAGAGCATTAGACTTACAGTCAGGATTTCCTCCATGAAGGGTTTCCTCCATTTTCATCCATTTCTTTCCTGGCAGTGCCCCCCCACCAATGTACCTATATGTTAATTTCTTTCATTTAGTACTTCCTGACATTGATCATTCACAGAAATTTTATATTTGGTGAAAATTGTGGCTGATTACCTACTTCCAATATATTTAATCCTCTCTGGAATCCCATTGGAGTCTTTTTATAAAATAGCTGAATTGCTTTTCAACTTTTTAATCTTTAACAACATAGGCTGTCAGTATTACAGAAACATTGTGTGAATGACATTTGAAAGTCGAGCAAAATACTCTTCTCATAGTTCATATAGATTTTTATTCTACTAGTCAGAAAATAGGGTGTGTGTGTGTGTGTGTGTGTGTGTGTGTGTGTGTGTGTGTGTGTGTGTCTGTGTCTGTGTGTTTCTTTGGCTTGTTTTCAATAACTTCACTGGTTCACAGAAACTGAAATGAGAATCTATTGCATAATTGAGTAACGCATTGACCAAAAACTAGTAACTTTCCTTTTAAATGTCATTTTTGGACTTTTTCTATTACTCCAATTGCCCAAGTTACCAAAGTTTAATAATTCATAGGAGTTTAAGGATAGAGTGTGCTGTTCCTAATTAATGTTATTTAAAAGTTTATTAGTTTTCATTTTTTCCTAGAGAAAAGTTATTAAGTCATCACTATTTATGTAGCAGCATAATATTTTACAGGCACATTGGAAAATGCAGCACAACTTTTGTTACCAGGAAAAAAACAACACTGACAAAATTTTGTCCCAGCTGTTATTTTATGATCTAGGAAATGAAATGGCATTTTAGTGCAGTGGATGAAATAGTCCACGATGGACCTAGGAGTCTAAGGAGCCATTAGCATCCTTGGTTCTAGCAGGTAGTGGCCTCATAAACCTTAACTTCTCTGAAATTTGGTTTCTTCTTTTCTAAAATAAATGTTTACACTAGATTATTTCTAAGGTTCCCTTCAGTTCTAAATTTTTTTTCTCTTATTCTATGTCTGAAGAAACTATGTTTCTAAATACCTTCTAAGTATAAAATTCTCTCTCTCCCTGTATTTCTCTATCTCCATCTTTTTTCTCTGTCTCTCTCCATCTGTGTGTGTCTGTCTGTCTGTCTCTGTGTGTGTGTCTGTCATTTTCTGTGTCTCTGTCTCTTTCTCTCAATTTTCTTTCTCTTGGTGCATGGAAATTGGGCTAAAGTGAAGAGCTAGCATCTGGTCATCTCACATTCACAACTGTCCCCTTGTAGATATACTAAGCACATACAACTTTCCTAGGGAAAAAGGAGAGTAGCTTCTAATGAAACAAATGATAACATGACATTAGCTCCTGCTCTGTTCTGAAAAATATAGTGGATGATGTATGTGATTTCATAAAGACTGGAAAGCACATACCTCCTTCCCATTATATGTCTAATAAATTTGACTGACTTGAAACTGAAAGTTACCTTTAATCATTTCAATTGTTATTTTCCACTTATAATGTAAAGTAAATTAAGTCACGCTCATTTTTTCTGGTGATACATAGTTATGTTTATTAGTTAGTTAACTGTGCTTTTGACTTTGGAGGTACAGGGAGCCTTATGCAAGAGTATCTCTCTTCTTCCACTGTTGCAGCTCTCTACTTACTCTGCAATCTAGAATTTTAGTGAATTTCATGGGACATTGAATGATGAAGGTACTTGTCCATTGTCACCAGCACTCAGTTTGGATTCAAGGTGGGACCTGAATCCAAATTTTTCCAATTGTTACTTGAGCTATTTATGCAGGATGTCATGCTGCCTTAAAAAAAAATGGTATTTGACTTTAAAGAATTTAAAAAGGGGCAGCTAGGTGGAACAGTGAATAAAGTATCAGCCCTGAAGTCAGCAGGAACTGAGTTCAAATCCAGCCTCAGACACTTAAAATGGAAAACTGGCTATGTGACCTTGGGCAAGTCACTTAACCTCAATTGCCCTATCTTCCCTCTCCAAAAAAACAAAACAAAAAAACAAAATTTTTAAAAATGCTGTACATGCAAACACATATGAACCTGTTCCTTAAAGAATCAAATTTCTAGTATACAATAAAAAGATAGTACCCATTTACATAACTTTTTATAGTTTGGAAAGCAGCTGTTTCATTTCAGCCCTTCAACAATTGTATATACTACAAGCACTGTTATCTTGTTCATTTTATAGATAACTAAACTGGAGATTGGAAAGGTTAAACCACCTAGACACAGTCACACAGTTAAAAATTTCAAATGCTATATGGGCTTATGTGACAATATATGCACAATGTCATATGTTTTTCTAAGTAAACGATGGTGGTATCATTCTAAAACTCAATTTCCCTAAAAAGATCTGTTACTTTATCACATTGATCTACCCTCCATCAATGTAGATCAGATGAGGAATTTTCATGATTTTTTTGCTACCTACTTTGCTACCACTCCCCAAAATATCATCTAGTGATCAACCAACTGATACTAGGACTTTTCAGTCCTGGCAAGGTTTTCCAAACTTCTATTTCAGGAGTTAGAAAATAGGCTAAATGTTTAGTGGACAAATTAATCAAGAATTTTTTATTATACACCCATGATGTCACACATTTTATGTTAGGCACCAAGAATACAAAGACAGTGAGACTGGCCTTACTGTCAAGAAGATTTTAAGGTCTACTAGTGAACTGACTGATGATGGTGGTGATGATGATATGATTTGTGTATACATAATGACTTCTGATTTAAAATAAGGCAACCTTAGAAGGCAGAAAGAGCAAGTTTTTGCCTCCATTTTGTTGAGGAAGAAACAAGCACAGAAAGGTCAATAACTAGGCAAAGATTACACAACAAAATTGCTGTTGAAGCCTGTATTCTAAGCTAAGGTCATTTATCTCTAGTAGGCTATTTTTTTCCAAATTTCCCTAGTACCTTCACATAATCAAGTTTTTACGATGTTTTCCCCCTATTTTCTTTTTTACTAGGAAGTAATAGAGAAGATGTTTTACCCATGGGCTTATTCTGAATCTAAACAAACTCCTCATACACCTGACAGCCATTGTCAAATGAGCTGCTAGCAGCACAGTGTTTGTCATACACTGGTAACTTAATAAATATTAAAAAATAATGAGGTTAAAATCCAGGAGGATTCTTGAGAAGATAGAAAAAGGTCTAAGTTGAGGATTTCCAGGAAACAAAATCTTTGGAGTCAAAGTAAAATGAGTTGGTGCCAAAAGACTTTTCTCCTTTTGGTTGTAAAGAACTATGTTGAACCCATTCCCACCTACTTCTCTTGTGTCTTTCTTGTTCATGTCCTTTTAAGTCCTCCAGAGAGGGTAGGGGCTATGTACTAATGCCCATCCTTTAGATTTCATGATATTACATACATACCAATGGAACTATCTGCCAGTTATCATTTTCTCTTGTTCTCTTAGTATATGACTTACCTATCTCCCTTTTCTAGTCATATTCCTTTCATTAAAAGAACTCTGTCATTTTCCATTGTCAATGCAGTCTTATCTATTGGGGAAAGTTCACTGTCCATGATCAGAGTCGAAGATACATGAACTGTTGAATTAAGTCTATGGGTTATGCAACCAATGGTCTATCTCAGTCTGGACAATAGATCTTGTTTATCTAGTTGACATTTCTTATGTTAATAGCCATATTTTAAAAAATAATTATTATCTCATTTAGGTGGCTGGAATATTGACAGAATTTAATGCAAATAGTTTAATGTAATCTGCAAACAAGACTATTCAGTTTTCTTGTTTTGTTTTGTTTTGTTTTGTTACCATATAAGGAATATCTCTTCCACTTAGACCCCATGCTGATCATTTTCCAGGATAATGACAGAATATTAGAAAGCATACTTGTCCTTGCCGTATGCCTAACTTGACATGAATAGCTATTGCCTTATATCATTTGATAAGGGCAAGTTCTCTCTATTGTTATATCTTTCAAAGTATATTATATCATTTTAATATACACATGGGAAGCACTTGTTTGGAGGAAAGCCTTTAAAGAGTAACTTAAAAAAGTAATTTTTGTGGCTTTCAAAGTGTCACCAAATCACCTTTTTTTGTAGTTAGTAGATAATTTGCACAATTACATTTTATATTCTCTATACCTTTTGATCAATTGTATGACTGTCGTAGAATGTTATTTGTTAAAGTTTGTATCTTCCCTTCTTAAATCTTCATCAATGATACCCTAGATTATTCTTAAAAATATCTCATAGAAATTGGAAAGAAGTCATTTGTTTCATTGATTATTGATAATTTCTCAATTACTTTTTAATATGGCAATGGGTTTTCCTTCCCTTTTACAGATATCTTGAAAATCAATTATTTGATGCCCTTAAGACTGTGGTACTTCCTGAACAAGTCATCTCTCTGTATGATTGATTTTGTTTTATCTCTTTGTACTGTATTTTTTTCTCCTCCAGTAACATTTATACTTTTTTGTTTTCAAATAACCACTCAACTATCATTGAAGGAATAAAAAGAGCGTGTGGTAAAGATAGCTGAAAGAAAGAATTGAGATTTTTCTACCTACTGCTCCATCTCATTCTTCTGCATAGGACATATCTGTGTCTCCAAAGCTCTATAAGTACCAAAACCTACTGATACTGTTTTTCCTCATACTGAAAGCAATATGGAATAAGCTAAAGAATACCAGAACCACCAAATCACATCTGATTTGAATGAAATTGTGTCAAGGAGACTGAATTTTTTATTTCATTTCACAGAAAGAATTTTTTTTCAAAATTTAATTTCACATCATTTCATATTAAATGTAAAATATCAGACTTTTTTTGTTTCTGAAAGACAACTATTGCATCCATGGTATGAATTTCTTTCCCTTTTGTCCCATCTTGGGATCATCTAATACAAATGTTTTCCTTTTGTATTATTCAGGCATGCTTCTAATAAGATTTACCAGAACTCCCAATTCTCAACTAGATATTTAATTCTTTATAACCCAACATCCCCATAAAGTTGGTTATCATATGACTTGGCCAATCACCCATTTATTGCATAATTCTTGTAGAATTTATTGCCCCCTTTTAGATCATTTTGGATAATTTTGTGTTTCTGGGAAACCAATTAACATTAGGAAGAGAATGTCTATACTTTTCTCCTAGTTCTACTCTGGATTTTTATCACTAGTTTGCACAGATGTTTGCTTCATCCTCTTGAGTGATTGTTACTCATGGGGCTCCTAAGCTCATGAACTGTATCTTCCTTACTTCTGCTGACACTTATATACATAAATAGCAGATTGCAGTGGCCTTAACCTTTAGATCCTAAGAGTGTTCCTCATGACAACTGTTTTCTTATACTCATATAGAAAGGGGGGGAGGAGGGAGGAAGAGAGGGAAAGAGAGAGAGAGGTGCTTTGAAGCAATATGGCCATAACATTTATTAGTCCATTGCTAATTATAATTTCAGAAATCAATCTCACAATTACTGATGTCAATGTAGTTAATAAGTAGGAAAGAATGAAGGAAACAAACATGTATTCAGCATCTATTATATGGCAGATATTGTACTAAGCACTTTTACAAATATTATCTTGCTTGATTCTCACAGCAATCCCAGGAAAAGGGGTCATTACCATCCTATTTTACAGTTGAGTAAATTGAGGCAGGTAGAGTTTATACAATTTGCTTAAGTTCATATAGCTAGCAATTGTCTGAAACTATATTTGAGCACAGATCTTCCTGATCCAAGGGCAAATATTATATCCACTGTGCCATCATCTGCCTCTAGGTTACTAAATAATACTATGCCTGTGTAGAAAGTAGAAATCAGGAAATAGAAAAAAATATATTATTTTTAGAACATTATAAATATAATCTTTTCAGTGACTAGCAGATGAGCATGGCTATTATTGTTCTAATTTATGTAGAGATGGGCAAGAGGAATCTGATGGAGATTATATTTTTCAAAATATTTGTTCAAAATGAGAGAAGAACAATTGCTCAAATACTGGATGAGATCGAAGAAGAGAGGATAGGAAGATCTGAATATCTTTGCGGAAAAAATGAAAAGAATAGATGAACAGTGAATGTGAGAAAAGCACTAATTTCCCCAGGTCATCATTTCAAACCCTTCTAGTAATTTATTAACCTAATTTTTTCAAGTCACTAAACTTAACTGTCACTTATTTGTCCCAACATGTCTAACCTAGTAGTAAACCTTTTTTTGCTACAGTTTACACATAAGCATCTATTTTAGTTACTAGTATACAGTAGGCATTTAATAAATATTTGCTTATTTGCTTGATTAATACTATGTTGCCTAGTTCTACAATAAACCAGAACCCGTATTATTTTGGAGGGAAGGGAATGCAAAAAAAAAAAGGTCTTTAGTATCTATTAAAAAAAACCAAACAACTAAATTGAACATTTTTCAGAAATCTATTTTCTGTTCTAAATTACTGTTTCTCTTCTTTCTACTAACAAAACACCAGCTTATTTATATTCTATTGGTGATAACAAGTACTGTTAGTAATAGTTTTAATAATGGGATTTCTCTGAAAGTTATCCAGTTAATAGCTATAATATAATTTAATTGGGCCATCATCATTCAAATACTGTGGCATCACAGCAGATGTTAGTATGATTCACACTTTCTTCACAGCAAGTGTATAAGTGATCTCAAGATCTAGAAAGCACTAAATGTAGAGAAAAGCTATATCACTGCTTTAAAGACAAAAAAAAAAACTACATAGGCTAGACATTTTATTATGCGATCTTTTAAAGGAAGCATTATTTAATAAATATATTTTAAGATTAAGACAGAAATGGTAAAATTATATGGAGACTTGATTTTGCATGACCCTCTTCATCAAAGCTATATTTCCTAAGCCAAATACATTAGTTCGTGGTGATTTAAATCACTTATTAACGTTTAATGTCTACATATGAAAACAGAAATGAAAATGAATGTTTTCACTGTTCTTCATGTGGCTTTCATTAGTCAAGTTCAAATGTATATAAAATCCCATAATTTTGTGGTATTGTTGATTTAATGCCACTCATTCAAGAATTTTCAGCTATTACTTTTGAGTCAAAATTTTCCCAGGATCTAGCAAAGTGACTGGCACATAAGGACATGGTTAAGAATTATTTGTTTATTGAATGAAATAAAGAATTATTTTTGTTTATATGTTCGCATACATATACATGTATGTATGTATATATGGGATATTATGCATATATATGGTATATGTATATAATGTGTATTGTGTATATAAAAACATACATATATACACATTGTGTGCATGTGTGCTGTATGGCTGTCAGCCATAGAAATCACGTTCAATAAAGAATTGAAAATAAGGTGCAATCAAAGAACAATGGAAAGGTGAATAGCAGGCATGATCAGACCACAATCATTAAAAATGAGGAGTGTGAGAGAAGAGGCAGCATAAAGGCAGTCACCAGAAAAAAAATGTGTGATTGATTAAAAAATTATATAGCAGTAATGATGAATAATTGATGGACATGGCTAATAGTGATCAAGATTTTCAGTATAATTCAATCAAATGATGACTAATGGGACCTTGGGCAGCATTGAAAGGTAAAGTGTTCTAAAAAGGGGAATTGTCCATCATACTTTACTCTTCCTTGTAAAGATACCATTTGCATTAGTATGTTCAGTCTGGGTTTCAAAGGTGTCACAGTACTGTACTAGTAGTCATTTTAGGAAGATTAATAAATTGCACTACACTTAAAGGAGTGTGCCAAGGTTTATATAGAAATGGATGGTAAGAGAGAATTAATGGTAGGAATTTCAGATGTTTATTCTCAAGAAAACTCAAGAAGGATCATGATAACTATCTTCAGATATGCTGATGACTCAAGATACAGAGGAAAACTTCAGAATAATGAGAACTATTCAACAGAACAATGGACTTCCTTAGAAGTTAGCCTCATTAGAGACATCTTCAATCCTTGACTGGGTCACCATTTTAGGATTGTTGCTGAGGTAACAACTTTAGGAATGAGTTTAACTAGGTTAGCTAGGAGATGCCTTTCAACACTGTGAGTTGGTAATCTCTCCCCAAAACAAATTTGGTATGGAAATCAAGTGATGAGGTGAATTTTTTCCTTAGGAAACATAAATAGAAATAACATTTTGAAATATTCATTATAAAGGTGTATATACTTTAATATATGAGTAGTAAAGAAAGCAATCATTTCAGGGGCAATTTGAGTTTACAAATAAAGTCACCAACAACTACTCAGCTAATCAGCTTTTATAGCTATAAATACAGTTATTATAAATGTGTGTGACTGTGTTGTGTCACACACACATATATATACATCTGTCTATACATACATGTGGTACTAGAAATAGCTCATTCATTTTATATGTGTGCAATGGTAAGCAAAGAATTATTTAGCACCTTGTTTCAGCTATTTAATTGTTTAGCAACTTGTTCAGTTCAAGTTTCTTTTAAGCCTTGCCCATGATTATATCAAGTCTTTATTAAGAGTTAGAACTTGTGAACCCCACAACTTGTAAACCCCTGTTGCTGATGCAACAGGAAGGGGTGGAACAGGGAGGAGCTAATGACCATATATAAGCAGAAGCCCAAGCTAGGAGAGAGTAGAACTGAGAAGAGAGCACTTGTAGTGGCAGAATTGAGGAGAAAACTTGTGGTATCCCAGCACACTGTTTATCTGTTCTGTTTGTGTTGATTTTTGTATGTGATACTTTGTACAGAAGCCTTGGGATCTTACTAGAAGCCCTGAAAGAGGATTTTCTAATTGTCTGTTTACAGAAGTCCTTGGGGAGGGAATTAGAGGTCCTGGGACTATACTGATGATTTATGTTTAGTTCTCAGACTTTGTATGTGGGGCTGTGTTGATTTCATAGGCAGATAGTGAATTGATGATGGTGCCAGCAATGTGTCAGAATGTTGTTTTGGCTCTGATAAGCTTTGTCTTCCCAGAAACAGAAACTGTGAAGGACTTGAAGTGGACTGGACATCATGAGCTTCAATATGGAATGGGAACTGGACAAGGAACAGGATGAGGAACTAGACAAGGAACTGAGAGCTGCCTACCTTTGAATCCAGGTGACAGTTAGGTAGATTCAGGAAGGAGCTGGGACCATGGAAGAGGAACCATGGAAGCTGAGAGCCAGCCTTAAGTCAAGATGAAAAGACCTCTTCTTGGGTACTTAATGTTGACTGAGAAGATCATGATTTACTGTGACCTAGGGATGGAGAGCTTTGACCTTTGTACTTTTTGTCCCTTAAGGGGGTTTGTTCCTTAAGGATGATTGAGTTAA
>CM053589.1:155519981-155575008 GCA_028646515.1 Pseudochirops corinnae
TAAATAAATGGATCAATCAAAAAATAGAAATGGGGTAAAATAACTGATATGAAATGCAATTTATTCCCATTGTGTTTTTCATTTTATTCCTTGTTGCCTTTTCTCTTCAAGGTGTTATCTCAATGCAGTTAGGCTACTAATATCAACCACTTCATTTAAATATGAGTTTGGAACTGAAAAAAGGAATGCTAGTCTTTTTGAAAATAACCCGTGGGTTTGATTTGTGAGAATAATCTGTGCTTTGCTCAATGCTCTCCAAACAGCAGAAGCAGACATTAACTCTGCTTGTATAATACTCAAACACTTTTAAGAAAACAGTCTCTAAATGATTTATATGGATAACTTACAGAAGATTCAGTATTTGCCAAGAAATATATTAATGGGAAAGCAATGGTGACTTTTCAGAGTAAAATGGGAAGGATCACTCATGACTTTCTCCTTAGGTTCCTCAAACATACAATAATAACAATGTCTAAAATACTTTTTGGTTAATATGATCAAATATTTATTTCAAAGAATTGTGACACAATAGATTTCTTTTTATAGAATATAAGCTCCTTGAGGGCTGAATCTGTTATGATTTTGCTCAGAATCTCCAGAAGCTAGCTTTGTGCTTAGCATGTTCTGAGGGCTTAATAAATGCTTGCTGAACGAATGAATGTATCAAGGACTTTTCCACTGTTTCACAAATAATAATATTCAAACAAAGAATGGTCTTTTTGACTCCAAATGCAACACTCTTCCTATTATCCATGTTATCTTCCAGTGTCTTTTAGTATAATTCACTTTGCAATGTTCTGGCAAGGGATATTATAAATCAGAGGAACACAAGCTCAGAAAGACAGAGGAAGTCACCCAAATAAACAGACTGCCTTGGGCTTCTCTGACACTCAAAGATCTCACCTAATTTTCTTGCACCCTCTTCTGAAAACAGAGTTGCTTCTCCATCTAAAGGACTAATTTAGCAACCCTGATCCAGCTACCTAGGCTAGCTTAACTTGTGTAGGCTGATTATGAATAGCTTCTAAGGCTTCTGCCCCAGACTTGTGCCACACCATTTGTCCTGTCAGTGACTTTGGCAACACTTGCTGCCTTATTAATGCACATCACAATTGCTCAGCATCCCTTATTGTAGTAACATTGACAAGGCTTCATGCCAGCTTAAGCAGGCCAACCCAACCTTTTCTCTTTCTTTTCTCCTGTTATAGTCAAATTCCTATCAACCTCAGGAGGTAATCCAAATTACAGTTACCCACAGACGTTACTTCTCATTCACTTTATACATCTTTTGAACAGTTCACATGACATGGTAGAAGAAACAGCAAACAAAACCTTCTCTCATCAATCAATAGGTTGAACACCATTTTTCTGAAGTACTCTCACATACTTTATTCAGCATCAGTGTAGGAGTCAATAGGATATGGTGAAAAGAGTATAGATTTTGGAGGCAGCAGACTTGGATTCAAATCTTGAATCTGCTTTTTCCTATGTAAATGATTTTTAAAAAGCTTCATTTTTTGAATCCTCAGTTTTTTTATTTGTAAGATACGGGTTTGGACTACAGGTGACTAACAAGGACCATCCATTCCTGATCCTATGGCCTCAAACAACTGCTTATGTGTGTGTGTGGCAAAACATGATGTTTCATGTAATTGCTTGGCTACCAGTTTCCTGGCCATACTCATGCTCCCTTTATTTTGACAGTCAAGGATTTGGCTATGTGATTACATACACAGCTACTCCATTTGGCTGATAGATTGATAAGGAAAAATGATACAAGTCCAATCTAGGAAGCCCTACGTTGTTATTTCCTATTTATCATACAGTCTATGATTTCTGGTTCAGTTTTTACAAATAATACTTCTTTTTTGCTCCTCTTCCTCAGTGTCCAATGCAGCCACAAAAAGTTGACCTAAAAATCTATATTTATCCCTTATTTTTGGCATAAGAGTGGTTGCCATGACAATGAGATACTCATTGCCATGTGTCATATACCTGTTAACTACCATACAATATGTTTTCCTCTTTAATTTAAAAAATGCTTTCATATATGCCTCACATCTGCCACCAACTCAGATAAGTTAGTAGAGAAATGATTGGTCTAGTGATGCATGAAGTTTGATTGAAAAGCATAGAGCTCTGCAATTTACATCTGGTCTGCTTTGTGAAGGCCAGACAGATGGTAAACCCAAACTGCCTATTCTTCTACACGTCCAAACAATGACTGGCTCCATATTAAGTATGGCTTTCCAGTATCTGATGCCAACCATAATCATGTTTCAAATAGGTAGCCTTTTTGGTCGTTGTTTTCCTTTGGCTTGTTTTAATAATCTTTCCACATTTGTAGAAAATCTGTATTAGTTAGTCTCTACAATCTCAAATACCAATTTGTTAAAAGAGAAAAAGTTGTTTCTTCATTCATATATCTGGGAACCTAATCACTGGCACTTGGGAATTCTATTCTAGTTGATTGTTGTGGTGTTCAGGTAACATTTTAAATTCCTGAATCATAAAGAGAAAATTCTAATTGGAGAGAGCCTTAAAGGCTGTGTATTTGGCACACTTGCTCTAACCTTTTTCTCTTGCTTTTGAATCTACCGATTTAATTATTGTATCTGATTAAAATTACATTTTCTATATATTGCATTTAGTAGGCACTCTATTTCAAGTTTGACATAAATCTTAAGAGAAAATGTTAAGAAAGAAAACCTGGATAAAAATAACACCTTTCACTTCAGTTGGTAATGTTAACTATTTCATTTACCAGTTCTTTTTTTAGGATGGAAGGCAGGGAAATCAGGGTTAAGTGATTTGCCCCAAGTCCACACAGCTAGTAGATAATCATGTGTCCGAGGTCAGATTTTGAACTCAGGTCCTCCTGACTCTAGGGCTGGTGCTCTATTCACTCTGATAGCAGCTGCCCCCCTCCCCCAGTTCAAACTGAGGTGTACAAAATTCCATGCTATTCTAGGGAACAGATATTTCAGTGAGAAATTCTCCATCCTGGAAACAAAATACTAAAGGGAATAGGCTGTTCAGATCAGAATACACAGGTTTAAATCTTAGCTGCACTATTTATGACCTGTGTGACCTTAGGTAAGTCACCTTATTTTTCTACTTCTCAGTTATCTCACCTATAAAATTGTGAGATTGGGGACTATCTTTAGCCTAAGTGTCCCTTTTGCTTCTAAAGCCAATGATTCACAAAACCTAAACTCGATTAGAAAATATGATTTTGTAAAGTCTGTAATCAATATAAACAAAATGAGATTCTTAGACTAGGAGATCAGGGAAATTCCAAAAGTGTGTGTCCAATAAACTTCAGAATTCTTCCTTTGGCTGATTCTAAGGACATGGCACACTTATCACTTAATCAATGTCTCTACAGAACTTATTCTTCAACCATAATTAGTCCTAAAATAAAATTTGTTGAATTCATTTAAACTGAATTACTATACTATTAAATAAAATGTTTATAAACTCTGGAGCATAGTAGGTGTTTAATATACTTTTTACCTTCTGTACTTCCAACTATGGAGAATAAAACAGATAGTCAGCTGACTAGGGTGAAAGTTAAAATGGGAAGGGTTAGGATTAGTATCTTAAATAATACCACAAAGAGAGAGTGTCACATCTAGAACACAAAAATGCTCTGAAGAAGTTACTTTATAATATCTGAAGTTTAACTTAAGGAAGATAAAGTAAACAATTCCAACATGAGTTTTAGAGATCACCTATTCCAGGGATTATGGTAAAATTTCAGGTGTTCTATAAACCTGGCTACCGAAGGAAAATAAGCAAACCAAAACAGATAAGTAAATTAATAAGTGGATAAATAGACAGACAAGTAAATAAAAAGTCAGACAGTTTAATAGATAAAACTAATAAGTGAGCAAGCAAATAAAAATAAATTATATTAATTGTTTTCTTTTCTTTTACTATACATTTTATTTTATGCATTTAAAACAGTCTTCTAACAAGTGGTCTTCGGTTTTCACCAAATTGCCAGAGTCCATCTAACATCCCCCCCCCTACACACACACAGCAATAAGAACCCCATATCTACTCCAATCATCTAATTTTATAGACAGATCACAGGGCCATGGATAGGTGCAAAAGATTTTTTATTTTTAGACCCTGAACTATACATACATATATACACACCTACATACACACCCACATACATACATACATTCAATATATAGTGTGTGTATATGCTTATATTTCATTTGTATGTGTAGATATATGCTTATATTTCTCCTAATTCAATATATTAGAAAAAGCTTTTCTACATCCGTTCCGAACATGTAAGTTAACAGCATAGATTGCACTTTTGAGTACATTTCCTTACCATTTAATGTTCAGTAGGACTTCTTTGTGATTAAGGGTGGCAATGCTCTGACAGATGCCATAACTGTAGTAGGTCCAGGTTTCAAAGTCACACAGAGCACTGGACATTGATTTATAGATCTTTAAGTCATGTGCATAATAAAAGGACAGCAACTCAAATTCATAAGGATGTGAACACACTTAGTCTGGGAGAATAAGAATATTGGCCAAGTCACAGTAAGTTTATTGACATCCCTACAGTGGGCCAATCTGTGGTTTCTGACCTATTTGTCCTTTGTCTTATGAAAATGATCACATGGAAGAAGGAGAAAACAAACTCGACACTAGCATATTAAAGAGACAGAAGAGGTGGGAAATAAGAGGTCTCTACCACCAAAACCTAAAAGGAGTTCACTGGCTAAAATAAATAAACATCCTTCCAAACAAATAAATCAATTGATTAAAACAAAACAACTGCAAAAATGACATCACCTTGAAACCTGTCTGGTCGCAACCCTCTATGAATTCAATTGTGCTCTTCCTAGAATGAAATCAGAGCATGGGCTAAGCCTTTCCTGCTGAATAGGACCTGCTAAAACTTGTTAATCATTGGCATGCCCCTTAAACAATTCAGAGTCTATTTCATAGCACAATCCTCAGTATTGCTGAGCAGTAAATCATTATGGATACCAGAATGTTCCTCCTTCAAAGATTCATTCTAGTAGGATAAAGATGGAATCCTTAAAGAGAAATATTGAACATTAACATTGGCCTGAGAGGAAAGCAGAATTATTAACATCTTAATATTGTTCTGTTGATTCTTAGAGAAGGTGGCAAAATAAGAGTATATACTCTAACTAGGGTGCTTGAAGGTAGGGATATAGGATTGGAGGGTGGCAGATGACAGGAAGATTCAGGAACCACTAAATTAAGGTAGGTATACTTAAAATATGTGTAGATGAATAATTGAAACATATACTGAAAGAAGCATTTTTGGCAGTGCTCTGATGGAGCTAAATGCCTGGGCAAAATTCTTAGAACCTGGAGAATCACAGGAAGACTAAATTACATTAAAATGTATTAGTAATTTTGGCAGCCATTGTCTATGACGGAAAGATTTCTTTATTTATTTAGTTTTTCTTTTTATTAGATTATAAAAAAGAACCCAGGACCCAGGGCAAAAGAGTTTTATACTTGGGAATGAGAAATCCAGATTATCTCATGAACTCCCTCTGTAGGAAATTCATATATACTAGGTATGCAGATGCGAGCATTACTCACAAGCATTTAGAAAAGGAAGCACTGTTCATAAGGGGTCAGCTTTGGCTCATCAAGAACAAATTAAACTAGATGAACAATTTCCTCATCAGAAAAAAGACAAATAGCTAAAGTACTAGAGGTACGCCAGCATATCCTGCATTCTTTCTGCTTAGAAAGAATATAATTAATATAGCATAAGAAATCATATTGTAAAATTCTTTAACCCTACTAAATAAGTGGATCTGAGTCCTAGCTTGGAACTTCCTAGTTTTGTGACCATAGCAATTCATTTGAACTCTCTGAACCTAGGTTTCCTCATCTCTAATATTGGGATAATAATGCAAGATTGTTGTGAAAAGAGTGCTTACTAAAATGAAATGCTAGAAAAAAATAAGTTGTTTATTACTGTTGTTGTTGTTGGTATTGTGGTTGTTATTGTTATTAACTGTAATACCATAGGTAATATTGTTTGGCTGCTAACTCCTTAGTAGCATTTTTTCCTAAGAAACAAATTGTCTCCTAAACCATTACACCTCCTAGTGCCACATTTTCTTGAAAGTACTACATGATAATGTTGGTAAGGCATTTGACAATGCTTGTCATGAGTTTCTTGTGAACAGGATACATAAATGCTGTATGAATGACAGTGTATTTGTGCACATTCATAACTACTTGAAAAACTACACCCAGAGAATGTGAAACTTATGACACTGTAGATTAAGGTCTTTAAAACCATATGCATCAGTAGCTTGCCCAGTATTCTGCTCTGTTCACAGTTAAGTGAATTATTTGGATACAATACATAATAAGAGTAAAAATCAGCTTTGTGGATTATATTAAGCTGGTAGACATAGCTAATTTAATAGATGAAAGAATCAAGAGACCAAAATGATTTGAACAGGTTGGATTGGTTGACCATGGATAGCAAAATGAAATGCAGCAGGAATATATGTAAAAGACTTGACTTGTCAATAGCATATGTGTAATCTGGAAGAAATGTGGCCAGATAGCAATTCATGTGAAAAAATTTTAGGTCACTGAAAAGTCAGTGAGACAAGAAGATGATGTGGTTGCCAAAAATGCTAATATGACTTTTTGAAGTTGCAATTCAAAGTGTACTAGCCAGAATGAGGGAGACCACAATGATATCCTATTCAGAATGGTTAGATTGCAATGAAAGAATTGTGTTCAGTTCTAGGTACCACATCTTAAGGGGAATATTGACAAAGTATAATTGCTTCTGAAGGGAGAAAATATTATAGTGAAGAGACTTAATGTCATTGAGGAATGAATTGAAATGAACTTTTATGCATATTTTGGAGAAGAGAATTATCATTGGAGGTTCTATAAGTGAAATATAAAATAATGTGAAAGCGTCTTAGAAGAGAGAGTAGAATTATTCCATGTGTTTAAAAAAATACCAAGAACAATGGGATTCCTATTTCAACAGTATAAGGAAGAATTTCTAAACAATTAGCAGTCACCCAAAGTGGAATAGAGTGCCTTGTGAGGTATTCAGTCATTGGTCATTAGAAGTAATCAGGCAGTTTGAATGATCATATATCAAAGATGAGTGAGTCCATGGACTTGGGCAAATCAGGATACAAATCTTAAGAATGAAGGAAAGTTGTTGGCGGCAGTAATAGTGGAGGTTTCTGGAAAGGGTTCTCATGTTACTAAACACAACAAAACAAAATATGTTTTTAGTTCATTTTCCCTGGGCGCAAGGATGGGTATCAACATGACAGAAATCAAGTAACCTAGAAAAGTTTTAAAATTTGAGGGTTATCCAACAGGAATCAGTACTCCTGAACATCTATTAAAGCAGTATCTTCAAATTCAGCCTGAACATTTTTTCTTTATGTAGACATAGGAGAATTTAATAGGACCATGTTTTGAGTTCATGGCAGGTTAAGTGATTTGCCTATAGTCTTTTTAACATGGTATGGTAGTCCAATAAATTTAGATAGTACCGACTTGGATTTAGTGTGTTGTGTTTTAAAAAAAAATCCATTAGTCAATGTTGCAGTGATTTTGGGGGAATTATCTTTGAATATTGAAAGTACCATGTTGAATATTTGCTTGTATTTTATCTTTAACTGAAGCCCAATATCCTTCGGCACGTTGCCAGTGAAAAAGATAAGTGAATCAATTATTCGGTCTGTGTCAGAAGTGACAAACGTCTTGTAAGGCAGAAATCCTAATGGAGGGGAAACATGAAGGATGGCATGCTTAACCAAATATTTAACTCCTGTTTCTTGTATGGCAATTATAAACATTGATATTTCAAAGGTAAAAGAATAGATAACTTGGTGATATGGTAGATAAGCATTGGACCTGTAGTCAGGTTTAAAGATAGACTGAGACACCTACTAGCTGTTCAACATTGGGTAAATCCGCCTCAGTTTCTTCATTTGAAAAATGAAAATAATAATAGCTTATACCTTGCAAAGTGCATATAAAGATGAAATAAGATAATATTCACAAAGTACTTTGCACAGTAAACTCTATTTGCCAAAAAAGGTGAGGATTGCAGTTTAATGTGTCTCTTTAATCATTCAGATAAAGGACCAAATCTATTTTCTCTTTCCTGACTCTTTCCCACCCTTTTTCTCCTTTCATTTTTTCTTGATTGTATTGCTTATTAGGACTATCTTTAAAGAAAAGAGCATCAAGATCTAGGAAAGAAATTTATTGGATAAGAAACATTTCCAACTAGTCATCCCAAAGTTTATAGATCAGACAGTTAGATTAGAATTAAGAATTAACTCTGCTACTTAAGATCAGAGATTTGGAAATAGAAGAAAGCACTGTGGCTCTGTAGTCTGACCACCTCATTTTATAGATTAAGAAACCAAGGCTTAGAAAGGTGAAAAGCTTACCCAAGGTCAAAGAGGTAGTAGAGATAATAAGTGGCAGAGCCAAAATTCAAACCCAGGTCTAATGACTCCAGCACTTAATCTACTGTATCATTTTGCCTCTGTGACTTTGGTAATCTCTATTAATTACCATGCCAAAACCAGAATCTTCAATATACTAAAGCAGACCTGTACAACTTGACAGTAGGTAGGGCACAAAATTAAAATAGGCTAAACTTCTTTGGGTAGGAAATGGATTAGACTAGAGACAGACAAATGATGGTTGGTAGGAATTAAGGCAATTTGACTTGTAGGAATTAATCAAATTAAACAAATTAAGCAAAAGCAATTAAGGCAAGGATATCAACAAGAGAAGGAAATAGGAAGTAAAGAAGTATTTACGTAGTTCCTACTATGTGTCAGGAACTTTGATAAACTCTTCACACAAATATTTTTTCATTCGGTCCTCAAAACATTCTTGTTAAGTAGGTAATATCATTGTCTTAATTTTGCAGATAGGAACCTTAGGCCAACAAAAATTGAATGAATTCCCCAGGGTCACATAGCTAACAAGTATCTGGGGCTACACTTGAACTTGGGACTTCCTGCCTCCATACTTCTTCTCCCTTTTCCCCTCTATCCACTGCAACACCAGTTGCCTCTCAGGGAAGCAGAGCTATAGGAATCTTAATGTCTTTGCAGTAAAGCTTTTCTCTCCAAATCCCAATTATTCCTCTCCTTGTCAGAAAAACACTTAATTAAAAACAATTAAAAGTCCAGTGCTTGCATATCTTAATTCTCAAGGGGTTATCTCCTTTTTCCTTATCTATCTGTTCTTGAACCATATTCTCATTTGCACAGGCCTTGGCAAGCAAGCTCAGTTCTGCTGGCTGGAGATGACAGTGACAAATAGGCAGCATTCCGAGGGAAGCCAGAGACAAATGTCACTCTTGCAATAAAACTCAATTATAGTAAAATTAATCACAATAATTTTGTTGCCTGTTAGGGAAAATTGAAGCAATTCTGAGGAAATCTATCTGCTGTGTTACATATTTGCAGACAGCAATGCAGCCAAGCTAGCCCCACAGTGCCAGAGAGCCATCTATCTACATTCAGTTGTTCAGCAGCATCTCTGAAAATTGGTCTTGAAAAGGAAAGCTCGCTCAGGAACACTTCCACATGGTGGAAGGAGAGAGGAAGGGAAGAAGAGAAAGAAATGGAGGGAAGGGAAGAGAAGAAAGAGACGGAAAGGGAGAAGGAAAGGGAGAGAGGGATAGGGAGAGAGACAGACAGAGAGAAAGAGAGAAACAGAGAAGAAAAAAATTAAGAAAATCAAATTTTTGATTATAAATACTGACTTTCTTGGAAAATTCCTAGTGTTTTTTTTTTTAATTTAGAAACACACACACACACACAAACATCAAATCATTCACATTGTCAAATGATAAACGGCCATTTAATCTCTTGGTGTCTCAGTTTTCTCATCTGCACAATTAGGATTTTGATCTTGTTAATTATTAGGGAAGTTCCTTTCCTCCACCTGACAGACATTCACGAAACAGTTACCACATGAAATGAACTGTCTCTGGCAAACTGAGTGATAGAAAGATAGATCAGCCATTCTCTCAACAGAATGTAATCTTATTGAGGGGAGGAAACATTGCATTTGTTTTGTCTTTGTATCTTTTCCCAATATGTTATGGAGTGCCTAAAATAAAGCAAGTGCTTAATAATTGCGCATTGATCGGTTGCCATGCTGGAGCTTGTTGTATTCATATATACACAAGCATACATATGCGTGTGTGTGTGTGTGTGTGTGTGTGTGTGTGTGTGTGTATATATATGTATGTATGTATGTATATTTATATATGCACATGCATTTATAAAACTGCACAAAGTTTGTTAAGTGGTTACAATATACAACAGAGCATGAAGGGACAAAACTGACTGAAAAAGTCAAAAGGAGACTACATATAGTTGAAAGGTTGGGGGATAGAGGGAATGTTCTAAGAAGAAGGAATGGAATAGCTAAGAAGCAGGTTTGGAAAAGTCAAAAGTTTCCAGTAAAAGCAGCAATTGGTGCCAAGCACCACATAACAAGAAAGTAAATAGGTTGAAAAGGCAGGCAGGAAGCAGCTAATCACAAGGTTAAGAATTTGGACATGGTTTTGCCATTAATGAGGAATCACTGAAGGCTTCTGAAGAGGATATTGACTCTACATTCCATTGACCAATTTTGAGGAAGAAGAGATAAGATTTGATGACAGGGATGACAGGGGGAAGGGTTGCGTTGAAGGTGGGGGGAGGAGGGAGAAGAGAGGAATTAAAAGATGACACTGATGTGGATATAAAGGTGTCCTAAGGGTTAATACTAAGGGGTACTTTCCCCCAAACCACTGAGGGAGTTTGAGGCTTATTCTTAGCCCATCCTGTAAGCTGAGGGTGCCTTAATGCTCCTTCCCCTTATCTCGAAATATCATGCAACTTGTTTCAAAAGAATTGCTTTTGTCTCCCTTAACCTGTCTTCCCCATCCTATGTCATTCATCTTCCCCAACCTGTGTCATTCATTTCCTCATCTTGTGTCATTCATCTTCCCCATCCTGTGTCATGACAGTCTTTCCTTATCTTGCAAGCAACCACCTTCCTCACCTTGTTTATACTTATCCAGTCCCTTAATCTCCAACCCCCATTAGAAACTCTAAAACTAATCATCATCCTATAGGCTGTGTTACTTCTTGTGTATATGTCTGGTCCTTTTCCTATTTCAACGCATTTGTTTAGCTCTTTGCTAAGTCTCAGGCCCATATGTTTTTGCATCAATAAAGCTCCCTTTGACTATAGAGAAGGTCTAATTGAATTCTTTAAAAAATTCTGAACCAGCTCTTACAACTCTGACTTTGTCAACACTGAGTTTCCAAGCATCATTGAGAGGATGGTAGCAGAAACAGAAGTGAGTGTGGGTCTGAGATGGACAATAAGTTTTATTTTAGACTGGCTGAAGTTGAGGTGGTCATGTAAGAAGAATTGGAAATACCTAAGTATAAATTATGAGTTTAAGCCGGGAGCATGGCAGAAAGGCCAAAGAACATGTGTGTTGAGGACTAGCATTGGTGGGGTCTTATACAAAGAAGAACCAGGAGATGATATAGAAAAGTATGACTTTTATATGTAGAAAGAAAAACCAAAGAATTCACAACAGCAGAGAGTGTTTCAAGAAAGAAAGTACAAACAGAAAGTTCAAAGAAGATAAGGACTGAAGAGAGGGCCCTCTTATAAGTGATGAAATAAAAATTTCTCACAAATCCTGGTACTAGAACATTGCCAGCTGGATCATTGGAAAATAAGCCCATTTCCTTTCAACTTGTTTCACTAAATTATGAAGTATTAATAATTTACTTGGAGTAAATTGGGTGAAACTTGGAATTCTTTAGAAGGAGTTTTCTAAGTAATCGAATACTTCTGAAACCAGCTACAGTGGTTTCCCATAGTGGCCAAAAATAAGATGAATTTATGAATTCTGGTTGCTCTATTTCCACATTTATATTCAAAGTCAGTTCGTTCATCTTCAAATGAAAGCTTCCCACAACAAAATCAGTTTATATTAAGATAAAAAAAGCTCATATCATATATAGGTATACATATTTAAATCCATAGTCTGGTTATTTGAGGGCCTTTTCCCCCTCTTTTTAGCTAATGTACTATTTAGGTTACTATGGCAATGTAGTGTTTAGGACCTGAATGACTTTCAAAATAATTCTTTGAGAAGGAAGACCCAACAAAAATAAATGTGTTTTTCAAGTAAATATTTTGAAGATATTTTTATTACTTAGACAAAGTCCCACTACACTTCTTGGCTAGATAGAAAAAAAAAATTGCAGAGTGGAAGTTTAGAAATAAATTGTGAGATATTCTTTTAATTAAAAAAAAATATTTTCTAATAGTCCTAATTGCTGCCTACCAGGTTAGAAGGCAGCATAGCCATTGATGACAATGCTATTCTTAGAGCCCTTAGATGTCATTTAAAAAAATCAAACACAGATAGCTATGTGACAATTAATAAGCCATTAGTATGAAAATAATCTGCAGTTTCGTTGTGAGGGTCAAATAAAATGTTTTTTTGCAAAAAATTTTACAAATTATACAGCATTACGTAATTAGAAGTTTTAACTGTTAAACATTTTCTATCATGTTTCCTTACCTATAAAAAGGGGATAATAATAATTATCCTACAAATAGGTAGTTGTTAGGAAAGAGATTTATGACTGTATAAATGAGTCATTGTAATCTTGCCCGATCATTAGTAAGACTTGGAACTGTTTCTTCTCCTGCTAGGTTTTTTTTCTTTCTTTTAAATTTTTAAATTTATTTTAAATTTAAATGCTAGTTGTATCTTTTGAGGGGTTAAAGGTAAAAAAAAAAAAAAAAAAAAGAGGAAGTCTTGTGGTATACAGGATAGAACGCTAGGCCTGAAATCACGAAGACCTGAGCTCAAATTCCATCTCAGACTTTTAGCAGTTGTGAGACCTTGGACTTTTATTTCACCTCTCTCTGCCTCAGTGTCTTCATCTGAAAAACGGGGAAACAGTAGCATGTAGCTACCAGGGGTTTTGTGAGGATCAAATGCTATATTTGTAAAATGTTCTCCTCTCTTCTCATTCCCTCCCTCCCTTCTTCTTCCTTTCTCCTCCCTCTCCTCCCCTTTCCACTCCCTCTTTTTCTTCCTTTTCTTTCCTCCCTTCACCAGAAGGTGTTTTGCCCAAAGGAAGGTAAATTTTGAAGTCCAAAACCTAATAAGTTAACTTGGGGTTTACTGGCTAGATTTCTTCCTCAAAGACACAGTCTTAAACCCAATTCACTCCAGATGTCCTAGAATGGATAACAATAAGGTCTTGCCCTGCGCAAGAACCACTTAATGGTTATTCTGGGGGGCCCTCCAGGCTCAGAATGAAGGGAAATTGTAAGCTTTTCTCTTGGGCCAGCAGCCCTAAGGATTTAGGATTTTCCCCACCCAGTCTGATTTCTTTTTTTTTTTTTTTTTAATTAAAGGGGCTAACCTTTGACTCACTTCTTAAAGAGACCTATTCACTGAATGGTTGCCTCACTCAAAGTGAAAACTTGAAAAAACTTTAGCTTAAAAAGACCAAGGTCTCCCTTTGCATTCTGGACCATCTCCAGTCATCCTGATCAATATCTGACCATGGGACTCAGATAGCTCTGGAGAAGAAAGTGAGGCTGGTGACATCAAAGTTGTCCCTCACTCAAATCAAATTCAATTGCAAGTTCTGCCATCATCTCCCTGATGTCATGGTCCTCTTGGCGAATGCAGGACAAACTACACAAGCAGAGGCTAGCACATAAGTAAGCATTTGCTTATTCTAGCTATTATTATTATTAAAAGAAAGGAAGATTATATCTAATATATGCCCTTTTATACTTTTCAAAAGGACCCTGGAGAGAAGGCTTCTCTCTGAAACAGAATAACTTCAGGCTACTTCTCCCAAATCTAGGAGCCATTTTTTCTCTCTCTCTCTCTCTGGAAAATACAAATTATCTGTCTCAGTCTCTGTCTCTGTTTCTGTCTCTGTCTCTCATATTTTCTCTCTCTATCATGTTCTCTCTGTCTCTCCCTCTCTCTCTCCTTTTCTATCTATCTATCTATCTATCTATCTATCTATCTATCTATCTATCTATCTATATTTATCTATGCAGCTATCTCTGGACCCTGAATACATAGTAAAATAAATGTTTGTATGTACTTGGCTTGTAAAGACATGGCCAAAAATTTTAAAAAGCTTGTCATATAGGTAATTTCTGACTTTAGGGATATTATGCATGTGCAGAGATTGGGGGGAGCAGAGGGAAGTATACTTCTCTTTCAATTTTTAATGATAAGAAAACAATTCAGACAGAAATGAAATAGAGATCTAAAATATTCTGGCCTCTTTGACTCAGTTTGCAAAGAAAAACTGTAAAAACATCTGTTACTCTCCAATAATGACTTCATTCACTTATTTTTCTTTCATATAATCATTTGGCCACACCTCTATACTGTATGAGTGAATTCACTGAGATACATTTTTAAATTCAAAAGTCATGTCTAGACAGCCTGAAATGGCTCTGCCAGCTAGAGTAATGAATAATAAATTAATCAATTAGGACTTTTATGTGATAGGTAATTACTGAGATCTTTGAGAAGGTACTAGAATATTTAACACTATCTTCAAATCAATGACATCTGGACCCATAGATTTCTAAATGGAATGGAACTAGTGCTGGAGTAGAGAATCACGAAGGACTTTTGATGATGGAAACCAACCATTTATCAGTACCAGTGACACTGGTTGGGTGAGAGTTAAAGGTAGAGAATATTAAAAGGATCAAAGTGAAACAACATCCTTAGTTGATTCTGTAGTTAACACTTGCTAAAGTCAACTATGCATTAAAAAAAAAAAATCAAAAAAACATTTCATTCCTTCCAGATGAAGTAAATATTCTGAGATATAGAAAATTAGATTACAGTGTAGAACCTCCAGATTTTTTGTTAAAATCATTAATTCATGATTGGTATAAGAGATCTACGACCTACCAGATGCATATAAGAACCCAAGCTTAATCTAAGACCTTGGTTTTCACAGAACATATGACTAAATAAATGGACAGCCTGAATGGCAAGAAACTATGAGGAAGATGTTCAGAATATTAGAAACCCATGGTGGATTCTTGGGAGGAGTAGAGCTGCACTGAATGGTAGACATGCATAAGTTAAGATTTTCATTATTGGAGGGAATGATCGCTTAGGAAAGTAGCCTCAGTGCAAAGGAAATAATGCTAGATTTGTAGTCTCAGGATACAGATTTGAATAATAGTTCTACCACTTAACAATAAACAACAACAACAACAACAATAATAATAATAATACTTACTTTACTTCTTTGGCTTCAGTTGCCATCTCTATGAAATGATAAAGCCAGACTAAAGAAGATTCTGAGGTGCTTTTCAGTTATAAATGTGCTATTCTATTATGAGTTCACATATTCACTGGAATAAATTAATTAATTTTGTAAAATAGAGAGATTGTTAATATAGAAATTCTTTAGGTGTTTATGCCAAGTGTCAAATTTAACTTGGGAAAATTGGAAGTCCAGTTCTAAATAGTAACACATACTCTTCCTGAACGCAATAACATCAGCTTTGTACTCCTGACTCATTATTCTTTGGTACTCAACCATTCTCCGACAGTTAAAAGACATTAAATGCTTTATCCATTAAAACAAGAACAATGGCAAAGAAAATGAAAAGCAAATCATATGAAAAATACGTCTGTCCCCTTCTCTTTTTGGCACGTATCCTAGAATCACAAAACGGCAGAATTGAAAGCTCTTGGTCAAGAATCTCCTCTGTAACGTCACTAGCAAATAACCATCCAGTCTCTTTTTGTATGCAAAAGTCATTATATTATTACAATATGTGAAAGTTTTTCCTGTTATAAAATTAAAACGATCTATTTCACTGAATATAATAACCTGTAATTCAGAAGATGTGAAACTTACTCTCCTCTCCCCATCTCCATGAATGTGACACCTAGTGATATCTACAAGCATCCATGAACATTGGGAAATCTTCAACCATTACCTCATAAAATGTAATTCATTTAAAACTGTTTTTGAATGACACTCACAGTAAAGTTTGAGAGGCAATTGTTTTAAGAAAAGAAGTGCCTGTGTTAACTTGAGATGCTTTCTACATCAGGAACAAAGAGTAATTATTTATAATTATTTGCAAATGCTGACTTTCTTAGCCCTTCTTTTGCCCCCAGAATATTTATTTGTTTGGTTGTTTGTTAGCTTTTATTATTTTATTTCCCCAGTTAAATGTAAAAGCAATTTTTAACATTCATTTTTAGAAGTTTGAGCTCCAAATTCTCTCCCTTCCTCCATCCTTACCCCTCTTATTGAGAAGGCAAGCAATTTGATATAGGTTATGGATCTGTAGTCATGCAAAACATATCCATAATAGTTATTTTGTGAAAGAAAAGACATGAAAAAGAACTCCAAAAAAGTAAAAACCAAAGTATGCTTCAATCCAGATTTGATGAATTTTTTCTCTGAGGACAGATAGCATTTTTCATCATAAGTTTTTTCAGAATTGTCTTGGATCATTATATCGCTGAGAAGAGCTAAGCCATTCCTGGCTGATAATTTTATATTATTGTTGTTACATAGTACATAGTACATTGTTGTACATAGTACAATTCACTTTTCTTCACCCCACACAAGTCTGTCCAGGTTTTTCTGAGAGCATCTGGCTCACTATTTCTTACAGTACAATAGTGTCCTAGCACAATCACATATCACATTCTTCTTCAGCTATTCCCCAATTGATGGGCATGCCTTCAACTTCTAATTCTTTACCCCCAGAAAAGAGTTGCTATAAATATTTTTGTACATATAGGTCCCCTTCCTTTTTTCCCCACTCAATTCTGTAGTACCCAGTAGTGGTATTGCTAGGTCAAAGGGTATGCATGGTTTTATAGTCCTTTGGGCATAGTGCCAAATTGCTCAACAGAATTGTTCAATCAGTTCATAACTCCACCAACAATGTATTAAAGTCTCTTTTTTCACATCCTCTCCAACATTTATCATTTACCTTTTCTGTCCTATTAGCCAATTTGATAGGTAAAAGGTAGAACCTTAGAATTGTTTTAATCTGTACTTCTCCACTCAATAGTGAGTTAGAGTATTTTTTTTTTAATATGGCTATAGATAGCTTTGATCATTTCATCTGAAAACTGATCACATCTTTTGATCATTTTTCAATTGGGGAATAGTTCTTTTATAAATTTGATTCAGTTCTCTATGTGTTTGAGAAATGAAGCCTTTATCAGAGAAAAGTGATTCATTTTTTATAAGTTACTATTGCTAACTGTATTTTCCTCCATCCTACCCCCCCATTTATTCTATTCTCTCTCCTTTTCCCTCGCTGTCTCCAAAAGAGTTTTGCTTCTGACTTTCACCTCCTCCAGTCTGCCCTCCCTTCTCTTATGCCCTTCCCCTCCTACTTTCCCATAGGGTTAGTGAGATAGATTACTATGTCCAATTGAGTGTGTATATTATTTCCTCTTTGAACAAATTCTGATGGGAATAAGGTTCACTCCCTCCCTTCTACCTCCCCTTCTCCCCATCTACCTCAAAAGGCTTTTCTTTCCTCTTTGATGTGAGATAATTTATCCCATTCTATCTCTCCCCTTCTCTTTCTCCTAGTACATTCCTCTCTCACCCTTTAATTTCATTTTTTTAAAGATTTCATCATTTCATATTCAACTCACCCCTGTGCCTTCTATCTAGTACTCTAATAATGAGAAAGGTCTTATGAGTTACAAATATCATATCCCTGTGTAGGAATGCAAACAGTTTAAACTTATTAAGACCCTTATGATTTCCGTTTTCTGTTTAACACAAAGAGTATTTTCTAAGTAGCCAAGTAACATTATATATACATCCTTTTCTTCAGTTCTATACTATGTCTTCAATGCACATTTTCCCCATATCAGTTGTTTCAGTTCAAAAAGCATATGATATGCCATGTTTAGATATGCATTCGAAAAACTCATTTGAAAATGCAAAGGCATAAAAATCTTGGAACAAATCTGAAAATAAGGTTGTGAAAAAATGTTGACTTACTCTAATTCCTCTCAAACAAACATGCTTCTAAAATTACCAGATATTTGTCAAATGAAAGGAAAAGTTATTTCAGTTAGCTATGTTTTTTTTCATGTTCCATTGTCCAAATTATGTGTACATAATTACCTTATTGATTTTGATTTTCATCACCTATGTCTGAATTTTCTAATATAGTTAAAAGAATAGTTCAAAATATATTTTCACAAATAACTTAAATAAGAAAAATAACTTCTCTTTAGAAGCCATTACCCATGGCATGGAAGCTCATTTCTTTCTAATATTGCTTACATGAATGTCTTGTCTTTTTTCTCCAGTTCCTCAGCTTTATAATGTTTACACAATGTCCCTACTCTCTTCTTCAATTATTTTTTGACACCTATGACCCCTGTGGTTATGCTTATGAAAACATATAAAATATTTTTAACTTAACAAATATTACATCTGTCTAATTTTTTACCAAAACATATTTATGTAGCTGGGATTTCCCTAAGTATTCTCTTCTAGTTGTAAGGTGTGACATCTAGCTCCATTTTTTTAATCTATCGTCTTTTTTTTTTTTTTTTATTTTGAGAGTCAGACAAGTCATAGGACATTTAAATTAGAAGAAAAAAGACTATTCCTCTTTATTTTTTTTTAAATGGCCTTCTTATGTTAGGGCTGCAGAAGAGAGTAAAGAATCACAGTTGTGAAGAATGAAGTCCAAGATATTGCTCAGAAATGAATGTTTATAGAAGTGTTGTGAAATATAGTAGGCTTGTTGTTCCCTTTCTCTGAGTGGTTTTTGTGGGCTTGGAAAACTTTAGTTCTTTAATTTGACAGAAACATAAATGAGTTGGTGTGGAAAAGAAAGTGAACTTGAATTATAGAAATAGATCCCCTTCTCTCTTACTATTGATAGAAAGTGATTAGAGAACCCAGGAAGCAAACTCTCAATTTGTATTTCTCCTGGAGGTTTTCTATTTGGTCATGTTAAATCTAAGTGTTACTTTCTTTTCTTTTCCTCATTTATAGATTTGATCATAGCAAGCTGTAGAAATTACCTTCTATTTTAGATGACATGCCATCTTCAATTAAGTAATAGCTGTGTGAAAATCATATGGGCAACTAAGAGAAAGACAGAGAGCATGAGAGAGAGAGACAAATAGACAGAGACAGAGAAAGACAGAGACAGAAAGACAGAAACAGAGACAGAAAATGTATCTTCTATGTCACTTTCATTTCTGCTACTAGATGTTGTCCTAGAGAAACACAATGAATTTATAATTTAATCTGACTTTACTATTTGTTATTAACTATCTAATACAAAATAAAGGAAGATTTCTTTCCAATAAACTATATTTCAGAGGAAATGTAAGGGAATAGGTTCCTGAACTTTGAACAGCAATGTAGAGCAGAACTAATGTGCTGTTTGTTCTGATTAGTTCATGTGCTTCATTTCAGAGCTCATAAATAGGACAACCAATACAAACATCATCACGGACATCAAAGGACATCATGGCCACTAACGTTCAGTCATTAACATCCAGTGTTGACTAGAGGAATTGACTGTTTGGGACTGGCACAATGAAGAGGAACAAATGGCAACTGCTGGTAGAAAATCTTGACCGATGACATTATTTATTGTGCTAGTCAAGTAGGAGCCTTGTTTCCATTGTTTTTCCATAATTTTTCAGTTGTGTCTGACTCTTTGTGATGCCATTTGGGGTTTTCTTGTCAAATATACCGGAGTGGTTTGCCATTTCATTCTCCAGCTCATTTTACTGATGAGGAACTCAGGCAAACAGGATTAAGTGACTTGCCCAAGGTCACACAGCTAGTAATGGTCTGAGGTCATATTTAACCTTAGGAAGATGGGTCTTCCTGACTCCAGGGCTGGTGCTCAAAGACATTCCAGAAGAGTAAGATATGAATAGAAAATTCTTTGGGAAAAGGGGTAGGGAGAGAGGATTAATTTTAAAGACTATGGAAGAGCTTCTGAAACAAAGAAACAACAGCAACAAAAACCTTGTGTTTTGAAATTTAATGAAATACCCAATGGTTCAATAAGGACTGAAGGTAAGGGTTAGGGCTTGGTGTGAGTAGGGAGAAACCATTGATATAAAACAACTTTCTCAAGCTCAGAGAAAAAAAAATTAAAGCATCAGTATACTGGCATTTGTTGTTATTTGTTATTCAGTTGTTTTGCTTGTGTTATTCTTTGTGACCCCATTTGGGTTTTTCTTGGCAAAGATACAGAGACAATTTGCAAGTTCCTTCTCTAGCTCATTTTACAGATGAGAAAACTGAGGAAAACAGGGTTAAGGCTCTTGCCCAGAGTCACATAGCTACTAATTATCTATGTAAGCTGCTATGTGGCTACATGTGTGTGTATGCATATATACATATGTACTGGAGCTGCCTGTCCTATTGTTGTTTGTGAAAGCCATTATTTAAGGAACAGAATCATATTGGACTGACTTACCTTTTACTAAAGGAGGACAAGTGAAAAACACATTTTCTTTCATCATTTTCCTTTTTTCACACAAATCTAATCTCCTGCACAAACTCAGGATTACCTCCAAAGTTTTTGTGGAATACTTATTGTTCACAAGGTGATACTTATTTTTCTTAGGCAAAAAGCCATGGGTTAAGGGTAGAACTTCCCAAATGAAGAGTCCAAATACAGAAATATAACGGCATTCACCGTACTAGTGAATTAGCTTCCTTGTATTAATTCCAAAGAACTGACAATTTGGGTAAATGATGTGCCTTTTTCCATGAATTACTCTTTACCCTTCAGCAATGATAGATTATTTTGAATTTTGAATATCAGTGGGTCAAGAAACTTCTGGAACTAGCTGTCCATTTCTGTAGTTGTACTTTACTTCCGCTAAATGTTTACATCCCAGTCTTCCACATCTCTGGTAAAAACAATTCTGTGAAAAGCCATTCATTGTTTCCAGAGGGGCTAGTTTTGTAGCACTAAACTTGGCCTCCATACAAGGAGACAATGGATTTAAATTGCACCATGTCCCTTATGCAGGGAGCTGAGTCAGGAAATACAGTAATGAGGCTTTGTTCCTTACCCATAAGGACAATTTTCACTAATGCTAGACATATTTATTCTTGCTCTGGGCACATTTCTTCATGTAGGAAAGGATGAATGTGAAGAATTGGGAGTTAGAGAAAGAATCAAAGGATCTGGGAAGGAAAACTTGATATTCAAAATTCTATCATCTCTGAGTCCACATTTGTATCCCTTCAATTCACTGCAGCACTGTTTATTCTCCTCTCAGGACATGCTCCCTCTTCAAAACAAAATCATCTCCTTTTCCTCAGACCTGTCTTTCTGTCCAGAGTAATTTTATCTCTCCCCCACAGAAATCTGCATCAATATTCTCCCAGCAGACCTACACAGATTTGTCTTCTGGAAAGAACTAAATGGTATGTCTGCTAGCTATCTAAGTGCAATGGCAGTTGTCAAAGAGAGATCTTCAATTCTAAGTAAAAATTTGACAAATTCTTACTGTCTGGTGTATAGGGTCTACCTGTAATAGTGATATATTTTAAAAAAATTCAAGAGAGATGCCATTTGTGCAATTATAAAAACTCAGAATATTATAAAGACACAGCAGAGATTTCCAGATTCATGTGTCAGCCTGGAGAGATCTCACAAATCATTCCTTGTCATCAAGAGATAGATATGTGTGAGACTTTGGATGGTGAGGTCATAGCAGTAGATTTAAGAAAGTAGATTTTAATAGTGCTGTAGAAGGAGAAATATGAAGGGTAAAATACGCAGAGGAAAGCTGCAAAATACAGTGAACAGGAGTCTAGAATGTTTTATAATATAGATTTTTCCACGTCGTTTATATCAGCTTCAGTCCTGGATTCCCAATTGCCTAAATAATATCTTCATTGATGCTTCAAATCATAGACTCATCAAACAAATATTCAATATAAAACTCATTATCTCCTGCCCACTATTGTCCTCCAAAATCCCAATGTGCTCCTCTCCTCAGCTTCTCCATTTACTTTATTCTTTCTATCACCCAGGCTAGAAAATTTCATTAATCTTAATGCCATTCATTTCTTTCATTCTTTCTGTTCAATCTGACATCAAATATTATCTCTTCCATAAAAATAACTTAAATTTGTCCCTGTACTTCCTGTCCACTGCTGCCACACAAGATAATCCTGGCTCGCATCGCATTCATGTAACTGTAATAGCTTCCTAGTCATAGAGATAGCATAATGAGGTAGAAAGAGTCACAAGGGCAGAGTTCTAATCTTCATTCTGCCAGTCATTAGTTTCATGACTTTCCTCAAGTCACTCAAAACAATTTCTAATAATATTTTCTAATATTATAATATATTATATTATGATATATTATATATGTAATACATATTATTATAATAATATAATATAATTATCTAAAAATATTTTCCCCTGTGGAAAATGATGTATCTCAACTTAATGAACACTATGATTCCTTTATTTAAAGATCAACAATCCTATTACATCTAATTGGCTCTTCATACTCTAATCCATCCTTCATACAACTGGTAGATATTTCTTAAAACATTGTCTGCATCATGAATCTTTATATTCAATTAAGTATGTATGTTTTTCCCTCTTTGCACTAATGTTAAAGAGATTAACATTCACTTGCTCCCTTCTATATCCCCCATCTTCCCCTCCACTGTGAAAGCATTATTTTGCCTCTTTTATGTGAAGCATTATTCAACCTCTCCCTTTCCTTTTCTCCCAGTGTATTCTTCTATCATCCCTTAATTTTATGATTAGTATTATTTTTTAGATTTCATCCCTTCTTATTCAACTCACACTTCTGCCCTCTGTCTATATATACTCCTTCTAACTACCCTAATAATGAGAAAGGTCTTATGAGTTACAAGTATCATCTTCCCATGTAGGAGTATTACAAAAAAATTACCTTATGAAGTTTTTATTTATGGTTTCCCTTTCCTGTTTAATTTCTTATGCTTCTTTTGAGTCTTGTATTATGTGAAAGTCAAATTTTCTATTCAGCTTTGGTCTTTTCATCAAGAATCTTTGAAAGTCTTCTATTTCATTGAATATACATTTTCCCCATGTTGAAGGATTATACTCAGTTTTACTGAGTAGGTGATTCTTGGTTGTAATTTAAGCTTCTTTGTTCTCTAGAATAACATATTCCAAGTACTCTGACATTTTCACATACAAGCTGCTAAATCTTGTGTTTTCCTCATGGTAGCTTCAAAATACATGAATTGTTTCTTTATGGCTACTTTCAATATTCTCTCCTTGACTTAGGAGGCCTGAAACATGGCTATAATATTCCTGAGTGTTTTCATTTTGGGATCTCTTTCAGGAGGTGATCAGTGGATTCTTTCAATTTTTTATTTTAACCTCTGGTTCTAGAATATCAGATCAGGTTTCCTTGATAATTGCATGAAAGATAATGTATAGGCTCTTTTTTTATCATCACTTTCAGCTAGTCCAGTAATTATTAAAACTTATCTCTTCTGGATCTAATTTTGCAGGTCAGTTGTTTCTCAAGGGAGATATTTCATAGTTTTCTATTTCTTCACTTTTCAATATTGATTTATTATTTCTTCATTTATCATAAAGTCATTAGCTTCCATTTACTCAATTCTAGGTTTTTTAAAGAAATTATATTCTTCAGTGAGTTATTGTACCTTCTTTTCCAATTAGGTAACTCTGATTTTCAAAGAATTCTTCTCTTCTTTGGTTTTTGGTACCTCTTTTACCATTTAGCCTAGTTTGTTTTTAAGGTGTTATTTTCTTCAGCATTTTTTGTCTTTTTTACCAAGCTCTTTACTCTTTTTGCATTATTGTTTTGCAGCAATCTCATTTTTCTTCTTAATTTTTTTCTCTGACTCTCTTACCTGATTTCCAGAATCCTTTCTGAGCTCTTCCATGTCCTGAGATCAATTCATATTTTCTCTTGGAGGCTTTTAATGTAGGAACTTTGACTCTGTTTTCTTCTTCTGACTGTGTGTTTTGAATTTCCTTGTCACCCTAGTAACTTTCAATGGTCAGAATATGTTTTTTTTTCCTATTATTTGCTCATTTCTCCAGCCTATTAGTTGACTTTGAACTATCTGATAAAGTAGAGTTCTGATTCCATGGTGGAAGGTGTACTGTACTGAGTTTCAGGGGTTTTGCACAGCTGTTTTCAGAGATACTTCCAGGGACCTTAAATTTTCAGTTATTCCAAAGCACTATTATCTAAGGAGAGGTGTGTTTACTACCCTTCTGGTCTATGTGCTGATCTCTGAGTGACCACAAGCACTCTTTTCTTCCCTGGAAGTATGACCAGTGTCCCTATTCCATTACAGGTAAAAGCTCTGGTATGCTAGTGCTGTCCCTGTCCTGGGACTGCCACCCACCATGGGTTGTTGTCTTTTCTCTGCTACCTGGGCACTGTCACCCTACATCATGAATCTTAAGACCACAGAGCACATAGTAGTTGTTTGACAGTTGGGCAACATAGCTCCTTCCTTTCATTTCCATTTCTCTTTCCTTCCTCATTCCTCTCCCTTTATCCATATGGGGTATCATATCCTTACCTTCAGATATGCTGCCCAAAGGAATGGAAATTTTGATTGCTGAAACTTCCCAATACATCTGTTTGGGTTTATGGACCTGATTTCTTTCTAAAGGACCATGTCTTAAATCCGATTCATTCTGGCTCCCATTGATTGGCCAACAATACATTCCAGAGTAAGCTGCACTTCATCACCATTTGATGATGAGTGATTTAAACAGAAATTCTCTTTTGATCAGAAATTCTGAGGATCTTCCTTCCCAGATTGTTTTTTTTTTTAACTAGGTAAAAGAGACATGCTTTGCCTCATTTCTTACCTTGATTTGATCACTGAATGGTCATTACCTCAGTCAAACTGAGATCTGAAAAATATCATAGCTTAAAAAGGTCAAGATGTCCCACTACATCCAAGGCCATGTCCAGTCATCCTGATCTACATCTTGCTATTAGGCCTAGATGACTCTGGAGGCAAAACAAAAGAGTCTAGTAACTTTGCACAGCCCTCCCCTATTTAAATCCAATTTACTTATAAGTCATGGCATCACCTACCTGATGTCATGGTCCTCTTTGGGAACAAAAGACAAGCAACAACAACAATAATAACTCTCAGGAATTCTTGGCCTTTCTTTCTCCATAGACACTGTTGAGCATGACTATATCGATCAAGCATATTATGTTTCCTAAAACCTTAGAAAGTCTCTTTTATCAGGGAATAGAATAAAATTGTAAAAAATGTATGTTCCTATAGGGTATAATATGGTCCAGCTCTCCCCCTCTAAAACATTTAGGTGAAATAATAGAGTTTTAGAGTTAAAAATGAATGAGTTCAATTTAATTTCCCCCTTTTTAAAAAAATTTTGAACCTAGATCTCCATTCCTCACCCAGGCTAGAATTCCGGAGACTATTCATGGGTCTAATCCCAATATTGAACAGAACAGAAGCTTTTCTCTTCTCCCTTCCTTTTTTCTTACCATGGCCAAGGAACCTTTCTTTAAGTAGACTGGGACCCTCCAGTTCCAGTGGTTTGCACTAATGTTGCTAGACTTTCTGTGGACACCCACTTAATCTTAATTCTACTGCAGCTTAGTTTTTTCCCCCTGAGTATAAGCATTTTTTACAACATGCAGGCCTCACCTCTTTTTCAAACCAATATAGACTTTTCTGGATATTTATATGAACATGATAAGCCACTATTTATTGTTTTTTTCTCAATTTAGTCACTAATTCACCAAATATAATCTTTCAAATTTGACTTTTATTTTGTTTTGTTTTGAGGAATAAGTACAAAGGCTGTCTGGAAAAAAACACCAGGAATAATGCCAGAAAAACCAGGACTAGAATTCACTTCTGATGCTTCCTAAGGATGAGAACATGAACACATGACTAATCTTTATAATCCTTGGTCTCCTCATCTATAAAATGGAGACAATGATACCTACAATGCTTTTTGTTGAGAAGCTCATCATGTTGTCAAGAGGCACAAGAGAAAAAAGGAATATAAAACTCTTTGCGAACCTTAAGTTGTTTTAAAATATATGTTCTGATAGTTTTTTTTTAAGAAGAGAGAAATAAATATAAAAATAAGAGTTAAAAGAAGACAGAATTCAAAGGTTAGGAACCAGCAGTAAAAGAAATGAGTAGGGAAATATTAGATCTTAAAATAGCAGTAAAAATATACCAAGTATTAGAGAGTGGAGAAAGTAAAAGGGTGTGAGAATGAAGGAACTTAAAAGAACTGAACATTATTTTTCTTTTGAAGTTCACATTCTCTGTTAATTCTATGTTTCCCATCAATTCCCAAAATAAGATATGCCACATGAGATTGGTGCTACAAGAAATTGACAGCTATATGAGTCTGCACTTGGGAAAAAAGTGGGGGCATATAATCTTTTTTTTAGAGAAACAAAAAGGACCTTCAAAAGAGTTGTGATTGATGTCAGGGTAACAGATAAGCTGTCCCCCCCCCAAAAAAAAAAAATTCAGATAACATTGGTCAAATGACTGATTTAAATAGGTACAAGCTAAATGATCAACTAATGTCTCCATACAAGATTCCCTTGGCCAAATTGATCAGTGAAATGACAGAAATAGACAGTTATGCTATTCATGACCCCAGTGATGACTGGGATATGAGCTCTGCCCCTCCTAAGAAACTGACACTAAACAGAAAGACGAGGATATGCCCTTTTATCTCAAATGGTTTTCTGTTCATCACCTAAATCCTAACCCTTCTACTTCTACTGGCTTATCTCACTATTACTCAGTATATGATTATTGACTGGATATTAATCTGTGTGAAAGAGGAAACATTTGGCTTGCTCAGCTTCTCAAATTCAGCTCTTGCAAAGTGTGCACAGGTTAATAGCAGTGGGGGTGCTTCCTCAAAGCCTTTTTAAATCAGATATTTCACTGACAGATCAATGGCATTTCATCAAATATTCAAAATGCCATTTAGTCTCATTATCTACCTGATGTTGTCCTTGACTCCCAATGACTCTTAAAGGTTCCTCAGGCCCCTGGCCACATATCCATTATAAGGCAATCTCTAGTGTGGGAAAGAGAAATTCACTCTGCAGGGAATTATATTTATTGCAAGAAAGCCTGAGAGCTTAGCAAATACCACATCACTCTTAATAGATGGTGCTTTTAAATAGAAGAAGGTTCATCCATTTATTCCTTCAACAGATGTTTCTGGGCGCCTACTATGTGTCCAGAGCCATGGCAGGTATTGTGAGAAAAACAGCAAGGTATAGAAAACTATTTCTGCTAGTAAGGGGTGTATAATCTAACTGGCGACGTGAGGGATTCCACAGTTCAATACTTATTATGTGCTTGCTGTGTGCTGGACATTGTGATAGAAATGGGAGTATAAACATCAAACTCTCCTTGCCCTGATAAATTTTAGCTTTTATTTCAGTGAAGCAATATATGCATTAATAAGTCAGAGATATTCTGGTAAGAGAGAGATCACTACATAGAGAGATGAGGAAAGAATTAGGGAGGATGTGATAGCTGAATTAAATTCTTAATTAAAAAAAAAAAAAGATAAGAATTCTAAGAGGCAGCATTTGGCCAGAGAATATTCCAGGCATGGGGGGGAAACCTGTGTGAAGATGTGGAGATTGTGGTCAGAGTTGGAATGTCAAACATGAACTAGAAGTAGTGTTCCAGTTTGACTAGAAAGTAGAATATGATAAAAATTGTACAGAAAGAAGGTGGAGAGAGAGACAGAGACAGAGAAAGAAAGAGACAGAGACAGAGAAAGACAGAGAGACAGAGACAGAGAGACACAGAGAGAGAGAGACAGAGACAGAGACAGAGAGAGAGACAGACAGACAGACACAGAGACACACACACACACACACACACACACTCACACAGAGGGTAGATTGTGGAAAACTTCAGTGCCTGGCTAAGGAATTTGTATTTTATATTAGGGGCATTAGGAAACAGTCACCAAAGATTTTTGAAAGGAAAAAGGACATGATCAGGTGTGTATTTTAGGAAGATTATTTTGTACATTGTGTGGAGGATGGAACAGAGAGGGCAGATACATCAAGCAGAATATAGTTAGGAGTCTCCTGCAATATGCAAACTGAGAGGTGACAAGAGCCTGGCTGTGTGAGTGATGGAAGCTGTTGTGGGAAGAGGATATATAGACCTTGGAAAATTTTGGCTAGATAGACAGACATGAAGCAAGATGGTGACAATGTAAAAACACAGATTGTCATGAAATTTCTGGAATAAGTGACTCAGACAGGAAAGCATTTTAAAAGAGTAGGGAAGGGCAGCCTTGGAAAGTCTCACTGAGGGGAGTAAGTCTTCCATGAAACTGAAAAGGTGAGGTGAGTGAGCATAACTGTAGGGTAAGTGGATTAAAAAAAAAAAACAACAACAGATGAAATACCTGTACAATGTAGAAATTCAGCTCAGGTAAGTTGATGTGCACGCATCAAACATACATGTTTTGAGGAAAACGAGATTATGATGAAAATTATTGTTGAATGCTGAGAGTTGTTTTGAGGTCTGGAGATCACTTAGGACATTGAAATGAACAGGTTATCAGTGAGTTCCCAAAGAGAGGCACTTTCAATAGAAACAAGGCAGTTTCTGCTTATGAAAACAACTGGCAAGGAGTTGATTTCTGAAAGCTCTATTATCCAATAATATACAGGCTTGTTTTCTCACCTGATTCACTTGAATAAACATCGGGTGTACATTCAGTTAACTTCTTTGTTGGGTAGACTACACAATTTGGGAAGAAAAATTAACTAATCAGGTATGTTTAAATTTATGGGATATAGATAAAATGAAATAATGTGAAGTATTTAGTACGTAACAAGCACTTAAAAAGTAATTACTATATGGCCAATAAGTGAGAGTTCTTTAGGAAAATGGAACTTATTATATTAATCATACTACCATATCTTCAGGCATATGATTCCCATTGCTAAAAATGCCCTCCATCTGCCTCCCAGACTACTGATGTCCTGACAACTTAAAATCATAACCTTCTTCTATGATTAATTCATATTCCATCAGCTCCCTTAAACCTTCTCTGACCACTCCTCCCCTATTTCCCTATTTCCTTTCTGGTTGACTCACCAATCTACTCTACCTGTAATCCAGATGCTAGGCCTCCACATGAGATATATCTGTCCCTCCAGACATACCCCCTTTTCTACTTCATTCTTTATGTTATCCACACCCCATTAAAATGAAAATCCCAATATCTTTTTTACTTGTCTTTGTATCCCCAACACTTAATTACTGTAAGCATTTAATAAATGTTCTATCTATTTATTTATCTCTCCAACTATCAATTTATCATCTATCTATTTTATCTACTTATCTATTTTTACGTTTTGATGAGCATTAGCATATATTATGCCTCAGCAATAAGGAATGATCTAATTTCTAAGCTGGGTAGCATAGTGGATAGATAGACAGGAGTCAGGAAGAGTCATTGTCCTGAGTTCAAATTCGACTTCAGACACTTACTAGCTGTGTGACCCTAGGCAAGTCACTCAACCTTCTTGCTACAGTTTTCTCATGTGTAAAATGAGCTGGAGAAAGAAATGTCAAACACTTCAATATCTTTGCCAAGAAAACCCCAAATGAGACCATGAAGAGTCAAACACAACTGAACAACTATAATAATTTATAAACTATTTAAATTTAGAAAATATTAAATGCTAATTACTTGGGATTTTTTCAAGTATTATGTGCCAAGGAAGAACTTTTGCATTATTTCATTCAATCACTCCATCCATAAAGGAGGATTTTTAAAGAATCTACTTTGTTCCAGGCAATGTGTTAAATAATGGGGATTTAAAGATAAAAAGGGAAAATGTTCCTGCCTTCAAGGACCTTATATTCTAATGGGGGACAATTTATTCAATGCTTGCTTTCTGAATTTGTCCTAACTGTCCAATCGAATTTTAATCATGGAAAATAGAAGTGTTCTATTATCATCACACACGTATGATTTCACATTTTATCTATCATTTAATGTTTTAGTGGGTTACTAGAATAGCATTTAAATGTTGAAAAAGTTCTTAGAGTGGATCTAGTCAAGCTGCCTTCAAGAAGAATAATGATTTATTTGAATTTTCAAAGATATCTTTTACCTTGCCCACACAAATTATAAAATATACTTTTAGAAACAATAAGTCTATACTTTTACACTTATTTAATAAAACATGAACTCCTGTGGTATGTCAATGTGTCCTGTAATTGACTACCACCATTAAAATAATGAGTTACTTGAAAGTAATATCATCATTATAGGTCTAGAGCTAGAGGAAAATTTAGAGGTCATTTCATCCAATTCTCTCATCATATTTTCTTTTCATTTTTAAAAATTAACATACCTTGTTTTTATATATCAATTGATTCCCAATAAACACCCCATTTCATTACAAAATAGTTAAGAGAGTGTAATACAGGTAAGTGGCAATACATGTAAGTTTCTGCTCTTTTCATTTACCGTTACTTAATAGAAAGGAAATATGTTCAAAATTTACTCATCTGGTACCAGATGCTGTTATTGAGTTTTACAAGAATTTAGTTACTTCATAAGGTCTTTGATCACATTATTGTCATTGTATATATTGTTCACAGTCTTAGTTTTGCACTGGAGTGGCTTGACTTAAGTAGAAGTCTTTAATGTGCCATACAATGTCATGAACACAATAACCAGTAACACTATAGAGCCAATGTGAGTGGCTGAGATTCCTCCCCACACTTTCTAGAGGACATTCCCATAGCTGTTGTACTTTGCTGAATTAGGGCCATTTCTTTTTCTTATTAACCTGATAGCAGAATCCGGGTTGGGGAATTATGAAAACATTTGTACAAAAAGGAATATACAGCTAACAGTCTTTGAGATGAATGTTATAAAAGGGTGGTAAAGTGGAGACAAATGAAGAAATAGAGAGAACAAAAGGAAAGACAGACCAAATAAATGAACCAGGTTGTGGTGAATGGGAAACCATAGTATATTTAAATAAGAGTTTAATTTCCTAAAATCTTATCAGTGCAAATACCCTAACAAATTTTGACTTACACAAATTTTTACTAAGTAATTCCTATATATATAAAAGGTACTGTGCTAATCACTAAGGATACAAAAAGTGAGCAACAAAATACCACTGAGAAGCAGCAGGATTTAGTGGAGACAGCCCGAGATCTGAATTCAAGAAGAGCTGGGTCCCAAATCTGATATCTGATACTCGTTAGCTGTGGGACCCTGAGCAAGTCATTTAACCTTAAATCAATGAGTGACAATTTATTTATCATGCCTTCCTATGTGTTAATGATAGTTGCTCAGTAGTTGGATTTGGTGGTGGAGAGAAAGGTCAGTCCCTTCTCAATGACTTCTCTCCTCGATGATGGTAGAACCAGTGAGCTGTTATTATTCCCATTTTATTAATGAGAATACAGAGATATAGAGGAGGTCAAGGTACTTGCCTAGGGTCACACAACTAATAAGTTTCTCAAGTCAAGACTGGAACTCAGGTCTTTGTGACTCTAAATCAATTGCTCATAACTGAAGATAATTATAATCAAATATAAAGGGAAGGGCTAGATAATGTAGCATAGTAGATAGAATTTTCCACATATGAATGTATTATGGTGTTTGACTAATTTTAGGAGAAAGTTATGCTTCAACTAGGCTTTGGAGTTGAGATAAAACCTCGAACATAGCATTGGAAGAAGAGAAGGATATCCATTTTGGAGCATGAAACTAGAGAAGATTTCAGGCAAATATAGGAGCCTCCATGAACTCTACTAGATAGGAGAAATGAAGATGAAATAATAGCTGTTTCTGCCTAGACTAGAAGGAAGTGGGATAGTATGAAGCATATGTGACAGAGTTAGTGTAAAGAAAGGAAAAAGACTAGGATAAGATTTTGGAGAAACTTGAAGCCACACACAAACTACGTGTTGCCTTTTGTCCTAACAACAATAGCAAACCTTTGGGAATTTTGTTGTGGAGTAAATGAGGTCATAGCAATACTTTGGTTGAGAAAAAATGATAGCCTTAACTTGCTGAGTGTCATTATAGGTTAAGATGATGGAATGGATGTAAGATATATAATGGAGTTAGAATAGACAGGACTTAGTAACTTATTGAATTGGGTGAGTGATGATTAATGCGGTTCTATCAAATACAGAAGAATTTTAGTTGGCCATTACTGTACACAGGATATTATCAAATTCACGATGTAAGAGCATTACCTTTTGGGAAAGAACTGTATTTTAGAGCCCATTCAAGCTGAAGACCTTCATTATTCATGCACTGGAGATTTCTGTCATTATGGTCAAGCTGAAAATTAACTCACTATATTTTCTGCCATCATTTCCCTTTCTCTTCTGAAATTAAATTATTTGGAATTTATTTTCCCTACAGCACTCTGAAATGTTGGAGCTAATTGTTCAGCTAAAGCATGCTCTTTTCCGTGATGCTAAATTGAAGAGCTATGAGTCATAGAAATAAAGTATATATGTGTATGAATAAGGACAGAGATTTAAGACTTAAGGAGGATTAAAAAGAATGCCATTCTCAGGCTTTAACTAGAAACCATAAATTTTATCATATCCTGCAGACTAAGAAGAACAAATTACCACCTTGCCCAGTACTCTAAGTATACAATAGTTTCACTCAACCTAGTATGGCTTCTAGTAGTAAAGATCATTTAGGATGTATTTCAAAGAAAGATATTGCAGTATTTTTACTAGAGCTTTAGTTCTCATTAAAATGTTGAAAAACACCACCCAAAATGTCACTAGCAATTAACATGGGTGGAAGGTTGGAATTATATACAAGAAAACAACCATTTTTCACTAACTATTATGCAAGTACATCTGGGTACAAAGTATTACACTCACTGCAGATTTCTGGAAATAAGCCATTTCAGTCATCACGGAGGAGAAATTTAAACCCTGATTTTATATTATGTTTCATTTAAAGGGGAATAAAAGAATTGTAAGTTAGCTCAGTGGAATTGCCAATTACCCTCGTCAATGGAAGAGTGCAATCCTACATTACTAGGAAAAGCAAAGCACCTGCAGGCCAAGAATAATGCCATCCAAACTACCTGGCTGATTATATAATACATGATTGCACAGTCCATGCTTTGCCTTCAAACTAAAGAGACGAGGAGTAAAAAACTTTTTGTCCACTTACTTACCATGATATTTTTTCTGGCTGAGGCTACTTTCCAAATTGTATCAATATCTAAATCTGTTTGAATTGTACCTCATTGCAAACTCTTTATGGAAAGAAGTTCCAACATCTGTGATGATGACACACTCAAATTCTGATTTTAAACAAATCATTATGGCACACAGATTCACACAGAAACTCTTCACTAGCAAGAAACTCACATGGCTGAATCACACATCTGGCTAGGAAACCAGCTGGCAGGTCCATAGTTCTGAATTTAGTTGCAAATGTGTCATGAATTACTGGCCTTTTTTTTTTTTCTAGAAGCAGAATGTATATTTTTATATTACTGGTTGCTTCCATCAGAATGCTAATAGGGGAAGAGCATCCTCCTTACCACATTTCCATTTTTAGGGATATTGATTGATTTTCTAATGGTCTAAATATTTTCTACATCACTTCTCCATCTACATGACTGAGCTATTATAGGTACCTATCAACCAGAGTACTTTACTGAGAAATAAGTAAAAACACTGCGCTAAATGTAGAGGATATTTCTAGAAAACAGTTTAAAACAAAACAAACAATCAAACAAACAACCAAAAAAAACCACTAGAGTTCCATGAGAAAGACTCCTATGTCTCCAGAGACCAAAGAATTCACAGAAGAGAAAAAAGGAATATCCAAAGTCACAATTCCTATTGAAGATTCTTTTCCAGTTGATAGAAATGATCATGAGCTCCTCCACATTTTAATTTTCTTTCTGGTGTGTTATATTCCAAATGTTATTATGTGCTCAAAAGTAATTAATTTCCCTCCCAGAATCCACAATTCTCAAATGACACTGCAAAACTTATATGCACATGTATTTCAATATCCTATGAATGAGTTCATATTTTCTAGTTTCAAAAAGGATATAGGTCTAAAGACAGTGGTTATCTTATAAAGAAAATGAGCAGAATTACATTTATCATAAGCTTCCAAAATTACTTCTCTTGAAACAAAATCTCAAAGGATCATCCAAAATCATCATAATATTCTTGATAGCCATAATTTGCAATTGGGATTTATGCATTATGTTAATGGCAGCCTTGAATAAGCTTCATGTATATGAGAAATTTGCCTTAGAGTTCAGAGAAGAGAATTTGTACTGTTTTGCTTGATTTTCAAGTTAACTGTACTTCCTTCCTGGTCAGTGCTTGGTGTCGGTGGTTGTTCTTCATTCTCAAAGAAGAGAAAAATGACACGATTAAGTTAGGATCAAGGTACAGTGTGTTAGACTGGCTGATCAGAGCAATATGATCTTGGAAGACTCCACCACAGGTTGGGCATACTCTATATGAGGAATGCATGGTTTTAAAAATAAGGGTACAAGGAATACATGACTTCAGAAATAGTAAAAAGTAAAAGCTTTCCTGTCATTTGATTTTAGCTCATTTCACTTAAGCCAAAATTGCTGGAATATAATAAAACTGATGATTGTTTTTATACCTTGGTTTACCCCCAACAAAAGTATAACAGCTTCGGGGGTGTTTTCCATCCACTCTGGACAACTTTATGCTGTCCCATGGTTATATAGACTGTTATGGGGTGAAGAGGGTTGACATAGGTTAATTGTCAGGAAAAGACCTTTCTGCTCTCTAAGTTCCATTTTGGCATAGTCTATAGTCCTTACACAGGTTTCAGTTGAGTTAGAGCCTCTACAGTAAATGTTTATATGGCTGGTTAGCCACATGGAAAACTGGATCATGTACCAAAACCCTCAGAAAATAGATTAACATTCGAAAGCCTTCTTAGCAGTCAGGAGGCCTTGCTTCTGCTCTCTACTGCTCTGCAAATGAGTAGTTACAATCTTTGACATGTCACTAAATGTATATGTGCTTCAAGGTTCTCAGCTGAAAGTATTGGAGAGGGTTATCTCCAAGGCCACATTCAATGCCAAAATTCTATAATATTAATTCTTTAAAAGAAAGAAATATCTATCTACTCCAATTAAGAAAGCAATATAGGAAGCCTAATACACGCAAATGTTCAGATTCTGAGGTGTAAATATTGGGTCAGATTTCTATAATTAGAGATTAGATGATTAGTTTTCAGGTGCATTATACTTAGAAATCCTTTGGGGCATAGATTGGACTAGAGGGCTGCTGGGGTCTATTTCCATTTCAAATTCTGTAATTCTTAATTCAGAAAGGTATCTTATGAATAGGGATAGTAATCTAGCCAAGTAATTTTACTTGATGACTTCTGGGTAGTTTCTTCCAAGTAATGCTAATGACACAATGACATTTACAACATCACCTTTAACGGCCTGAACAGCCTTTTAAAAATTTCCATGTAAAAACGTGCTGGTTCCTTTATGGAGTGAATATTTTTTGTTGTTGGTTTTTGGTTTGTTTGTTTGTTTTTCTAAGGCTCTAATAATTCATTTAACGCCTTGTGACTTTGTTCCTTTGTGATCATAGCTAAGGTTAGTATGTTTCATTCTTCGAGACTTCTACCCATCAGTTAAACCAGCCAGGTTTACATGGAAAGGATAGTCTTTTGCTGAAAAAAAAAAAAATCCTAATCTTGTGACATCTGCCTTTATTAAAAACAAAACAAAGAAACAAACTAAAATTATGCTCATATTTCTGACTTCTGTTACAGCTATTCTTCTTGCTAGTGTATGTTTCTTTCTCCATTACAGAAAGGCATGATTATAATCTGATGGAGAATTCAACATAACCCCGGAATAGAGTACACTCAAAACATAATAAAGGAATTTGGGGAAGCTACTATGGTCTCAGCACTCAGCTAAGAAAGTAGTTGGAACTGACTTTAGAAGAAGACCATTTGTAGAGTGCTGGAAAATGTATGAAATACTTTCACAAATGTAATTTGATTTGATTCTCCTTTGACAAGATTGCAAAAGTTGGCACTTCATTATAGTCAGAAATCTCTTATTTTGGAGGGAACTATATCTCACTGAACAATCCAAGGGATGAATGACTTGATACAAATACTATCAAAAAAGAAGCTTGCCTTTTTGTGAGAAGACACATTTAATATGTGTGTTTCTGTTACCCACATAACAAGGGGTCTGACACACACACACACACACACACACAAATTGACATATAGTAACAAGTTGAAGGGAGGAGAGAATCAAAGGTTAGATATCACTCATTTATAATATAATGGCCAAAACCAATAATAATACATCATGAGTTTGGATTCTCATGAAAGAAAAAGCCAAAAAAGTCCAGGCAGGAATACCAAGGTCTCAAGGTTTAGATTATTTTCTTTGTGTTCCCATAGTAGATTATTCCCTTAGCATTGGTGGAAATCATAGCATTACCCTGATTTAAGGTAAGAACATGTATAATTATACATGCATTCTTATTTGCATGTATGTGTGTGTGCATGTAGTGAGTTCATGTCATACGTACATTTGATTTATGTCAATTCAACTATATTTGCTTAGTAAAAAGGGGAGAAAAGGATAATAATTAAATAGTGAAGGCAAATTTGTCTGCTCTTCCAATCAATTATCTTATGCATGGAAAAAGAAAGGGTGAGATGAAATATCTCAATCTTTCAGCCCTCTACATTGTTCCCCCCAATACAATCATTCCCTTATTCTCCATCCTCATATGCCTGTCCTAGGCAAGGAGGAAAGGAGGGAACATGAAGGTGAAGAGGAAAGGTAATGGTGGTGGGAGGGGCACTGTCTTCTAGTAGATACAACCTTTAGAGTCAAGGCTTATTCAAAATTTGCTGACCTGACTTGACCACTTTCCTTACCTATGGTATTTCAGTATATCAAAGGTGAGCTACTTTCTAGCACTGCTAAAGAAGGTAATTTTGACTCATGGTGTTTTTACTTTTTTTTTTAGAGCCTATTATGATGTGACTCCACTGTGGGTGTTCATGTGTGTGGTGGTGCAGGTTTATATGTGCACACATATATGAATGTATGTATACAAATGGGTGTGCCTATAAAATGTGCATGTCTATGTATCACACAATATACATATGTGTATATGACATATTAGTAGAGACACAAATGTGTGGGATATATCATGTATATATTAGACAGATAGATAATATACATAGGGCACTGATATGGACTGGGTGCTTACCTATATATCCACTCCCAAATATGTCAATAAATCAAAGAACCAGCATTTATTAAGATTTACTATTTTATAGGCCAGGCACTGGCCATATTAAAAAAAAATGGACCTGTTTCCACCTTCATACATCAAACTACAAATTGGAGTCATATGTATAGGTACGGATATAGGTAAAGCTATGTATATCTGTGCATATAAATAGACACATATTACACATAACATATATGTATATATGTATGTGTGTACATACATACATACATGCATACATACGTGCATACATAAGACTAAAAATTTGTACTAGAAGGAGTTTAGAAACACAGTTTGGGTTGGAGAGAGGGCACAAGATGTGAGCCGTCAAAAGTTGAGCTTGGATCCACAGCTAATATTTCTTATGCCCTGAGCATGAATCATACAACATTGCTAGGTTAAGCAGCATGAAAAGTGACCACAAATCAGTAAGATACCTTAAGTTTGGACAGAGCAATTGTCATTGGGGAGTGACCTTAATTACTTATCCTGAAGGCTAAACCACTGTGCTTAGTGCCTTCTAAGGTTACTTTCATTTTCACTTTACCAAGCAGTTCATTCTCAGTAGACAAAATTAAGTCAATAATAGAATTTTCCCTTACTGCTTCCTATAAAATGGAATTAGCTGCCATGCAAATATAGAGTACTTCTCAGTTTCTTTCTTTTCTAGATAAAGACTTGCAGCAGATGTTCCAACCATTAAATTTCCCCTTCACATCTACATTGCACCTCTTTGAAAGCTTTGTGATCTGAATCACGCACTTGTCACCCATGCCTCCAGCTAGCTTGACTGCCTCTAGCAAGATTCCCTCATGATATAATCTCCACTTCCCTCTCTTATCCTCACCCAGAGGCTAACATACAATGCTGCCTCCCTTAGATATTCCAGAGGCATGATATACCAATAGCACACCTACTATCTAACTGGTTCCCTTTTTGTATATCTTATTATTTTCAAGGAATAACTTAAAGTGTTCTGCTAATCAACAAGTATTTATGATACATTAACTATATGTCAGGTGCTATGCTAGTGATACAAGTATAAAGAAGGAAACAATCCCTACTAAGAATGGGTTGACAACCTAATGGGGAAGACAAGTACATATAAAATATATGCACATGAATATGTATTATGTATGCATACATAGTGTGTATTATATAGAGATATGTATGTGTGTATGTATATTTATGTATATATGTGTGTGTATAGATATATAGCAAAATATATCACAGATATAACTAAATTATTAAAAGGTAACTAAATACAAGTTACTTGGGAGTTAGGGCACTAACAGTCCAGGCATATGTGACAACAAGTCAAAGGTGAAGAGACAGGTAAACACTATGGGCAAGTGAAAGAGAAAGCCACATCACAAAATGTGGAATAGGAATGAATGTCCAATGAGGCTTGAAAAATAGGGTGGGATCAGATTTTATAAGGCTATAAATACTAAATAGAGGATTTTATAGTTTATACTTGAAGCAATTGAGTTGTCATTAGAGTCAAGTAAGGGATACTCATGGTTAGAAGTACATTTAAGGAAACTTATTTCACCTGCAATGGGTAAGGTGTAGACTAGACCAGAGCAGTGAGAAACTGGAGGAAGAGATGCTAATAAGAAAGCAGGTGAAATTATTTAGAAGAATGTTCATAAGAGGCTGAACCAAGGTGTGAACAGCCCCAAGAGAAGGATGATTCAGATCAAATAGATGTTATAAAGGAAGAATGGAAAGATTTGGCAAGTGATTATGCATGTGGGATGAATGAGAATGGGAATTCGAGGGTAATGCCAAACTAACAAACCTGGGATGCTAAAAGGATGGTGATGGCTTCATTAAAAATAGTGAAGTCTCAGTAATACTCAGGAAATTCTATTTATCTATGAACATTAAGATTGGTTTGTCATTTATACCCTGAGCATTAGTATATGGGTACCTTAGCCCATGAGTATCATCTCTCTCTTCCTTTCTTTGGCATAACTTTACTGTGAAATTTTGAGCAAGTCTTATTTGTCTTTTGTCTAACCTTTTGCTTTTAATGTATCTAATTCAATGGCCAAATATGGATAAAATTTCCCTCCTCCATCTCTTCCACTTTATATTCCTTTTAATCAGATTAGTCTTTGTTCAAAAAATCTCCAAGTCATTGTTAGAAATATCTTCCCCTGCTCAAGAATATGTCAAATATGCATATTGTACTGTAATTCAGAAAGTTGAATCCCACTTTTGGGTATCATTTTATTAGTCAATTATTCCTTTGTTCTTGTTCACATTCTCAATTCCACTTTGCCCATCTGTGCCTTATTTTTACTGAGTTGCAATGATGATAACTTTGCTCTGCCCCATATTGTTTATCTGTCTAAGGGAAAAGCATATAACCTCTTTAAACTTGGATTTCCCCACCTTCAGAATGATGGGATTGGACTATATGGTGGCTACATCTATTTTGAAATAAAAACAAAAATGTAGCCCTTTGAAGAAAACAATCTATTGTCTAAATCTTTCACTTTCCCCTTTCTTTTCTGATTTCTTCGAGTTTTTTTTTTCTTTCTTAATTCTCTCTTTGGTTTACTGTTGGACTGTATTTCCGTGTCCTCTGAGGAAGACTTTGTCTTTCCTAATGAGTTCAAGAGACTAGAAATTTTCTTTCGGCACTTTATTTTTTCCTCTAGCAAAAATGAAAAATGTGTACTTGATTCATAAATACTTATTGATAAGGGCAGCTAGGCTGTGTAGTATTTAACCTACTACTAGAGCATCAGCCCAAGAGTCAGGAGGACCTTAGTTTAAATTCAAACTTAGACACTTTACTAACTGTGTGACCTTGAGCAAGTCACTTAACCCTGATTGCCTCTAAATAAAAAAAAAAAAATTATTGATTGCCTACATAAAATAAACATAGTTCATTCTCTGCAGGACATTAAACTAGTTTCCTTGCTGATTATGAGTATTGAAATTGAGATTTCTTGTTATTTGTAAGTACCTCAGACCTCTCCTGCTATTAAATACCAGAGCAATAGATTGTAGTGCCTTGTTTGGTGATGACTCTAATTAAAAATAAGTTAATAGCAGGGCGCAAATGTAAGACTAGATCAAAATATACACATCTAAATGGTAGAACCAACATTAAAATTATTGCTTGAATTATCTGTAAGGCAACCAACCAAGACAAGGAAGTTAGAATTAGTGACATTTCTAGTTAACTTAAAAAAGACAGGCAAAAAATCAACATAGAAATAACCTGGAACAAAACTTTGGAAGCCAATTTCAAAATGATTTTTGTTATTGGTAGAATGGTCAAGGAAGGCCCAGTTTTGGTTTTTTGGTGGTTTTTTTTTTTTTTTTAAATCAGGGTTTCTTAATATCTCTCCCCCCATCCTCCATAATCATGGACTCCTTTTGGCAGTCTGGTGAGGTCTATGAAAAACTTCTCAGGATAATAGTTTGTTGCTTACATTCATAATTGAAGGAAATGATGAATTTCAGTTTTAGGATAGTGAAAATAAAGATGTCCATTTTTATTTCTCAATCATATTCATGGATCCCTGTAATCTGTACACATTAATCTTGGGAGTCTATGGACTCAAGCATAACTCCTGCATTAGAGCATGCTCAGATTTGACTTTTCTAGTGGGTTAACCAGAGCACATGCAGGTATTTCCTGTCCTTTTTTCAATCTGATCATGGCTGGAGGTTTGATGAGACTATTTCTAGTCATGAGTGACTAGGGGGCACTGGTAATGTGTAAGGACAAGGAATCTTCTAATTAATGGAAAAATTAGAAGAGTCCAGTGAATTTGCATCAAAGAGAATCAATCTTTCCCTCCTCTAGCCCTTTTTATGCTTTTCCTTATTTGTGGCAAAGCAAGGCAGAGACTCCTATAAATTGCTTTATTTATCATCCAATTCACGTGTGTTCATGAACACATAGTGTCTCTATTACATACATTTATGATATTTGTAGAATGAGAATTTGGAAGTGGAAGTGACCAAGTCATAATCTTGTGAAGTTCAAAGAATGAGATAAGGCATCCAACAACTGGAGGTGGTAGCAGAATCTGATAACCAAGCAAATGTCTGCGAATCGAAGTTCTATGATGACCCAAGAACAGTGGCTTCACAAATCTGCTAGAGAAAAGTTGTGCACTCAAGAAAAGGAACAATCCTTAGAGAATTATACCTTAAGGAATCTTCATGATGATTCCACAAAGGGAGGAAAGGACTCCTTGAGACAGCATTTTAGACAAAATTTTGCACCTATATGCTTTATAAATTAGTACTTTCTTATGGGAATCTGAAGATCTTCCCTGACCCTAGGCCCTTTGATAGGCTTAAGTGCATTTGAGAACCTTCCCTGATTTGAAAGTATACTCTGCCCCCTAATGGGCTGAATGTGGTCACATGGAGCCTGTGGTGGGAGGCTTGTTCTTCAGGAATGCCCATGCCTTATTACTTTGTGATTGGGCAGTGGGTCAAGTGGGCTGTGACATTCTCTGATCTAGGAGAAGGCTATATATACCCTGATATGTGATTTTTGCTTTGAGGCTCACTTTGAGAAGAGTTGTGTGATTTGGCCAGATGAGACTCTGGGAAGCCATTGAGCCCCCCGGCTTTGAAACACCCAGATGTTGGTGCTTCCCTCTCTGGTAACTGACTAGGTATGGATGTAATCATGAGACGGCTGGAAGCCCGTCTGCTGATCTGTTTCTTTGTCTGCTTGTAACTTTTGCTTGTAACTTCTGCTTGTATTCTGTTTGCACTCTGTGAAGTTCAGGGTGCTGACTTTTCCCTGAACTAGATAAATGATATACGTTTGATTGACATGTTTGACTATTAACCCATTTTGAGTTGCTTTCCTTTAGAAAAGCAGATCTAAGAACCTGTGCTAGCAGCCATCCTGGGGTGCTTGTTGATACATACTTTTATATGTTAAATTTGATTACACTTTCCCTAAGGAGTGTATGTGTCTGTGTGGAGAAGGAGAACGTGTCCCCCATTTTGGGAAGAATCTTTTGTAACCACAGTTCTCACTATATGTTTTCAGGAAATTCCCTGACTGATTAAAATGAGTACACTGAATGGATTTTGTGAATCCCAGCATTAGAAACTCTAACCCTTCACAATTATCCCCTAAATTCATGAGGGAAGGAGAAGTATTCTATCCATTGCAAACTTATCCTGCTACTACATGAAAGTAGAGTCAATTGATGTTTCACTTTGTAAGGCCCAGACACCCAAGGAGGAGGTCAGACTTCTAAGGCCTAGGAAAAATTGAGACTGAAAATGGAGACAGGGGATCAGGAATGTAGATGAAATTCCTTAACTGTCTGGAGTATACAGGAGGAATCTTAGGGAGAAAGCACCTTCCTTGATCCAGATAGTCTGACACTGAAAAAAGAAACATTAGAAGTAAAAAAGGAGAAAAGAATCCAAAAAAGGTTTAGAAAGCTAAATACATACCCCACAACAAAACTTGATCCTATATTGAATCAAAAGAAGAAATGGGTAGATATAATGCTGGGGGAAGACAGATTGAATCAGTCAACAATGTGAAACTAAGAGGATTTAGGGTTTAGACCAATAGACATTTGCATGGAAAATTAGGTTTCTGAGGCTTTTTTGTAATTTTTTAAATAATTTTTACTTCTTATTATTCAATTCAAGTCCCCGTAGTGTTTTAAAAATATATTTATTTATTTTTAGTTTTCAACATTCATTTCCACAAGATTTTGAGTTACAAATTTTCTCTCTGACTTTGCCCTATACCCACCCCAAGAGAACAAGCCTACTGAATACCTCTTTCTCCAATATGTTTTTTCTTATATCCTCTCCCATATCTCCCCTAACTTTCTAGTAGGGCAAGATGGATTTCTTTACCCCAGTGCCTGTATATCTTATTTCCCATTTGGATGTAGAAAAAAAGTATTTTTTTTTAACATTTGTTTTTAAAATTTTGATTTCCAGATTCTTTCCCTTCTTCCCTCCTTACCCACTCTCACTGGGAAGCAAGAATTTCACTACAGGTTGTATATGTGTAGCTATGCAAAACGTTTCCATAGTAGTTACTTAATGAAAGACTAAATACATTTTCCTCCATCCTATCCCACCCCCACTTATTTTATATTCTACTTTGACCCTGTCCCTTTTCAAAAGTGTTTCCTTCTAACTACCCTCTCCCCCAATCTGCCCTCCATTCTACCATCTCCCTCTTGTACCCTTCCCCCTTATTTTCCTGTAGGGTAAGATACCCAATTGAGTATGTATGTCATTCCTGCCTTGAGTCAAACTCAATAAGAATAAGGTTGACCCTTTCCCTTTCACCTTCCTGCTCTTCTCCTCTATTGTAGCAGTTTTCTCTTGCCTCTTTTATATGAGATAATTTACTCTATTCTACCTCTCCCTTTCTCTTTCTCCCAATATATTTCTCTCTCACCTCTTAATTTTATTTTTTAGATATCATCCTTTCCTATTCAACTGATCCTGTGACTTCTGTCTATGTATGCATGTACACACATATACACACACTCACATATGTATTTATATACTCATACAGCCTCCTAAGCGTACATATTTATGTATGTCTACATATACACATATGTATGTATATATTCCCTTCCACTATCTTCATACTGAGAAAAGTTTCATGAGTTACAATTATCATTTTTCGATGTAGGAATGTAAATACTTCATCTTTAATAAATTCTTTATGATTTCTTTTTCCTGTTTTACCTTCTCATGCTTCTCTTACTTCTTGTATTTGAAAGTCCCATTTTCTTTTCAGCTGTTTTTTTTCATAAAGAATACTTTAAAGTACTCTATTTCATTGAATGACCATATTTTCCCCTGAGACATAATACTTAGTTTTGCTGGGTAGGTGATTCTTGGTTTTAATTCTAGCTCCTACTTCTCTTACTTGATTTTCAAAATCCTTCTTGAGCTCCTCCAGTTCATATTTTTCTTGGAAGCTTTTGATACAGGAATTTTGACTTCACTGTCTTCTTCTGGTTCCGTGTTTTGATCCTTTTTGACACCCCAAAAAGATTCTGTGTGTCTGATTGTGCTTCCTCTGCTTGCTCATCTTGCCAGCCAATTACTTGACTTTTGATCTCTTTGCCACAGTAGAACTCTGCTTCTAGAGTAGAGAGAGCTGTGTTCCAAATTGCTGGGGTTTTCAAAGCTGTGTCAGAGCTGCTTTCAGAGCTATGAGGAGGTCACCCTCTCTACAGCCACCACAAGTTCTGGCACACTGGCCACACACCCCAAGACCACCGATCAAGCCTGAGACCCAGATCAAAGCAGGTCAAAGCAAGAGTGATTACTCTTTGAATGGTTGCTTGGCCCCCCTGCAATTTGCAGGCCAGGAGCTCTGAGGTGGCCATAGGATGCTACCTGTAGCTCAATACCTTTGCCACCTCTTGCCCCAGGGGCAGGGGCCACACCACTCTCTCTCACTCAGTTCCAACAGAGTTCTCCACTGATCTTTTACTTTTTCTTTGGTGTTTATGTGTTGAAAAGTCTGGAAATCAGGGCAGCTAGGTGGTGCAGTGAATAGAGCACCAGCCCTGGAGTCAGGAGGACCTGAGTTCAAATCTGACCTCAGACACTTAGCGTAAAAAAAAAAAAACAAAAAAAAAAAAACCTAGCTGTGTGACCTTGGGCAAGTCACTTAACTCCAATTGTCTCTCCTTCCCCCCTGCAAAAAGCAAAAACAAACAAACAAACAAAAAAAGAAAAGTCTGGAAATTGCCACAGCTGTGGGCAATTCATTCTCTTGAAGTCTGCTCTGGCTCTTCTGGGCTGCTGGTCGGGGTCAAGTGGCTCAAGTGCGGCTGGGCTGGGCTCCCAATTCAGTGTGATAGACCCTTCCTATTGGCCTGCCAGGCTGCCTTCAGCAAGAGATTTGTTTCTCTATGTCACTTTGTGGCTTTTACTAAAATTTGTTTAGAGTAATTTTTTTTTACAAGTATTAGAAGTGGTTGGAGTGGGATTTCAGAAAAGTCCCTGCTTTTACTCTGCCATATTGGCTCCACCCCACCCACTGTAGTCTTTAGTTGCAAAATCCTGGGGTAGGGTGGGGCAAAAGTTAGCATGGGCTTATTCCAAAAAAAAAAAAAAAAAAAGAAAGAAAGTTGTACTTTTATAGCTTCTTCCAGAGAAGAGTTGAAGAGAAAAGGACTCACAATGTGGAGTCAAGGTAGCAAACTCAAAATATGAAAAGCCAGTGAAGCAAGGCCTCTGGTTTCAAGGTCAAAGAAAATGTGAGCATTAAAATGGAAGCTGAGAAATTTCTCTGTAAGCAGAGTCTATGCTGTCTACTACAGCAGCATAGTTGCACTATCCTTTTGATTTATGCTATGGGGGAAAAATGACCTGATATCTGGGATTTGATTATTTTGATGGGATTCATGAAGGAAACTCATTTGGGAAGCAGATTGTGCATTGAACTGAGGCTGTTTTGTAACAGTAACATCTCAGAGGAGAGTGTCCTCATATCACTTCAATATTGATTTTTAAGGCTGAAAAATGCAGATATCTTAGTCTTCAATTCCTTATCCTCAAGTCAGCTAAATTTCTTTTCATTCAATACTATCTGAGCTACTTTTTATTTGGTCATTCCCCAATATGTACCAAACACACAGAAACTCACACATAAATCTACATATAACCTATGAAACATTTGTTTTCAAAAGCTTTATAAGTCCCACATTTGATATGCAGTTCATATTTCAATTCCTTATCTTTCAATTTATTTGCTGAATCCTCTCTCTGCTGGGTTAGATTTAATGGCTTTCTATCCCTACAATGGAAGAAGTCTTTCAAAGATGTAAAAAAAAAAATTGCTTGAATCTTTGCAATGCACATCGTTGAACTGGACTTTTGGACTGAAATTCATTTGTTCCATCCAAGAGGCATCAAGTTCTAAAGTTACCTTTAAAGATGACAAAGGTTATAACGAAATAAAGAACGAAGGAATTTTCAACACGATCAATCCTTTTTTTTTTTTTTCCTTTAACATTCTGGTCATTTTCAAACAGATCTGATAACCCATCTGAAGACACTGTGAAAAAGATTTGAATAATAGTATATTAAAGAAATACAAAATCACAGGATATCAGAACTGGATGAGACTTCAAGTGTCATCTAGGCCAGTCTGTACCTAAACAGGAATCCCTGAATTTGACAGGTAATCAACCAGCCCACATTTAAAGACTAGCAGTGAGGCAGAAGTCACTATTTCTAGAGGCAGACTATTTTTCTTTTGTATAACTCTGGTTGTAAGGAAGTTTTACTTTACACTGAATAGAAATCTGCTACTTCCCAACTTTTGCCCATTTCTTCCAGTTCTTCCCTCCCTCTTCCACACACCCCTCACAAAACATAGAAGGTAAGCTTTGAAAGAGAGTTATCACATCCTCTCTCCTGGTTTTAGACAAGTTTGTTTTTGTTTTTGTTTTTATGCTTTATACTTTATACTTTTATACTTTAAACATTACCAGTTCCCAATTAATTATCAAAATGCTATATCCAGCATCCCCATGGCCCCTGTCATCTGAGTGATAATAGCATTTATAAAGCACCTACTATGTGTCAGGAGCTATGCAAAGAACTGTATAAATATTATCTCATTTAATGCTTACAACAACTCTGAGAGGTAGCTGCTATTGTTATACTGATTTTATAGATGAGGAAACCAAGGCAAACAGAGTTAAAGTGACATGTCGTGGGTCACACAACTAGTAATTGTCTGTGGCAGGGTTTGAACTCAGTTCTTTTTGACTCTACACCTAATGTTTTTTCCACTCTACCACCTCCCTGACTCTACTCCTTCCTATTAAGAGATACATACCATTTAACATGAACACAGCTGCAACAGAATAAGGCAAGGTGGTATAGTATAAAGAGTACTCAACTTGGGAATCAAGAGACCTGGGTTTGAATTGTGTATTTGAAAATGATTATGATTGGGGTAGCTAGGTGGCACAGTGATTACAACACTGACCCTAGAGTCAGGAGGACCTGAGTTCAAATCCGGCCTCAGACAGGACTCACTTACTAGTTGTGTGGCCTTAGGCAAGTCACTTAACCCCAATTGCCTTGCCTTTCCCTCTCCAAAACAAAAAAAGTGAATGATCATGATAATAATAATAATAATAATTTTATAAATAATTTATAAATAATTATAAAATTATTAAAAAATTTAAAGTGTGCTAAGTACTTTACAAATATCAGCTCATTTTGATATTCACAACAACCTTGGGAGGGAGGTACTATTGTTATTCATATTTTACAGATGAGAAACCCATAGCAAACAGAGGCTGTGACTTTCCTGGTCACAGCCAGTAAGTGGTTGAGGAGAGATTTGACCTCAGGTTTTCCTAATTCCAGATTTCTAACCATAGGGCCACCCAGATGTTTGAACCTGGGTAACTCACTTAAGTTTTCTGAACCTTGGTTTTCTCTATCTATAAATGGGAAAATTAGTTTCATGACTTACCTTGTAAGATTATCGTAAAGAAAGTATTTTGTAAGCCTTAGCATGATATACAAATGCTCACAACTATAATAACAATGCTTATTACAAAGGTTTTGGAAACATTTAAGAATAACCTCTAGGTGCTTACATATTTCAATATATTCCTTCTTTCTTTGTTGCACACATTGTAATATATATGCATCAGTTTTTTTTCTAATGTCTGTGATTCTAGATCTATTTTTTATGAATCAATTTATTTATTTTTAGTTTTCAACATTAACTTCCACAATTTTTTTTGGATTTTCTTCACCTGCCTCTCTTCCCTCTCCCCAACAGTGCAATCTTGTATAGATTCTACAGATACATTCATATTACACATATTTTCAAATTAGTCATGATGTATAGAAGAATTAGAATGAATGGGAGGAACATTGAGAAAGAAAAAAAAACAAAAGAAAGATGGCAAATAGAATGTTTCATTCTACATTCACACTCCATAGTTCTTCCTCTGGATGTGGGTGACATTTTCTATCATAAGTCTTTTAGAGTTGTTTTAGGTCATTGCATTGCTAAGGAGATCTAAGTCTATCAAAGTCAGTCATTGAACAATGTGACTGTCACTATTTACAATGTTCTCCTGATTCTGCTCACTTCACTCAGCTTCCGTTCATATAAATTTTTCCACGTTTTTCTGAAGTCTGCCTGTCCATCATTTCTTATATCTATTATATTCATATATGACAGCTTGTTCATTCATTCCCCAACTGATGGCCATCCCCTCAATTTCCAGTTCTTAGCTACCACAAACAGAGGTGTTATAAATATATTTGTACAAATGGGTCCTTTTCTCATTTTTATGATATCTTTGGTATTTAACCCTAGAAGTGGTATTGCTGGGTCAAAGGGGATGCATATTTTTACAGTCTTTGGGACATAGTTCCAATCACTCTCCAGAATGGCTGGATAACTCCGCCAAGAATGAATTAGTGTTCCAATTTTCCCACATCTTCTCCAATATGTATCATTTTCCTGTTTTGTTACATCACATATTTCCAATGGTCTTAGGAACTGAGACACCACTCCTCTATCTGTCTCTGGGAGGGTCCACCCACATGCAGATATGCCCACATACAAGTATTAAAGGGTGGCGGCATTAGGAAGGTTGAGAACCACTGCTCTAATGTATACCATAGGCCAAATAAATAAAACTTGGGGGGGAAATATCTTTCACTGATATGTGTCAGGGCTCAAATAGAAAGCCCCTCCCTCTTGCATAAGACCCTGAATTTCCATTCCCCAACTTGATTTGGAAATGGTCTGTGGAGGTCTTGAGGTATTCGATTTATAACGTTTCAACTTGAGAAAATATGAAATTCAGGAAGCAAAGAAGAAGTGAAAAATGATAGATTGAACAGTAAACATGATTTGGTGGTAGTTACAACACATTTAATATAACCAGGATTTAGCATCATTGCTTCTAATAGTTTGACCATTTTTTTTTTATTATTTCAAAGAACTTTAGGGAAATCATCTTGTTCCTCAGTGAACACTTACTCCCCTTCTAAACATAGCCACACATGTAACAAAAAATGTTTACAAGAAAATAAGACACATAATTTATCTGAAATGTTTCTGAAGGGACTGAGACCTTTAATTTCAAACACATCTGTGTGTGTCTGTGTGTGTACGTGCATGCATGTGCCCAAGGATGTGCAACGGAAGTGAGCCCAGAAGTGTTACTTACCTAATAAAAGAAAATATCATTTTCAAAATTACAAAAATAATATTTTGCTTAAAAATATTCCACCTTTTCTCTTGTCATTTTGATCTGAAATTTTACTACTATGTAGAACATTTTGGTGCTTACTACCACATGATCCACGTACTATGATAGGTTTGAGAGGTACAAAGACAAACTTCCAATCATTTTACAATTTACAGACAAGATGTAACATTTACCTAAGTTTTGCAAAGTTCTTTACATGTTTTTTTCATTTAATCTGGATAAGTGATATAAATGATTCTATTATTCTAAGGCTATATACACATATAACTAAAAGAGCATTTCAGGAGGGACAGAATTCTGGATAGAGGAGTGAAAAAGAATGTACAGATTTATGTAGGTGATAGTTGGCAACTACGTTGAGCTTTGAAGAGAGGTAAGGATTCTAAAAGAAAGAGGGAAGGAGAAAGTGAAGTCCAAAGTGGATAATCTGTACAAAGTTGCAAAGATAAGGGATGACACTTTACATTAGGGAAATAGCCAGTTTCATCATTTACTGGAAGTGTAGAAGACAAACAGGTGACTGCTATCAAATAAATCTAGAAAGATGGGTGGGGCTCCAACTGTGGAGGACTTTAAAATGTCAAGCCAAGTAATTTGTATATATTTTTAGAGTCAATATTTACAACATCCAAAGTAATGTTTTAAGTCTTTTTTTCATACCCACCAAACTCTTACGGAAATAAACTTGGCTCCTCTTTGTTTTTCCTTGGTAAGAATTTAATTTAAAACATAGTTCTTTTTAATCTAATGAAAAATGAGATTTTTGCTTAATTTTCAGATTAATAATTACTATTATATTAGGAATGGCTGTTTTCCTCTTCAAAATAACTTTAATTAGATATTCTAATTACCTCCAGAGCAGTAATAACCTTTTCCTTTTTTTTTTTGAAGTTAATGTGAATGGAAAACAACTTTGACTCAAAGCACAGCCACTGATTAATAGGAATACTTTGACTTTGCTAGTCTCTTTCTTATAATCAGAATGTAAGAGTTGTTTAAAACCTACTGTTTTCTTTACATTTTGTAAAGTCTCTGAGGCCTTATTGATGCTATTGGTTTAATGATTATAATCATAGAATAAGAGTGATTAATTTCTTTTGACCAAGGAAGAAATGGGTCTCCTGAACTTTTATTTGTAAAATGTCGGTGTCAAATGAAAGGAAAAAAAAAAAAGCTTTTAGTATTAATCAATGAGCAATCATTAATAAACTCTTATTGAGCACCTATTATGGACACTGTGCTAAGAGCTAGCCATACAACAATAGGCAAAAGATAATCTTTGGCCCCACAAACTTTAAGATTGGGGAGATAATTGTATTACTTAAGATACCCAATTGGTATAATGATAGCATATATTTATACAGGATGAGTTAATATTTAAATAATGGTTACCTCTTATGATGTTTGTAAAGTGCTTTACACATGTTATCTCATTTTATTCAGACCACAAGTGCTATGGGTAATCCTAATACCCTCAGTTTATGGCTGGGGAAACTGAGGTAAGAGAAGTTAAGAGACACCCTCGCCAACTCCTCTACTAACTCTGATGCTTCCACTGTACCTGGGCCTTCTCCAGTCATCCTACTCTGTATCTTGCCACTAGACCCAGATGGCTCCAGAGGAGAAAGTGAGGTTGGTGACTTTGCACAGCTCTGCCTCACTTAAATCCTATTCACTTGCATGTTACAGTATCACTTCCCTAATGTCATGGTCCTATTTGAGAATGAAGGACAAAGAAAAAAAAATGTCTGACAGGATTTGATTTCATGGCCAACACTCTATCTGATGAGTCACCTATGGGAGGTAGAGAGTATGCTTAATATTATCCCTTTTGCCTTGTCTTCCATTTCTCTCTTCTACAATCCCTGTGGGACAACTAAGTAGATCAGTGGTTAGAGCACAGGACCTAGAGTCAGAAAGACTTCTCTTCCTGAGTTCAAAACTGGCCTCAGATACTTAGTTGCTATGTGATCCTGGGTAGGACACTTTAACCTGTTCGTCTCAGTTTCTTCATTTGTAAACTGAGTTGGCAAAGAAAATGGCAAACCATTCTAGTATCTTTGATAAGAAAACCCCAAATGAGGTCACGAAGTGTCAGAAATGACTAAACAACAATAATTTTGGTTAGCAGATACTTTTTCTTCAATGCTTTATTAGGCAATCTGATTAGTTTGGGAGACAACTGTTACAAAACTCTTCAAGTTTTCCAATAACATAAATCGGATTATGCATCTATCAAAAGGGCAACAGAAACACCACATATAGGGGCAGTTAGTATAAGGATGCCTAATGTGGTCCATATTTCCTCAAGCACCTAAAGTGGGACATTCCATGGTTGCTGAACTAAAAGTGAAAACAAGCACTTGCAAAAGTCATTAAGGTCAAACAGATTTCTTTGGTTTGGATATTGTCTTCCTGGACACAAAAAGCAGATTTTATGGTTACCTCACCCAAGAAAGTCTTCAAAATGAAAGCACCTCTGCTAAGCTGGTTTCAAAAGTGCCTAGCCTAATGAATGGCATATAGAAAGAATTTAATAAATGCTTGATTAGCATATTTACATTTTTTTCGTCTAAAGTCCAATATCAGAAGGAAGAAATAGATAATCATCTAGGATTAGATTAACCTGTGCCTCAAGTCAGAGTCACCGTTGAACCACAAAGGCTGCGAAGGCAGAATGCTTTCAGATTAGAATCAAATTCTAAAGCAATACAAGTGACTTTAACATTTAAGTGGCCATTAAAATTTAATTTTTAAAAATGATTCAATAATCTGGTCATTGAGGGGTTAGATAACAGAGGTGAGGGGGGAGCCAAATTAAGTTTCCTCCACATTTCATTTGACTATGTCTCAAGGACATGTTCTATTTGCATTAATGGACCAAATTATTGATGGCTTGCAATGGCAATCAGAGTAATATGCCCCTAAAGCTTATTATGTCCATTTTGTGATTAACTCTTTATTGGCCCTTACTTTTTTTGGTGGAATTGTCTCTAACTTTTTATAAGAAGATGGGTAACGCATGTGTTGGTTGCTATGGAAACCAAGGCCATCACTCCAATTTACAATGCTCAACTTGCTGTTACTAGTTAGGGGGAAAAAAACCATGAAAACAATCTCAGTACAAAGCAATTTAATTTAATGGTAATTATGTGAGGGAGAAGAAATGAAATCCATGTTTTAAAAAAGGGAAGAAAATCAGAAGTTTCCAGTATTGCAAAAATAAACAAAAAGAGAGTATAATATCCTCCACAGATATCACATGTTATCCTATTGATAGAGATGGTATTTACATGATAACAAGATTGAGCCCCTTGTATGACCTTGGGTCTCACTTTGTTCAGTAAAAAAAAAATGATCATCTGACCCTTAGATTTTCTCTAAGTTCCCTTCAAGTTTTCAAACTTGTCACTTCATATCTCAAGGATTTTCCTCAAAAGTTATTAAACAACCACATGGACACTAAGAATATAACCCACAACCAAGCTTCCTCTCTAAAAATAATCCTTTTTCTTTCTTTTTGTTTTTTGGAGAACATGATTTTCTCTGGAGGTATTCCCCAGGGGAAATCCCCTTAGCAAACATACTCAAATATTGTTACAAAGTAATGAGCAGTTTTCTAAATTTGAAGACTATTTCATGAAGCCAGGAGAATTCTCATGTGTGGATGCAAACATGTGCTACAAACATACCCTCAAATTTCTTTATTATTTTGGCCTTTACCTGGTGCCTTATCATGATTTTTAAATGAATAATAGAATTTACCTTTTAAGATCTCTATAATATCAATCAACAATTTGCAATACCTCTTTGAGATTCAATGACCTTACTATTCTTGAGATGAAGAGAAATATCAAGATCTTGACCAATGGACTATTGTAGGGGCTCATCATTGCTTGGGGGAGGGGTGAGCATGGACTCTTAAAGGCTAAACCTAGCCATGATTAGCTCTAGTTCTGGAACATTCTTCTAATCGGGGTAATCTTGGCTAAGGTTTATTACCAAATTGGCTTTGTGACAATGGACCTTTCTTGGCCATAGGGGAAACTTAAAGAGTTACAGATGAGCTATTATCTGCTTCCATGTAAAAACTGCCATATCTTGAAATTTCAGTTCTGTAAGCAAAAGGGGTAACATGAAGGTTAGTTATTTCATTCCCTAGCTCTGAACCTTCACCACACTGATTTTGTTGATTATGGAATGGAGTAGAAAGTGGGTCACAGAAAACAAAAGAATTCTTATCATACCATACAGTGATTGGTTTTTGTTTTGTTTTTTTTGCACTGAAAATTCCTCTAGCATAGGACTTTGTTATTCCTCCTAGTGCTGACTAAATTAAGTACTTATCTTGTATTCTTTTTTAATTTGGTTGAGTTTTTTTCTTTTTTTGGAGAGAAGAAGGCAGGGCAATTGGGATTAAGTGACTTGCCCATGGTCACATCGCTAGTAAATGTTAAGTGTCTGAGGTCGGATTTGAACTCGGGTCCTCCTGACTTCAGGGCCAGTGGTCTATTTTCTGTACCACCTAGCTGTCCCCTTACCTTGTATTCTGGAGGAAGATACTTCAGTATTTGGACCTCATAATTTCTCAAGCTAGAAAACAAAGGGGACACAATAGATGGTCTTTCAAAAATCAGATTCTAAATTGGATATTTGATTCTAAGTTGTGGAATGATGGTGAAAATGTAAATAGTCTTAAGAATTTGGCCCCAATCTATGAATACAATATTATTTTCCTCTTCTCCTCAACATATATACTCTCGTCAAGTAGAGGCATTCTTCTAACTGCCTATTCACCTATTCCACCCCAACTAGGCCAGTCCCCTTCCCCATATTGTTTAATTCTTCATTTATGTATCAGCAAGCACCCTAGCATACCCAGGATAGCTGCTAGCACAGGTTCTTAGATCTGCTTTTCTAAAGGAAAGCAACTCAAAATGGCTTAACAATCTTACTTTAATCAATGAAACATGTATCATTTAATTATTTCAAGGGGAAAAGTCAACACCCTGAATTTCAGAGAATATAAATAGAATACAAACAAAAGTTACGAGCAGAAGTTACAAGCAGACAGAGAAACAGATCCACAGACAGGGCTTCCGATCGTCTGACCATTACATCCATACCTACTTAGTTGCCAGTGAAGGAAGCACCAACACTTTGGTTTTCTTTTTTTTTTTTTTTTATTTACTCATTTACTTTTAATTTACAAGATTCAGTTCCACAATCACTTGAGTTTCAGATTTTCTCCCCTCCCTTCCCCCCCCCCCC
>CM053589.1:155575508-155636387 GCA_028646515.1 Pseudochirops corinnae
CATGACTTATTCCCTTTCTTTAATTCTATTTGCCTTCTCCAGAATCACTGTTGTGCCAGTGCTCCATGTATTCCCTCTCTTTAATTCTATTTGCCTTCTCCAGAATCAATGTTGTGCCAGTGCTCCATGGTGTCTCTTTGCCACCCCACCTCATCGTGTGGCTATCTGATTCTATTCTTTCAACTGAAGGAGTTGTCCTGTTGTTACTTCTGGCCGTGTTTATGGGACTTATTTCAGGGGCAAGATTTCCTAGTTAGAGATATAGTTTACTCACACTAAAATCATATAAATCAAATTGTAATTCATTCCATTTCCTTCACCATGCTCATAGAAACTCAAGCTAAATGGGAAATCAAGTTAATGATTGGTTGTCAGATCAATCGGTCAATCAATATGCATTTATGATATAAACACTATGTGCCAGGAAATGTGCTAGATCCTGGGGATACACATATAAATAATAAAACAATCTATACTATCACAGAGCCTATATTCTAATGAAAGCAATATATTTGCAAGATGGAACAAATCCAACATACTAACTTGCTTCCTTCTTTTATCCACTGTCTCCCTCCTGATCTAAAATTTTTAGCATCTGGCTCTTTATCACATGTTGAAAATATTGCTTGTCCTAAAAGAATCAGCTCAAACGACACCATTGGAAAGTAGTCTTCCCTGATATCTGCAATCTGATAGAACATCAGTGTTCATTTTTCTATAATGACACATCCCATTCTGCTTTGTATTTGTCATTCATTTACATGTCATATTTCCTCTGTGAAGTGCAGAAGTCTGATTTTTTCTGCTTTCGATCACCCATAGTTCCTAGAATTAATAATTGGTACTTAATGAGGAAACTCGTTGAGCAAATGAATTAGTTTTTATCATAGATTTTCCTTTTCCCAAATGGAGTTGATGCTCTCTGTATAGCAAAGAATTAAATGACATAAATAAAAATAGGAAGAAATATACTCTAGACTCATTAAATCCAAATCATAAAAAGGAGAACCAGATTGTTAAAAATTCTATTGTACTGTTACCTACTATGTGCTAGCAACTTGCTAAGCATGGAAAAAAATTGTGTGTATGTGTGTGTGTATGTGTGTTTGTGTAGGAACATTGTCTTTTTAGGGAGCACACCTCAGTACAGATTAGATAAGGCTTCTTATTATAGTTTTAACATTATTTTTTAAAATTCTTAACTTCAAAGCCTTACCTCCTTCCCCACCTCACTCTTTGATAAGGGAAGCAATTTGATATAGATTATAGAACTACAGTCATGCAAAACATATTTCCATCCTAACCATGTTGCAAAAGAAAACAGACTAAAAAAATCCACACACAAGAAAAAAAAAGTAAATAATGTATACTTCGATCTGAATTTGGAGTTCAACAGTTCTTTCTCTGTAAGTGGATAGTATCTTTCATCATAAGCCCTTCATAATTGTCTTGGATCATTCTATTTCTGAGAATAGCTGACTCATTTACAGTTGATCATCATACAATATTGCTGTTATTCTGTACATCGTTCTCCTGGTTCTGCTCACTTAACTTTGCATGAGCTCATATAAGTCTTCCCAAGGTTTTTTTTTCTTTTCTGAAATGATCCAACTCATCTTCTCTTACTATATGATAATATTCTATCACAGTCATACATTGCAAATTGTTCAGCCATTCCCCAATTGATGGGAATCACCTCAACTTTGCAACTACTAAAAGAACGGCTATAAACATATTTGTGGTCCTTTTCCTTTTTCTTTGTCCTCTTTGGGATACAGACTTACTAGAAATATTACTGGGGCAAAGATTATTGCACTTTTAAACAACTCTGGGTATAATTCCAAATAGTTTTGGTTCTTTTATCTGAAAACTGCTCTTCATATTTTTAGATTGTGCATCAATTGGGGAATTATTTGTGTTCTTATGAATTTAACTTAATTCTCTATATATTTAAGAAATAAAAACTTCATCAGAGAAATTTGCTGTAAATTTCCCCATTTTCCACCTTTTCAATTTAATGGAAACACAAGTATTCATTTTACGCCTAGTAATATTTTCTATTTAGTTCCTTCTCCACAGACCTGACAGGTAAAATATTTCACACTCCTCTCATTTATTTATATCATCCTTTATGTCTAAATATGTACCTATTTTTCCTTATCTTGGTATATGGTGCGAGATCCTTGTCTATACCTTGTTTCTGAAAACTGCTTTTCTGGTTTACTGAGCAATTTTTATTAAATAGTGAGTTCATGTCCCAAATGTTTGGATCTTTGCATTTATCAAACATTAAATTCCTATAGTCATTTACCCTATTATACTGTGCATCTAGTATATTCCACAGATGCACCACTCTATTGCTTAGCCAGTACCATATTGATTTGATGATTGCCACTTCTTAACATATTTTGAGATCTGGTACTGCTAGCCCACATTCCATCCCCCACCCCTTTCAAAAATTGATTCATTTAATATTCTTGAATTTGTGTTTTTTCAGATGAATTTTGTTATTGTTTTAAGTTGTATAAAATGTTTTGATCATTTAATTGCTTTGGCATTTAAAATGTAAATTAATTTAGGCAGATTTGTCATTTTTATTATATTGGCTCAGTCTACCCATAAGCAATGAGTATTTCTCCCATTGTTTAGATCTGATTTCATTTGTGTCAACTTGTGTTTATAGAGTGCTTGTATTTTTTTTTTTTAGTAGATAAGGGGTTTTTTTAGATTTCAGAACAAAAATAGGAAAGATAAGCACCACCATTTCCATGGACTTAGAGGTTCAAAGTTGTAGGTTTTTTTATTTTTGGAGGATTGCCTTGAGCCTGGAGTATAGCTAATGATAAGCTGGACACTACTCCAGGTTGGGAGATTGCCAGGATCAAGGCTCCTGTCCCTATGGTACCATCTGTGGCCAATATTCCCCAAATCAACCCACCTAAGAAGAGCCAGACAGAGCATCTCCTTCATTCCCTGGCAGCTAGGGGAAAACTATGTTCCAGATTTACCAGTTATGGAGAGAGAAGAGAGTGTGACTGTTGCTGACTGGCAAGGGCTGAGGGGCAGGCTGCCCTCCAAGTTTTCATCCATGGCATAGCATAATGATAGGGAAAATAGGTATCCTTCCATCTGGCAGACCTTAAAACCCATGGTCTGTGAACAGTGGGAATGGGCTGTACTCCAAGGCTTTTGGATTAGGTGTGTGGGAGGTGACATGGCAGCCAGACTTCTAGGGCAGCTGATTTTCTAATTGCTAAACTAGGGAGAGCACCAGCTCATTTAGGACCAGGTGGATGGCAAAGTCCCACACTGTGTCCCCTGACCCAATCAGTCAAATTCTAACAATTTATCATTCTTTGCCATAGTGGCCACTGAAAGGAAAAAAATGACAAGAAACCAGTATGCGATTGTTCATATATTAGGCATATGTTAGTATACAAATTTTTAGATCGTGTTTTAATTAAAAAAAAAAATCAACCAGTTTAATACAATGCTTTTGGGGAGAAACATTCAGAAGCAATACCTTCTACTATTAGGGACAACAGGATTCTGCTTCTTTGCTCTCTGAAACCCATACAGAGTTTCAGGAACTAATGCAATAGAGAAACAGCTATGTGTTTGATGCAATTAATTTAACATTTATTAAACACTCATTCTCTACAATGCACTGTCTTAGAAACTGAACATATTAATATGATGACTGGCCTTCTTGTAGATCATAGTTTATTCAACAACCATTGCGATACTCCTCATGTGTTGATGTGTCCTTTGGAGAATATAATTAACACATCAACGACTAGAAAGGGTGAATCTATTCACATAATGGAAGGAAATTTTCTAGCTTTATGGCAGTATAGGAAATCTCAAAGTAGAAAATGGAAGGTATCTTGTGACAACTGGACAGATAAAGGACGTTGAAAAAAATTAAAGAAGGATTGAAAGTACGACTCACTCTAATACTTTTCTAATATTAAATGTGGGAGGAGGGATAATCGGAATGACTAAACCCTATTCAAACAATAGGCCAATTTGACCCACAGGGATGAAAAATGGGAAAAGGGACTAAATTTGTGGTTCAGCTTAGAATGAAGATCAGAGCAAGATTTCTGAGGGGTAAGTAAAGGAAGAGTTGGTGAGGGATGAGAGGGATGATTCAGGCATACGTTATAGCAATAGGGTAGAGGTTAGCACAGGATTATAGCATTTAGTTAATTTTCATCAGATATTTGGCTTGAATGCATCTTCTTATGAAGTAAATAGCACATCAATCCTTGCCCTTAGTGTGAGTCTACCAAAAACAATAACAACAAGCAAAACAAAAACAAAACAAAACAAAAACACAATAAACTGTGAGCTCAAAAAGGATCAAATTTAGCTATCTATACCTCCTCCTAGATTGTGCATTTTAAGTCATTTCAGGTACCATTGTAGGTCATTTGTCGTTTGTATCCTGTAACTGTTAAGTATGTGCATGGTTGATTAAATTTAATTGTCACCCAAAGAAGAAAAGAAGAGAAGATTGCATGTATGAAAGCAACAGAGTATAACATTCATGGATTTCACAGGATAGTATATATGAAAAGTATAATCAAAAAAGGTGAAATGTCATGTGGTAACCATAAAGTCAAAGTGGGTTATTGATATCCAGATCATATAAATAGATCTAGTGGAAGGCCTCCAACCTGTCAGTTGGCTCTCATGACTTACAGTCACATGCACAAGAATTACATAGGATGGAAAAGTAGGGATATGCCATATTCACACTGGAGAAAGTTGTCACATCTTTCAGATTCATGAAAGTACAGGAAAAAAACATTGAAGTAGGTACAGAGAAAGATAAGTAAGTAATAAGTAAATACAATAATACAATTCTCTCTATTATGTCTGAACCTCATGCTACCTAGCACAGAAAAAGAAATGCATACAATTCAAATTGGCATGTAAAAATTTAGATATTGTCCCCATTTTTGTCAAAGTATTTGAGTGAAAAGTGGGTTAATATTAAATGTGCCTCTTTTTCAGTGAAAAACAAACAAACAAACATATTCCTGAAAATAACAATGGCCCAGGTGCTAGTTTGTGAAAGCCTGAAGGCAGAGACTGATTCACTTTTGGCTTTTTATTCCCAGCTTAGTACAATTCCTGGCTCATAAAAAGTTATCAAACACCTTGCCCACAAAAACTCTGTGAAAGGAGTGGTCCAAGTCGACCATGCAGAAAAAGCTAGAGAAGAGCTACATTTAAGTCCTCTTTCTGAAACATACTTGTTGTGTTACCGTGGACAAGTTCCTTCTTCTATTAGTGTACCAGGGAACCCTTTAGGATTATAATTTGCAGAACATATGTTGATCTGCATTGCTAGGAGTAGTTTCCTTACACAGCTCTACTGGGGTGGAGAACCTGTCATCTTGAGGCCACATATGGCCCTCTGGGACCTTGGATACAGCCTTTTCACTGAATCTAAGTTTTACAGAACAAATCCTTTTATTAAGGGAATTTGTTCTGGGAAGTTTGGATTCAGTCAAAGGACCTAGAGGGCCACAATATCCCAACCTCTCTCTTAGACCAAGCTCTGGAATTTCTAAAATAGTGAGGTATTGTTGAATGATAGGATATCTAAGATGTTTTTACTCTAAAATTCCATTATCCCAGATCTGTACAACCTAAAGAAGGGAGGCTGCTTAGAGTCCTCAGGCAGCTTGCAGCATTCCAAAGTATTTCCCGTGGCCAGTGAAAATTGTAGAGGAAAACATCCTTTGGCATGCTTAGGCTGCAGGTTGTGCAGGCCGGCATTGCCTTATGTATCATTCTCCCTATTTTCTAGATGGTGAAACTTAAGTTCAGACAGTTATTTTGTCTTTCCAAGGAGACACTGCTTGTATGTTTTAAAAACAAGATTCAAACCTAGATGTCCCATGTTTCAGGAAGCCCAGTGCTCCCTCTTCATTATATATTATAGCCTCTCCAGGGGCACATGTCAGTTCTGCTCACTTAGCAAAGTGATCAAGTTCAAGGTAACATGGAATCTAAAATAGGGGAAGAATCTAGAAGACAAATAATGCATCTAATTTGGGCAAATATTGAATTTCCCAGAAGTGGCCACATTATTCAAAGATGTACTATCTATTTTCACTGGACTGGCACCAAATCCACACATGTAGTGAATTCAATATAGCCAGGAGAGGGGCTGCTTGACCCAGACTACATTACTGGAACAAGTTCAAAACAGTCAAAATTGGTCTTCTAGTCTCTTTGGAAACTCCTGTTGCTATACCTGTTTTGATGAAATATGAGTGGTTCCTGAGCCTCCCCAGTCTTCTCTATGGAATTTCAGCTATTTTGCAAACAACTTATGTAACAGCTGTGTTGTCCATGAGACTCCCTCCCAAGTGAAGTATCCCTTCTGTCCCTCCTGGGCATTCTAGTACTTTGGTGCTGCTGGAATCCTGAATTACAATTCCCTCCCCTCAGTTAAAGACCCTACTTGTTGCCACTTTGGTAGGCTTTATTTTAGGTTGACAAGTTATATATTACAGCATTATATAGTATGTAATTATTACTTTGGATAGTGCAAATTCAATTATGTGTGACCACTTCATGGTTCATTATTCACCCTAATTGGAGTCTAGCTATAAATCACAATGTAGGGAAAAAAAAAAAAAAAAGATCATGGAATGAGAGAACATTGGATCCACATGACCAGGAGAAACAGAGAATCCTGAGGGTTAGTAATACTTACCTGAACCAAAAGGATCAAAGCAAATATACATATTTGCATAATTTGTATTATCTTTAGCTCATTAAAAAATGGTTGAGGTACAACCCTCAATATGCATAATTCCCCACTAGTACACCCTGTACCATGACTCCATTCCTATATATGTACCTCCCCATATAACCTAACTATACTAGAACTGGCACATATAACAGAGGAAGCATGTAGACACCAGACCATTCTCTCCCTTTTATTTACCCATTTCCAGGGACTCTCTTGAGAAAGTCACCCAACAATATACAACTATATAAAACCCAAAATACAAAGTAGCTTTTAGTCTATTAAGAGGAGACCACTGTATGGTAAGGGAATTTGAAGATCTTCCCTGGCCCTTACTAGGCCTGAAGTGGAACCTAACAGCAGGGACATGATTGGGGGGAGGCTTGGTTTTCAGGAAGGCCCACACCTTTTATTACTTTGTAATTAGGCAGTGGGTCACAAAGGTTGTTGTGTCCTCTAACCCTGAAGAAGGGTATATATACACTCTGAGGTGGGGTTGTGCTTTGGGGCTCACTTATGGGAAGAGTTATGTGATTTGTCCAGATAGACTCTGGGTAGCTATTGAGCCCCTTGTCTTTGAAAATCCAGATGTTTGTTGCTTCTCTCTCTGGTAACTATGTCCATATGTAATGGTCAGAAAGCTAGAAGCCCTGTCTGTTGGTCTGTCAAATTGTGTTATTTTCTCTGTATTTTTTTTTTTTTGGTCTGCTTGTAACTTCTGTTTGACTTTTTCCCCTGAACTAAGTGAATGATATATATGTTTGATTAAAGTAAGATTGTTTACTCCTTTTGAGTTGCTTTCTTTTAGAAAAGCAGATCAAAGAACCTGTGATAGCAGCCATTCTGGGTATGCTAGGGTGCTTGCTGTTATAACCCAATAAAAAGAAAGATATGAATAGACAAGATGATAATAATAGGCATGATCACTTTCTACAGTGGTTCAGTTCAAGCAAGAATCTATCAAGGAATCAAACAATTAATAAATATTTTTTGGATATTTGCTTTATTTTAAATATGATTCTAGGCACAGCGAATGAATGACAATAAAGTGATATAACCCCTATCCTCAAGGCCCTTATTTTCTAATGGAGAGATACGCGTTCCTAGGAAATATTTTAGTTACTTTGTTTTTATACCAGGCCTATAATTTCATAGATGTAAAGAATTTCTGATGAGGAAATCCCTTCTACCAATGCATTTGAGTACCTACTCTGAATCTTTGAGTCATAGAACACCAGCTCACTTTTTCTTTCAATCACAAATATGTAAATACAGGAAAAATGCAGAAGACATATTAAGTAATTGGGGAAGGGGAGAATAACATTTGGAAGAAACGAAAAAAACACTATGGATTCTTTCCTTCAAATACATTTCATAATTTGAGACCGCACAAATCAGCAGGGGCTTATAAAGAACATCTGTATATCCAGGAAAATTAAGAAAACCATGCTTTGTTTTGAGTATATGACATGTAAGTTTTTGACTGTTAATTGTATTTCTGAGAAATCAAAAGTCTATCTTGGATTATTTTGCTCCAAATAATACATTTCTTCAGCAGTCGGAAAAAACTTACTGATATGTAGAAACATTTCAAGATATTAAATGCTCCTGACTGTTTATAAATGAGGTATGGTTGGCTAGTCTAACAATTATAATCCTGTACTGTTCATAATGCATATGGATATATTACTTTAATTAAGACCATTGAATCAAAGAAACATTAGTTATTTAAGAGAAGGAAAATAACTAGGTATTTTAAAAGGAAATTAGATGAGGTACTTGAAATAAATTTTCTTACTCTGGTATAAGAAAACAATTAAAGACATTGGAAACCAGAAGAAAAGTTGGCAAATTGAGATGGGGTAGGACAAACCTAAAGGTAGTGACCATTTAAAAAAACAAAGGAAAGAAAACCTCATCCCTTATGATAACTGAATATAATAGATGTTTGATAAATAGTCACAGAATAGAATATTATATCCCCTAATAAAATTGTGTATTCTGGACTAATGCTAACCATTTGGGGAAAAACAAAACAACTTAAATATCATATCTATATCTATATCTGTATCTATCTATCTATCTATCTATCTATCTATCTATCTATCTATCTATATGTATATATGATATGAGGGAGACAACAAAGAATCAGCTCAGTCTAGTTTCTGTGATGGAATCCACTCTACTCTGGACTTAATCTGTTCACATATGTATCTATCACCTCTATATGTATGTGTGTGTACATATATATATGTGTGTATATATATGTGTGTGTATATATACATATATATGCATATATGTATATATATTTGTTTAGATGAAACAGAAAGAGTTCTAGATTTAGAGCCAAAGGACCTTGGTTCAAATATTACCTTCAATATCTGTCTGACTTTGAGCAAGAAATTTAAACTCCCTGGGCTTCATTTTCTCAACTCTATAAATGGGTGGTGGCAGACTAGCTGATGTATATTGTCTCTTCTAATTTTAAATCTATGATCTTATGACAATTTTACACTTGACCTACAATACCTTCCATAACATTTCCAATAAGTGGTTACTTAGTATCTGCTTAAAAACTTCTAGTGAAAGTCTGAATCCCAAAGAGATCATAAAAAAGGGAAAACGACCCACATGTACAAAATTATTTATAGCAGCTCTATTTGTGGTAGCAAAGGATTGGAAATTGAAGGGATGGATATCAGTTGGGGAATGGCTGAACAAATTGTGGCATATGAATGTAATAGAATACTATTGTTCCATGAGAAATGATGAACAGGCAGATTTCAGAAAAACCTGGAAAGATTTGCAGGAACTGATGCTGAGGGAAGCGAGCAGAGGCAGGAGAACATTGTACACAATAACAGCAACACTGAGACCAGCTTTGTTATAGCTGGCTCTTACCAACAATACAACGATCTAGACAATTCCAAAAGAGCCATTATGGAAAATGCTACCCACATTCAGAGAGAGAAAGAATTATGGACTCTGAACACAGATTGAAGCATACTATTTTCTCTCTCTTTTTCTTTCTCACAACTTTTCCCTTTTGTTCTGATTCTTCTTTCACAACACGTCTATGCAGAAATATGTTTAATATGATCATACCTGTATAACCTATATCAGATTGCATACTGTTGGGGGGAAGGAGAAGTAAAAGGGGGGATTTAGAATTCTAAATGTTATAAAAGTGAATGTTGAAAACTAAAAATAAATTAATAAATACAAAGGGGAGGGCAATGGGGGACTTTTAGTAACTGAAAGCCTACTACATCCTTTAAATAATTTTTCCATCTCCTGGTTCCAAGTAGAACAAGTCTAGTTAATATTTGACATAAAATGCAATCAAATACTTGAAAATTTTGGTCAGTTTCCCTTGCCTCACAACCTCTTACTATGTCATTTTGGTTTTCATAAGCTTCATGGAACTTCTAATTTCACAGGAAAAAAAAATATACAAGTCATTTTACACAGTAAAATAAAACATTAGATTAGATTTCCTTCTGTGTTTTCCCAATGCCAAACAAGGTTATGTTATCATGTTTTCCCTCATCAAAAACAAACCAAAAAAACAAGTATCTAAGATATTACAAGAAAATTTCAAATATGAGTGATCAGGATCTATGATGCCCCCTCCATTTCCTGGGTATTCTCTGTTTTACTGGAAGCAGAGAATGCTATAGGAATACTTCCTAGGCAAACTTGACCTTGCAATTTGGAGGCATCCAAGAAAGAAAATGATGAAGTAGAATGAGATGGTTGACAGGTAAATGTCATGACTAGAAAAAATGTTGAATACTGGTCTTATTTCTACCTTATACCTTGGGCCACAGCATTAATTTTATATGTGTGTATGTGTATGCACACATATTTTTCAATACATATACATATGTATGCATATATATGCATATATACATCTATACATACACAACACACATAAATACACACATACTATATATATATGTACATATACATGTATATATGAAATCACAATGAACTATTCCATTCAGTTTTTATTTTGTAAAATAAAATCCAGTAACCTTTGTGTATGTGTCCTTAAAAGAAAAAAAAAATTTCAACTGCTTTGCATAATAAAGTATCTTTGAGATATTATACATAATCTTAGTAACTAGGCCTTATTGATTTCTTGTGTTTGTAACACCAGGACTTATTCAGCATCCACATATGGAACTTATACTTCTGGTCTACTATTGATAAGATGCATGTTTCAAGGTTTTTGTTTCTTTGTTTTCCCCTTGGGTAATTATGGTCTTTCACTCATTTGCTTATTTATAACCATGGGTAGAATTTACAGCAGGGGCTGCTGGGGAAAGAGTATTTGGACATGAAACAGAGCAAAGACTCATGAAAGGATCAACATATGACCTTTACCTGATAATCTCAGGGTTTAAAACCAACAACTCAACATATTTTTTTTGTTGTGGTGGTTGATGACACATCTGATTTTTTTTTGCAGAAGGGGAAGCATTCCACTATACACATTTGGGGAACAAAGGAGGGAGACTACCTTCAACAAAGAATCAGTTCAATCTAGTTTCTGTGATGAAATCTACTCTACTCTGGACTTAATCTGTTCACATATATATTCATCACCTTTCCAATTTTACTGATAAGCACCTGTTGGCTCTTTATGTGTAGAACTAGGGGATTTTTGCTAGAAGCAGCCTAGGTTTTATTTTTTACGTGAAAATGATTTTTGGTTTTGTAAATTCATGTAGGAATTTAAAGTGGCTTTATTTGACCAGGATGCCTCTCTGCTAAACTTGATGGCTCTAAATTTCTTCAATACTGCCACCCACCACCACCACCACCACCACCACCACCCTGCCCATTCTTTATTTGTCTTGATAATTTGACTGAATATTAAGAACTGGGGAAGTGACTGCAAAAAGTGACACTAGGAAAGCTGGACATCTTTTTATGAAAAGGACTTGTAAAAAGAGAGAAATCCAGGGCATCTTCAGGACAAAGGGAAAGGAGGACCATATAACCTTAGCAACATAGGACTACATCAGAATTGAAGAACATATATTTGAATCCCAATTCTGATTTTACTACCTGTGTGATCATGAAAAGGTCCTCAATTTTCTCACCTATCAAATGAAGACCTTGCACAAGACCTCTGAGGTTCCTTTAGGCTCTAAATCTCTAATCCTGTGGTTTTAGTGATAAAAATTGGCCTACCATCCCATTTATATATTGCTTGTGTATTTTAATAGATGGCAATGTTATTGCAGTAAATCCATGGAGAGTAGATACCAGCATCTAATTGATATGAATGATTACTGCTCTCATTGCTTTAAGAAATGCAAAATTCTATGTCTACATAGGAAGGGGATACTATCTGGAAATTAATTTGGATCTAATAATAATATCTGAAATAAATATCACTGTTTCAAAATGCTTAAATACATTATTTAATTTGACCCTCAAAATAATTGTGAGAGAGAGAGGACAGTTGTCTTCATATCCATTGAAAGATGAAGAAAATGAGAAAGGAAATTCAATTTTAAAGAATGAATTAAGAAAATCTCAGTTTTGTGGTATGTCATGAACTGTTGCCCAGAAATACTGAAATAATGATGACTGAGATGACATGAATACAAAAAAAGGTAAAGTTGTAGAGTCTCTTTCAAGGACTTTTTTTAGACCTAAGTAAATGAATGCCAAAAGATAAGATCATTCAATCAAATGTAAGCCCCTTGTAGCAGATTGTGCTTTTTATTCTTTTTCCTCACCAGTCTTTTTTGAAAAAGCACACAGAAACCACTTACGACCATTTTCATTTACAGCTAATGGGTACTCCAGTATGACAGGAGAGACAATCAGATAACAACTATTAAAAGAACCAACTTGTCTTTAAAGGAAATTGACGTTGCCCAAGTTTTGTCATTTGTGAAGATAGACTCCTAATAAGTTTCCTCCCAGGGCTAGTCTACATTCAGACAGAAAACAGAATGCTTATGTCATTATTATTATTATTATTGACTATAATTATTTCCACTTTGACCATGAACAGTGATTTCATCAACAGTGTTAGCAACTCCTTCCACTGGTGAAATTCTGTAACTGAATTGGAATGTATCATCTTAGAAGATTTCATACGGTCCATAGAATTTAAGTGACTCATTCATGGTAACCTAAAGGACATGACAGGACTTGAACTCAGGTCTTCCTGACTCTAAAACCAAACTCTCTTCCAATGCCATGCTGAATCTAACTTACATATTTAAGGGGCACTGGTAAGAATAAGTAATGGGCCCTAGCAAATTGTAAATAGGAGGCGGGATGGATAAATGCCCAAAATTGAAGCTTATATTATCTGCATTTAGACATTAAGAATAGGGGGAACAATTTGGATTATTGGAAACTGTTTTAAGTTTGAAATGAAAAAGCCTTGGTACAGAATTGATTTGGACTCAAGGGACCTGAAATCAACGACCCTCTATGCCACTATATACCCATGTGACCTTTGGCAAGTTGTCTAAACTTTTTAGAGCTTCAATTATTTCATCTGTGAAGTGTTGGATTTGTCTAGAAGTGGTTTCAAATTCAGATCAACTAGATCCCTGCAGGCTGCATACTGATTTAGAAAATTACAAATTAATAACTTCTACATTTTATTGTATTTTTATGTATTTTGTTTAACATTTCTCAATTGAGTTTTAATCTGGTTTGACTGAATTTAGGAATTTTGCTAGATTGACACCTCTGCATTAAAGGGCTCTTGAAAAATTTTCCAGCTTTAAATGTTTGACCATTCTGTTCAAATCGAATTTCTTCCATTAAATTCTTTGGTAGCACTGGGATGTTTTTTCTTCCCTTATCTCTGATTCATATATAAAAAAATTAAGTGGTTAAATTAGATGATCATATGGTTCTATATGATTGTACACACTTCTTATCCTTCTTAATAGGGAAGTTGAGCATGATGGATCACTTGAGCTTAGGAGTTTTGAGCAACAATAGGGTTAAACCTGATCAAGTGTTTTTTTCTACCATCAGGCAGCAACATGTTGAACCCCTGGGAGTAGGAGGAGTAACACGCTCTCTAAGGTCAGAAACTCAGAAACATAGTAAGTGAAAAGTTCTGTGACAATCAACAGTACCATCAAGGCCACAAGTGGTCCTGTACTTCCAAGCTGGGTAAAATACGGTGAATCTTTGATTAAAAAATATCTTAAAAGTCCCTACCAGTTTTAAAGTTATACAGAGCTAAGATTTTCTCTTTTCCTGTCCTTTAGAGAATTAGATAAATAAAGTCAAGTGACCAAAACAATTACAAAAATTCCAGTCTCAGAAGCTTACTAGCTCTGTAACACTGTGAAACTCACTTAACTTGTATTTGCCTGTTTCTGTAACTGTAAAATATTGAAAAGAAAAGCACCTACCTTGAAGAGTGGTTGTGAGAATGAAATGTAAAGTTCTTAGCACAAATCTTGGCACAGAGTAGGCTTTATATAAATGTTAGTCATCATCATCATCATCATTATATTATTATGAAACCTGAATGATTAGAAGAGTCTGATTAAGTTCAGATGTTGCTGTCCTTCAGTTGTTTGTTCATCTATGTCCAAATCTTCCTATGACCCCATTAGAGGTTTTCTGGCAAAGATACTGGAGTGGATTGATATTCCCTTCTCCTGCTCATTTTACAGGTCAGAAAACTGACACAAACAGGCTTAAGTGACTTGCCCAGGCTCACACAGCTAGCAAGCCTCTGAGGCCAGGTTTGAACTTAGGAGTCAAAGTCTTTCTGACTTCAGCCCCAGCACTGTATCTGCTGTACTACCTAGCTGCCCTTAAGACATTGTTCAAAGGGTAGATCACAAAAATAAGCTATAGCAAGTAAACCCTCAACTGAATCAACTGGAAATAAAATAGAAGCTTTCCAGGAGAAAGGGAAGTTACCTTGCCTAAAACTTTGAGGTCAAAATGATGAATTCTATCTTAACCACATTCTAAGACTGTTCTACCTTTGACCTTTATTCCAATAAGGCACATGAGCCTCACTTATTTTCCAGGCTTTAATTTTTCTGTAACCTTCAACACAGCACAAGCAGAAAGAGTGCCAAAGGTGGAGGCCAAGGACTTGGTTCCAAATCCTGACTCTGCCACTTTGCTACTTTTATGATATCTGATAAATCATTTCACTCCTCTGGGCCTTGCTTTCTTTACCCAAAAATGAGGGTTATTTAATGAGATGGCTTTCAGGTCTTTTCAGACTTGATACTGATGATCTTCTCTCTGATCCCTATATACTTCTGCCACCAACTGCTTTAGTGGACTTTTACTTCCAATTTACAATTTGAATGACAAGTCCAGACAGAGCCATAACTAGGAAAGATTGTCCAGGACTTTGCCCCAGGCCACTGAAATTTAACAGCTACCCAGCTTCTGGAACACCTGAGCCTAACTTCTAGTTAGCAAGAATAATTAGTTAGAAGAGGAAGCTACCAGATCCTTGGCATTGTTAATAACAGCCATCTGTGAGCAACTACAGTAATTAATTCTCCCTCCAGCTCAACTGAATTTGTCTTAATTACTTCTTATATTGTTTTCACATCATGAATTACAAAGTTGATTTGAGGGCAAGTTTATACTGTGTCCTTGGGTGCTGATAGTGTCAATTTCACCTCAATACAAAATTCATGGTACACGGGACCAACCTGAGAGAATCTTAGTGGCCTTGTTCACAGAACTGAAACTGTATTCAGGCAATTGATGTCTATGTAACTTCTGTTCAAAGTCTTTTCTAAAAGTTCACTCTGCACTTCTAATTATTAGTGTACTTTTCATCCTCAAATTATATTTTCTTTTAATATCAGTATACATGTTTTCTCATCCTCCCCCAGTGGATTAAAAGTGCCTGGATGTCAGGGCAGATTATGTTTTTGGTTATGTATCTCTGACCTCTAACAGGTCCTTCCCAAAATATGAGCAAAATAAATGTTTATTGAACTGAACTATTTGAATGGAGGCTAGAGAGGCAACTGGGGCAGCCACATGGTAGAGTACATACAGTGCTAATCCTGGAGTCAAGAAGACTCTTCTTCCTAAATTCTAATCTGAGCTCAGATCACTTACTACCTGTGTGGTTCTGGGTAAGTCACTTATTTCTGTTTGCTTAAGTTTCTTCATTTATAAAATGAATTAGAGCAGGAAATGGCAAACCATTGCAGTATCTTTGCCAAGAAAATCACAAATGGGGTCACAAAGAGTCAGACATGACTGAAATACAACTGAAAAACAACAAGAAAGAGTCAAGTAAGAAACAGTACATTCTATGCTGGGCTTGGAATCAGAAATACCTGTCTTCAAACCTTTTTATTTTTTTTCCCCTCGGATATTTGTTAGCTTTATGACTGGTTAAATCTTAACCTCTTAAGCTAACTTAACTGGCTAAATCTTAATCTAACTTAACCTCTCTCCTTCAAAGTTTCCTCATCTATAAAAATATGATAAATCCTAAGCCACAGGGTTGTTATGGGATCAAATGGTCTAACACGTAAAACATTTTGCAAAATGTATAGCTAAAGATAGATACACACATAGTTATATATAATTTTCTTTATTTGTAACATTATTATTATGTTCCTTTTTTTTCCTTCCAAATGGCCATCCACCCTTTTACCATAGTCTGATACTCTGTCATGAGATGCTTTGCTCTGAGGTTTAAGGTTAGAATCTTCCCTTTAAAATTCTAATATCTCCCCAGGACATTAAGTCCATAAGCTGTTACATGAGAAGTGGCTTATGGGTATCAAAGCATATTAGTGATGATAGGAACTTGGGGGAACTTCAAATTAGACCCCATCCACTCATTTTATAGATGAGGTAACCAAGATATGGCTAGGTTAAGGGACTGATAAAGCAGTGAGAGTACTAGTTTTGGTGGCAAGAATGTTATCTTATTTCAGCCATTCATTTATATACGGTGTCCTAGGTTTCCATTTCCAATTTATAAATAGACTAGAAGTAGATGACCAATAAGGCCCCATTTACCACTAAATTCTAGACTCCCATAATTGTCTTGGGATCTCATAACTATTTAAATCACAGAGAAAAGGGACTTGGAATTTTGTTCTCTGGTGAAGGATGACTTTGGGATCTTGTTGTGGTAAAATAGAGACCCATACACTGGTATACAGACATCCTTAATTCCAAAGCCACACGGTGGTTTCTAAGTAAAATCTTGATTATAACAATCATCTTTCCCCTTTGTTCTTTCTCATTCCCTTTTTATTGCCACTTTTTTTTTTCTTCCTTCTTCAGGAGCTAACATTTGAGAGTTCACAATTCCCACAGGAGCACAAAGTTCCTTGTTGGTCTGTCCACATAGGTTTCAATGGTAATAATTGTGGATGTTTGTGAACTGATTTGAAAATGCTGGTTCCTTAATTACTTATTGTGATTGGTAATTGATTAACTGTTTCTTTAGATGAACTTTCTTAATGAAGTTCATGGAGTGTGAAAAGTTCAGGGGAGATTAATTTTCAGAGATGATTATAGTTTTACTCAAACAGAACAGGGTAGACAGTAACACGTGCTTTCTGCAGCTGTTCCCCAGGAGGAGTGGTGTTGGTTTTCTTTTTCTTCTTTAAATGAGTGTCTCTTGTTTTTATATCACCCTAATTTCCAAATATGTTCCTCCTGACTACCTTATGCAATGAACCATCCCTTGTAGCAAAGATTAAAAAAGAAAGAGGAAAAAGACAGGTCAGAATAACCAATCAACACAATTTTTTTTTTATAACCTATGTAATGTTCCATACCTATATTTCCCTACTCTTCTGTAAAGAAAGGACTGAGTACATATACTCAACCATTCTCTAAGGGCAAGCTTGGTTAATATTAGACACCAATGAAATATTTTGTTGTTCCAGTACATTTTCTCTTATTTTAACGAGACCAAATTATGACCTTGCCTCTTGTAGCCATTCTAATGAAAACAAGGCAACATATCTTTCCATCGTAATTTTTTTTTCAAAGCACTTTGCTGGGATCTATGTCTTCAATGCATACAATTTTATTCAATAAAAATTGTTAGGTACTGGGCATATATGGACAAAAAATAGAACTTTCTACACTCTAAATAATTTTCATTCTTCTTGGGATGACACATTGAACATCATGTACATATATAAATAAGTATCTGAACACATACATATATGTGCAAACACAAAATAATACAAAGTCATGAAAAGTCTGACACAATTGAAGAAATGAACAACAAAATGTCAGGATGGTGAAAATATTAAACATGATTAGAGGAAGCTACCTAATTGGCTCAGTTTGATATTGTCTTCGACAATGATTAGCCTGGTCAAGTCACTTAACCTCTCTGTGCCTCAGTTTTACCATATATAAAATAATGAGATTGGACTTTATTAATACTACAGATCCTACAAGTTCTAAGTCTATAATCTTACAAACTGGGAAAATCAGGAAAGGCTTAACTTGGTTATGATCTTCACTCTATCATCATTGTTATTTGAAGGTCATGCTTTTTTGCCTTTATCTGATCAATAGCTCCAAGAGAGTGAGGTCAGTGTCATACTTCCCTTCGTATTCATTTAACACCTAGCTCAAATCCTTAAATATTGTAAATAGTTAACAAAAGTCTTTTGAACAGAACTGAATGGAATAAATTTATTCATTTCTTTAAATATATATTTATTTAATGTTTTATTCAATCTTTTATTTACTTAGTAACAACAGATGGCAGAAATGAAATTGTCCAAAGAATATGGACAAATCCTGTCATTTCCACTTTCAAAGATTCTCTATGACATGCCCCTTTCTATGTCTTGGCCACCTAGTGGATACTTTATCTGTTGCTGTTGAGTCATTTCAGTTGTGTTTGCCTCTTTGTGATCCCATTTGAGTTTTCTTGACAGAGATACTGGAGTGGTTTGCCATTTCCTTCTTCGGCTCATTTTACAGATGAGGAAACTGAGGTAAATAAGGTTAAATGCCTTGCCCAGAGTCATAGAGCCAGTAAGAGCTGGAAACCAGATTTGAACTCAGGAAGAAAAGCCTTCCTGACTCCAGGGTCAATGCTCTATCAATTGCACTGCCTAGCTGATCTTCGTTATCTCATAATTTGACTACTGAAATATCTTGCTGTTTGGTCTCGCTACCTGAAGCCTTTCTTCACTCTAGTCCATGCTCCACTTAGCTGTTAAATTGTTCTTCCTAAAGAATATCTGACCATGTTACCACCCTGTTCAATAAACTTTAGTAACTCCCTACTACCTCCAGAACCACATATAAATGGCTGTTTATCTTTTAAAACCTGTTATTATCTGGCCTTTATGTATCTTTTCAATCTTTTTATACTTTATTCCCCTCCACAGACTATGAAATCCAATGACGCTGGCCTTCTTGCTGCTTCTCACACACTATATTCCATCTATCCACCCTAGAGAAGAAGGTACAGACATTTTCAATGACTGTCTGTTGTGCCTCAAACTCTTTTCCTCTACATCTCCTGACTTTCTTCAAGTTGCAGGTAAAGTCCAACCTTTTGTAAGGAGCATTTTAAAGTCCTGCCTAATATCATTGTCTTCTCTGTGAGATTCTTTCAATTTTATCCTGTACATACCTTGTTTGTACACAGTTGTTTTTATGCTACTTTTAACATTATGTTATAGGCTCCTGAAGAAAAGGGAGTGTTTTTTTTCCTCTTCCTATCCCTTTCTTTCCTAACTGTCTATCTATCTTTCTTTCTATCAGAGCTTAACACACATAGCAGTATTTAATAAATGCTTGTTGACTTTTGAGTTGATGACATAAATGGAAATGGATTAAAGTGAGGAAGTTTGAGATAATGGAATTTTTAGTTTTTAGTTTCATTCCCAGTTCCAGGATTCTATGAGCTCATCAAGGAAGATGTGATGGTAACTATACATATATAAACACATACTGGTAGAAGACAGTTGATTTTGGTATTAATGCCACTAAAAACAACAACAGTTACAACAACTTGCTAACAATTAGAGTCATGCAGAAGTAGAAGAGACTGTCCTGTGATGTGTTGAGTTTCCTATTCTCTGGAAGTCTTTAAAGAGAATAGGTGGCCAGTTGTGTGCTATGCTACACTGATGATTCCTCTCACATAGGAATTGCAACAAAAAGCTTCCAGGGGTTCTTTTCAATTCTCAAATTCTTTGATTTTTTAACTCCTGATAAGTAATATCTGCTTTTAAGATTATAAGTGTAGTAGAATGGACAATTTAGATCATTACATTACATTACATCATTACATCATTACATATAACTTGGAGAGGCATTATAGATGGAAAAAAGCTGTGCCCAGAATTTGGTTTTAAGGAAGAGAATGGACTCAGTCACATTTGGAAAATTTCACAATGCTTTCAATTTTCAAAATCTGCTCCCTCACACAAAAACCTATATTGGCAACATCAATATTGTTCCAGCCATTCTCTGTGCCTGTATATCATGAAACAATTCTATCTCTGAATAATCAAAACTGTAAGTGACCCAGAAGACAATGGAAATATTCCCAGTGGGGACAGCTAGGCTGCTGTATATTATCGACAGTAGCCTGAGCACAAGATGCAACATATAATATCTTATGTATGAACTGCATGACTGGAAAAGGAAGTGGTGCATTTTTTTATCCAAAATAAGGGACTCCAGATAGACAGCCTAGAACCTATCAGATTATAAACTGGGAAGTTCCCAACAAGAAGACATAATCAGGGTAAATTCCTTGAAAAATGAAGGAGAAAAATAGATAAGACTCTCAGAAGATAGAAGGAACTGATAAGCTGCAATCTGCCCTACAGGAATGAGAACAACAGTTCACTGAGAAATTAAGCTAAGTAAGCTTCTAACGAGAAAACAGATTCCAATAGTGTATTTTGGAGTTTTAGGATTGTAGATTGACTTCCCTTAATTACATTCCAACCTTGTGAATTTTAGGAGTTTTCACTAAATTAATGTCAGTTTTTAACACATAGGGGTCAACATTAAAGAAAATCTCTTTTTAGAGGTTCCAACATTTAGGTTTATCATGCAAATTTTCTGAGGAGCTACCAAAAAGATGAATGAAAGTCTTATGAAGCATATAAATTACCAATAACATGCATATATGAGTCTGTGGTTATGTGATATAAATTTATTTTTTGTTTGATTAGCTAAACTAATCAAACTAAAATTGAACTTGTTAAAAAGGAGACTCTTTCAATAAGTGTAACAAATGGAGCTAATCAAATCAGGAATGTATGACAATATGCCTTTGTGACATGAGTCACCCTCCCTCTACAACTATGCATATATTCTTTTCTTATGACTCATCATGGAGTGGAGGTGACCTGGAATTACTGAGATTGTGCCCAAAGGAGCACAAGGTCAGATAGGTTTCATCAAGTTTAAAAAAACCTTAAAAACTCTAGCTATGGTTTTCTGCTTGTTGTGTGAAGATAGATTTAACTGACTATCCATAGGTTTTCCAACAATAACATGGGCATGATGTGATGGATCATTGGGTAATGGTAGATTAAAAAATATGATATGGTTATAAATTCCCTGCAATCTTCCTATGCTTCTGTAGGATTGGTGAAAGAGGAACAAGGGGGATGGGGGAGAGTTACTTCTAAGCATTTCAGAATTTAGACAATATACAAATGCTAATTTCATTGTTGGTACTTCTATGACTAATGATATAGTACTGGAGGAATTGCACCACATACACATTTATATTTTTGCTTTAAATGAAATCAGTAGACAAAAAAACAGTTGTAGTCAAATGGACAGGCACTATGCATATTCTCCTCTGAGAAACAAGTAAGGGAGTTGGCAGAATTGATTGCTTCATGCACCAGTATAAAATTTCATAGGATGTGCTTAGTTATATTGCCTTGCACTGCTAGGGGGGAGTATAAGCAAATGGACTGCCATGAAGATTACTGGAGTTTAAGCACAAAGTCATATTAGAAGGAATAAAGAAATAGAAGAATTCAATGTATAATCTCACAAGTTCCTTCAAATGAAATCAACATAATTTGACATATTATATAACCTTAATGACAAGTTAAGTCAACAGCAAGTTAAAAAGCATTTATTAAACACTATTACATTTATTACAACACTATTTCCTGGGGATACAAAAAAAGGCAAAATCTACCCCTGTACTCAAAAAGCTCATATATTAATGGGGAAGAGAACAACTGTATACATAGATGATATATTCAGGATAAATGGGAGGCAGTCTTGGAGAGAGGGGGAAGCTACATGTCACAGTGGATAGAGTGCCAGGACTGGAGTCAGGATGACTTATCTTTATGAGCTCAAATCTTGCCTCAGATCTTTACTAAATGTATGACCCTGGACAAGTTATTCAACCTTCTTTGCCTCAGCTCCTCGCCTATAAAATTAGTTGGAAAAGGAAAGGAAAACCATTTCAGTATCTTTGCCATGAAAACACCAAATGGGATCATGAAAAATTGGAAACAAGAACAATAACAAAAACCTCAAAGAGAAAGAACTAGGAGTAGGGGAGACCAGGAGAGACTTTTTTGCAAAAGGTGGTATTTTGGCTGAAAACAAATAGGGAAGCCAAGATGTAGAAAGGATGAGAGAATAAGCTCTAGATATGGGTGATAGTTAAAATGAATAGAACTGAGAGATAGGGTGTCATGTGTGAGGTAGAGAAAATGGGAACAGGGGAGAACAGTCGAAATTATATGTGAAAAAATGACTCAATTAAGAAGTGAAGAAAGTCTAATGATTGCATTACCATGAATATTTTATTCAATAAGAGAATTTTACTTGATCTGATGTGGCAAGCATAAACATCATTCATCATTCTCAAAAACAGATTACGTATTTGCTATCATATAATCGAATGAGATATATAGAGAATTTAAGATTACAACTGTTTCTTTTTTGATTAAAAAACTCAACTTAGTAGGGTAAAGTGGCAGCTTGAGGTATTCTCTAATGATCTTTTTTTTTTGTGCTTATGTTAAGATTTCATGAGTTCACTTGCCACATTCAATCACAAAGGTAAATTTGTTTAACAACCTTCTAATTACCAGTATTAAGCAAGACAGAAAATAGGGAGATATTCACCACAAAACTGTTTGCCACTCTCACGAAGGTAAGTCCACAACATTTGAAAATAAATTTTCTATAGATGGAGAGTTTCTTCAAATGTTCCGGTTTGTGGAAGGCATTGTGATGATAGCATTAAGCCCCAGAGTACTATGGGGATTCCTTAATGATGATCATGGCATCTTGGAAGGGATTGGCCTAGAAATTCATTAGGGAAAACTAAGTGAATGTGGAGGCACATTGTCCCAATTATTACATGTAGTTAGTGAGTTAGCCCTTTGGGTTAGTTCATCAATCTATTTGTCACAGATGGGCAGTACGAGACGGATAATGATCTGGACCCAGAATATAATAATATGAGGAAAATAAGATAGAATTCTGGAGGGATACTATATATCATTTCCAATAAATTGGAACTACTCACTGCCACTAAACTTCATCTTTTTTAAACATTGAAATTCTCCAAGTGATGAAAAAAAGATTAGAAACATGAAATGCCATGTTTTCAGAAAAGTAGAAAATTTTAGCTACCCTAGAGGGTAATAGAAAGATCAAAAACAAATTTAATAGGCCATAACATAGTTAATGATATGCAAACATGTAATGGAATACAAGAGGAAAACATGTATGAACAGAAGAGGAAGAGGGCCCCAAGGACGGTTCAAGGAAGATATGACTCAAAAATGACAGACATAAATATGGGCAGGGGTTATTATTTTTACTATTAAAATATTTTAAAATATCCCAAGCATCCTTTGTATTAGCTAGTATCCACAGAATAAAGTGGAAATAGCTTGTAACACATTCTTATGGGAAGATATGATATTACGCATCTACCAAAAAGCTGAAGCACATAAGCTCAACCTATTATTAAGGGTAACCACATTTTCCTGTTACCTTAATTACACTTTATATATTGTCTGCCTGTCTCTCTCTCTCTCTCTCTCTCTCTCTCTCTCTCTCTCTCTCTCTCTCTCTCTCAGCTCTCTCTCCACCCATCTCATGCAAGCAATTCATATAGCTATGAATTATCTATGTACTATTTGTTTTTCTTTCTACTATCTATTATTTATCTCTCTATTACTCTCTGTCTTTCCTACTCTCTCTGTCTCTGTCTCTGTCTCTGTCTCTGTCTTTCCCCTCCATTTCTGTATGTCTCTCTCTCTCTCTTTTTCACCTACTTATCTAGTATAGCCATCTCCTTTCATTTCCCCTAGCTCCCTGAGCATGCCATCAAAAGTATGAAAAGAATTTATTAGAATCATAAATGAAAGGATTTTGAAGTATATTTCCTATTCATAAAAGAACAATTGTCATTCTTTTTAGAATCATAAATGAATAATTGTCATCTTTTAATGCAATTAAGTGCATACAATGAAGAAATAAAAAAAAAACTTTAAAGCAATGAAAGTGATTCTCTAATTCAATCTTTGTATTTCCTTGAATTACTCTCTTAATTCTCTCTCTTTAGCAAACATCCCAAGGAACTGACACTGTCTTTGTATAACACCATTAAAAAAGTTTCATTTTAATCACATGACTTTGAGTCAAGGGGAGGATAAGAATATTCTTAATTGTTAGCTACAGTTTATGATTCTAAACCTTGGTACCTGGAGGATCCTATTATAGCACCTAAAATATAGTTATGGTTGCCTCATCTATTTTTGAATTAATCTATAAAGAAATCCGGCCTGAAAATTTTCTGTACCAGCAAGATGTTAAAGAAGTCAATTTCTATACACACAACAGACTTGTACAGAAAAGTATGGGCCTCATCACATTAATGAGGAGCAACTGCTTCTCACAGGAATGCCCATTTGCTGATTCTCATGGAATGAGAACTCTGACATTGAGTGTCAGAGGAATAGTTACTCCCCTATTCCTGAATACAAACATCACAGAATGCTAAAGCATAAGTGATTTAAAGACTATCTATTTCAACCCCCTCCTTTTACAAAGGAACAAATTGGTATTGTTCCCTCTCTGCACTATGCATTTGATGAATGCCTGATGATCCCTATTGACTTCCTTGATCTACAGGGCATTAAACTTTTTTATGAGTAGACCCTTTACATAAGGGACTCACGTTATCTGTCAAATTCACCCTAGATATAACAGTCAGGTATCTAAGCTTTCATTTAAAATTGTTAGGAATATTCATTAAATTTGTAAGTGCTTGGAGCACTAAAAAGGAAATATAGTCTTTAGACACAGTATGATTAGCATTATTATTAGCAAGGTGAACTCTAGACAAAACTGTGTAATAAGTAATTTTTATCATGGGAACCCCAGTATCTCTCAGTATTCAATCAATATCAAGCATATTATTAAGTGGCACTCTAATAAGTGTGTATGATTTAAAAAAAGAAAAAAAAACAAAAATGGTTTTTGTTGTTAAACCCATATTCAGTCCAGAGAACTAACATCTATATGTGTAATTACTTCCTTCATTCAGATATCTAGTTACATCATTGTTTCCATTGATTACCTAAAGGCTCCATTTTGGTTGTCTTCCTTGGTCCTAACAATGATACCTTTTTTTTCCTGCCTGTCACTCTTTCCATCGCCAAATTCAATTAAACAAGATCAACCATATATTAATAAAATGAATCCCTTCACCCCCTGGAATCTAACCTCAAGCTGCGGGATGATGTATGATAAATATAAATATGTAAATAAGTACTATATAAAATAACGCCTGACAAGTACAAACACAAACTAGATTCAAAATGGTGTTTGAAGAGGGAGAAAGGCGTCTATCTATTTAAACTAACTGTAGTGATTGGAGAAGGCTTCACAGGCTAGATTATGCCTTTGAGTTGTGCTTTGAAACATGGGTAAGAATTCAATAGATGGGGAATTTGAAGGACTAAGAAACACGGCAAGCCAAAACAATGAGGTAGCAAAGTGTTGAACACACAAAGAAAATAGAAAATTTCCAATTTTGGTAAAATATTAAGTAAATGGATAACATAAAGCTGAGGAGCAGAAGAGCTGCCAGAGACCATCTTCTCCAACATTAACCTTTAACAGGAATCATCTATACAATATCAACAACAAATAGTCATAGAACCTAAACCCGAAGATCTTAAAATACGTTGAGCCATCCCCCCTCCACTGTCAACACTCCGCCCCCAGACAGACGATGCATTTCCAAATAACTCTCGCTGTTACAAAATTCTTTATAACAAGACAAGATTGCTTCCCTGAGATTCACATATATATATTTTTTCCCTAGGTCTATCTTCTGAGGGCAAGAAGAATACATTGAATGTCTTATCTATATGAAAAACTTTCTAATATTTGATTACATCAATATCACATTTCCTTTATAGTATTTTTTTCCAGGCTAAATAACCATGGTGTATTCACCCAATCATCATATGGCAAGGTCTTTAGGCCATCGCAATATTGATTGCCCTCTCCTAAAGGCAAGTTAACTTGTCCATTTCCCTCCTAAATTAGGGTATTCAAAACTGAATATGCTCCTCCAGATATCTTCTGACCAGGTCAGAATGCAGGAGTACTACAATATCTATGTTCTGGTTACTTTTCTTCAGTAAGTCTCAGACAATAGTAGTTATGTTGGTTACCATATGGAGTTTGTGTAGTGCATGATCCAGTACTTAGCTTCATGTGCGGCACATGGTAGGTGAGTGTTAAATGTTGAGTGACTGACTATGCAGAATGGTTAACAAGATTTGGAGGGCCTTTTAAGGTTTAACCTAACAGGTACAGGGACCTGAAAAATTGATTCTAATAATCTATCAATGACTGAATGCCTTAAAATTCTCAAATATTATTTTAATTTTAACAGAATACACCAGTGCCTTACTTCAAAGGGATTAATTATAATGACAATTTCAGACACCAGAATAGAGTAAGTCAGGAAGATTTTGGAAGCATAGAAATATTTGGGGTCCTTTAACTCTTATTCTTCAGTTATCCATTTATATTCTACCTACATAGAATCAATCTGATTATTATTTATTAGGGTAATAATAATAATGATTTCCTTACTTGCAAAAGGCTGCCACATACATAACAGAAATTGTAGAAGTTCCCTGACCATAATAATTAGACATCTGCTTCACTTTTTATTTAACTCTTATCTTACTGAAGACAGAAGTGTAGAATAAAAACAATACAAATAAATTCAAAGAGAGTGGGGAAAAAACATGTTATAAAGGTGAGAATGCAGGTTGTGCAATCAGAAGACCTGGTTTCAAGTACCAAGTCAATCATTTACTAGCTGTTTATGATTTGTGAAGTCTAATCCTCTATTTGAGTTGACCTCATGTAGAAAATGAGAAATTTGAACCAAGTGATCTCTAAGGACCCTTTCATCTCTTGCATTCTATGAGATTTTGCCTTCCATTTCCTGTCCTTTACCATACAAGAGGTTAGCTATGTAGAACTAAGAGGAAATTAGTTTTGTTTGGCAAGATATATTCTGGAAAAATCTACATTGGCCCACACTTCATGCTTTATTTTCACCAGACGCTTGATGATTCATTTTCCTTATCAAAGCCACAAGATGATGGGGGGAAACGTTGGAAAGGGTGATTGTGAAGGGGAAGGAAAATGGAATCCTGAGTAAGTTAAACTAAGCTTTTAGGAGGAAGGAAATAAACCAAACTTGGTGATTTTTATTCCCTCTGGGGCTGCTGGCAGAAGTCAGGATTTTCTGATTTGTATATTGAAACAAACAGAAACATAATACTCACAGTAGATCAACCACCCCTCAATTCGAATAGGCGAAAAATATTTCTGAATAGCAGAAAATTGAAAATCTGAAATAATTTTTGAAAAGTGTCATATATAAGGTTGTTTACATGTTGTAGTGATGTTTTTGGTCATCAATGCACTCGGAAAAGAACAGAAATTCACATTGTACCAGTGTGAGGGAAAGGGCCCAGATACTTGTAGAATATTAGATGGCCTTGAAGATGAGGCAGACATTTCATCCACTCTCATTGTAAATGTATGCAAAGACAATTCTACAGGGGGAATTCACCATATTCAGAAATCTGTTCTTAATGTTTCTTTCATATAACTCAGTGATTCATTTTTTTATTATCAAGAAATCAATACTTTTCCCCCGAATTATTGGCAGATAGATATCACTATTTATCTTGCCAAGGATCTTTATTGCTTAATAATAAAACACAAACATCTAAGCTATTTTTGGTATTTATAAGCCAAGACAATAACTGGACTGTATATATTGATAATGGCAGGAGAAAATGTATCATCTCATTCTTATTTTTTTTTCCTGTTAGAGTTATCCTGGTGGATTATGGGTTCTTCTGTTTGAATTTTGGAATTTATCCTGGGGCAGAAAATAGTTTTTTTCTTTGCTTCCTTACAAGTAGTAATAAGAGTTCTTTTATTGTTACTATTATAAGATTCGAAAAGAACCAGATGTATTAGAAAATAAAATATGAATCTTAAATATAATTTCATAATGCTCTTCCTTTAGAAAATACATATTTTCATTTTTATCTATGTCAGAAAATTTAATATTCCACATTAACTTAGTGGCTAAAAGAATTAAATGAATTATGGGAAAAATGAAGTTAACAGTAGAATAGTTGGGATCAAGGACACACTTACAGAAGATAATCTTGGTGAGGAGATGGGTCATGGATGGGCAGCAAAAATACAAGTTATTTGGTAGTGGTTAAAAATTAGTCACATCAATCAGTGAATCAGAGTATGTACAGAGCATAGTAAAACAAATAAACTCAATTGTTCAATCATGTTAGTTATGTCCAACTCTGCATCACCCCATTTGGAGTTTTCTTGGTAAGGATACTAGAGTGGTTTGCCAATTCCTTCCACAGCTTATTTTACAGGTGAGGAACCTGAAACAAACAGGATTAAGTGACATGTGTAAGGTCACATAGCTAGTAAGTGTATGAGGATGGAATTGAACTTAGGGTCTTCCTGGTTCCAGGCCTAATGCTATATTCACTGTACTACCTAGCTGCCTCTAAACCACACAGCAGGTACTGGGCTAAGGAGTAAGTATTTGGCAAAACTTCTAGAAAAAACTACAAAGCACTCTGTTATAAGTTAAGTATAGACTGACCTTTCATTTCAGATACCAATATAAACTCCAAATGGATATATAGATATAAAGGTCATATCATAAAGAAATTAGAGTAAGAAGGGAGAAATTGCATTTCTAGTCAATGGACAGGAGAAGAATTCATCAGTAAACAAGGGATAGAGAGAAGCAGAAGATAAAAGGATAATGCTTATTATATAAAATTAATTAAAATATATTTATGTACAAACAAGACCAATATGGTTAAAACAAGAAAAGCATGAAAAATGGGGAAATATTTGCACCAACTTTCTGTGATAACAACCTAAAATCCAAGATATACAAAGGATCTATTCATATTTATAAGGATAAGAGTTATTCACCAATTACTAATAACCAGAGAAATACAAATTAAAGCAACTCCGAGGTTCCATCTAGTACCCATCTTATTGGCAAAGATGATAAAAGAGGAAAATGTTGTAGTGGTTGTGGAAAAACAGGTGCATTAATGAACTTTTGTTGTATCTGTGAGTTGGTTCAGCAAGTTTGGAAAGCAAATTGAAATAATACCCCCAATATCCATAAGCTGTTCATTGATCTAACAATATCACCAATAGACCCACAGTCCAAAGTGATCAAAGAAAGAATACAAGGACTTGTGTACAAGAAAAAAAAAATACTACAGATATTTTCTTAGTGTCACAAAATTGGAAAGAGGACCTGACCTATTTGGTAATGTTTAAATCAATTATAGTATATTAATTAATGAGGTATCATTGTGCCCTAAGAAATTACAAAACAGAAAAATTCAGGAGAAACTTAGAAGACCTCTATTCACTGATGACAGAGTGAAAAGAACAGGACAAAGATGACCAACAGTAACAATGATAACAATAATTCTCAAAAGCAACAAACAATTTTGAAAGGAGATTGATCTATAATCAGTTTCTATTTGGAAGAAATGAATTATGGGTTACAGAGCACACTTACGGTAATGACTTTTATTTCCTCAATGAAGTAAGAAGGGGGGAGGTTCTTTCCTGAGAGAAAAGGTAGAAGAGGTGGTGTAGGAAACTTTTTGATGGAGGAAGCTAAGAAAAGAAACTACAAGAAATGTGATAATTAAAAAAGAAATAGTGTCTACAATTCAGGGGTAAGTAGTGATATATTTGGGTACAAGAATCTTCCTGTAGTCATTCAATTTACATTTTATATTGTAGGTAACACCTAATTTAGAATGGTGTTACACTAAGAAGAAAAAGATTAATGGAGGAAGTCTGAGAATATGACCATGAGGGTAAAGTATTTATTCTTAATGAGAGAATTCAAATTTCAAGATGACAGATAGATATAAAACAATTAAAATATCACACTTTTTATTTTCTCTGATGAACTTTTCAAATTGTATTATATTTAATTGATTTTGGTGACCTAAACTGCCCCCTTGATATCTGTGATTCATTAAAAAAAAAAAAAAAACAGAAGGAACAAAATACTGCAGTCCATTGTAATGCAACCTTAGGGATTTAATTTCCATGCAAAGGTAAGACAGGTAAAATCACAGGCACCTACTATATTTCTTATGAAAGATCGTGGAGTCAAAAGACTTTGGTATATAATTTATTTCTCTTGGTTTCATAGATTTATTTAAAGTTTCTAAACTTGCCATAGAGCTACCTTGAAACTAAGTATGATTACTTGAACAATAGAAGAAAACAATATGATTCGACTGACAGAACAGTGAACCTAGACTATTTGGTACAATTCATATTGCAGGTATAATTTTGTAGTCAGGATGCAATTACTATGAGCTGGAGTTTGCCAGAACACCAGGTATAACACCTGTGATTTTAAGACAAGTGGACCTAGTTTTCATGTCACCTACAAAAGAAAGAATATAACATCCCTGATTCTGCATTGTAGATATTCAAGACCCATTACCTGAAATTGGGGTTTAAAAGTTAATGCTACATTTTATATACAATACAAACACATTCAGTTTGGTGCCTAAAAAACATTACAAAATAGATTATACACTGAACTTTAAAAACTGTTTTGCATAAATACATTCCTGAAATTTAACAGGGAGTTTTACAACATCATTACCCATTGTAATTACATCATGGTACATTGTAATTACAACAATTATACTAATACATGATAAACTGAACATAATAATAAAGAAGCAATCAAGAAACTTTGCAAAATTATACTCAAAACAACTCTGGCTCTGAAAGCATATTTCCAAAGGATAACAACACTCAAAAAAGATCAAGCTTGGAGCCCAGGGGATCCAGGGCAAGAGCTACATTTTTATTTCTTTCCAGGCTTTCACTTAAATTGGGTGTTAGAGAGTTATTGCTCATCAGCCCTTTCCATCAGTTTTTGGCTGGGTTTCTTTCAACTTCTGAGTTCTATACTTATGTATATAACTGAATATATATATATATATATATATATATATATATATATATATATATATATATATATATATATATATATACATTTTAAAAATACAATTCTAATGTTGGAATCTTGTAGGAATCTCAAAACTACTTCTTTTGACTAGAGAAACATTTGGGGGTGGAGGGATAGAAGGAAATCATTGAGGGTCAATTGAATCAATTCAATACTTTCCATATACCAAGAACTGTCCAAGGGATTGAATAGTATAGTGGAATTTACATTTTTCCAGTAATCTGGATATATAACTGCTTGACAAATATTCAAAGTTGTGCTATTGATATTTTGTATAAAATATGTGCATATACTTTCTCATTTTATGTTACTCATATTCATGTCTTAGGTGGTGCAAATACTATAACCCTTATTTTACATATGTTGATACAGAAGTTCACAAAGGTTAAATTATTTGCCCAAGTTTTTGTATCTAATTAGTTATAGAATCAAGATCAGAACCCCAGTTGCCTGGGACTCCTTCCAATTGACAGTTTCCAAGAGCTCATTACTTAGCCTTTACAACCTCCTGACTGTAAAGCACCTCCTAAGTGGCCTAACTATCAATAACAAATTCTATACTCTTCAGCAAGCCCAGTTCCTATAAATCAAATATTAAAGGGATGACTATCTTTTTTAAATATGATGAACAGTTTCTAATTGCAATTATTCCCCCCTCATTTTTCTTCCCCAAAAGAATAAATCATTTTTTAATTACTTGTCTCATTGTAGGTTATTTTAATTTTACTAAGAGAAATGAAAAGAAGATTTTGGCTAATAGTAGAAAAAGAGAATCTTGGCATTTTTTTTACTCTATATCCAGATGATATAAAATGTGACTGGGGACAGAAGCATTTAGCTATGGAGCTCAGCTCTTTGGTATTTCATCTATCATTTATCTGTAAATCCAATGCTCTTCTGTACTTTCAGGATATATGATAATTATACATTGGGAATCTTATACTTAGGGTCACTTTCCATCTCATGTTAGTTATGAAGGATATTAATTGATTCACCTTCTCGGTTCTTTAAACTGATCTAGGTTTATGTTTACTTAAGTCAAATAGTTTTCCACCTGGTGAAAATTTCAAATTAATTCTCAGGCTGTCTAACCTCCATGCCAGCATGATTCTCAAAGAATACTTTTATGTTTATTATTATTTGTTTTTGGTATGAAACTCCAATTGTTTAAAAATGATGTACTCAGGTCCCTCTTATTTTTTATTAAATTTAAATTTATTTATTTTTCATTTATTAAATAAACCAAGTTTTTCCATAATATAGAACAATTAAAAAAGAAGGATGATTGCACATGAAACTGCAAATTTACTACATACAACTTGCTATTCCCTTTAAACACACAATACAGTTATAATGTAAATTTCCTTTATTCCCCCAATTTTTCTTCTTTCCCCTCCTCCCCACCTTAGAGATGGCTGCCATTAGACACAAATAGGCACACACACACACAAACACACACACACTATTCTATACATACTTCTGTCTATCATTTCTTTTTCTGCATGCAGATAGTCTTCATATGCCCATTATAGATAATTCAGTTATGTATAGTAATTTTATAATATTTATAATTCCTGTTATTTTTTACTTATTTGTTCTCAAATTTTCTCCCTTGTCTTACCCTGCCCACCCCCAAGATGGCATGCAAGCTGATATACATCATGCAGGTACAATTACATACAATTCTCATTCTTAAAGGACTTGAACAGTAGTATTGAAGTTTATAATTGAACAAACATTGTACAGGGCTCTATGCTAGACACTGTGGAAAACACAAGGAGGAATAAATCATGGCTTCCTTCTACCAAGAAAGGCAAAATCTAATCAGGGAAATTCAGCACACAAAACATTTAGACACAGAAAAAATGACAAAACAGTCAATAGAAAGTAGACATATACACCAGTAATGCAGAGACAAAAGAGAAAATTCCTATTCTCATGGAGCTTGCATTATACTGTGAGTCTTTTGAGGGCAGGAACTATCTTTGTCCTTTTTTGTAGTCTCAGCCCTTAGCATAGTGCTGGGCACATAGTAGGTACTTAATAAAAAGTTTATTGAATGAATGAAGAAAATGTATACAGACATAAGTGTAATGCTTATAGATTAATAAATAAAAAGTATATAGAAGTAAGGTATTATCAATTTGGAATTAGGTATTGATCAGGAAAGGCCTCATGTAGAAGGCAAAAACCAAGTTAATCCTTAGATTGACTAATAAGAAAAGTTATAAATATTATTATAATTCAGCAGATACTTTTGGTGAAGGAGACAGGTAGGTTCATGGAACTATTAAAATTTGAGTTGGGCACTGAATACTAGGTAACATCGATATTTATAGATAAGAAGAAACTGATTTCAACTAAAGGAAACCTTGTGGCTCTCCAACTGTAGCTGCCAAGTGACCCCATTAATCCTGTAATATCATAAATCTTAAAGATACTTTGTGGAAAAAGAGACTGCAATTTTGAATTTTAGTATGTTTGTTATTTTTTTTAAAACCTAGAAAAAATAAATACATAATACTTTTGTATTCTTTCTATCCTGTAGTCCATTCAGACTGAGAAAATGTGTTCTGTTGTGAAATTTCTTTCTTTTTTCATAATTTCGTCAAAGATTTTCTTATAGACATAAATGATGATTTCTGAAAAAATATTATGTGATGATCAAATTTTGTTTTTTAATAATAACATCCAAAAGGTAGCATATTATAATGGAAAGTTTTCTAGATTTGGAAAGAGACCTGGGCCCAGATCCAAGCTCGGATACTAAAGAATCTTTAACAAATGATTAACCAAATTCAAACTCTTAAAAATTCACTCAACTCATGTCATCAGCACCATCCTCTGCATATAATATAAAAGGTCCTCAAGAACAATCTTTTTTTTTTTAAGTTTTAACATATATCCTCAGAAAAAAGAATATTTTTATAGAGAAGGTAATGAAAAATTAAATGCTTATATAAATTTCTATTTCCATTTTTTAAGTGGCAATTTATATTTCTTAAGTTGAAGCAAATTGCATCTATTTCTTTCTTATGACATTTCTTTAATTGAGTATTGATAATGCTATATTTGAAGATATAGAACCTTGTTCTTTTTTTATTTTGTCATTTAATTCCTATGTGTCTTTGGGCAGGGGGCTTAACTCCTCTGGTTTGTGAGTTGATCATATATTTAAGCAAGGGTTTAAGGTAGATTCTGTCTAAAGTTCTGTTCTCTAAATTGATAATAATATAATTTTAATCTTTGGTCTAGTCAGCCAATAACCTAATTGAATGCATGCAAAACTAATGCCAAAAAGCCTCTTACCAAGTCAATTGATTATTTTATTGTCTGTTAAGATACATTTAAATTCACTTTTTGGTATGGTATCTGGTCTTTATCCTGTCCAATACTGGTTTTTTTTTCATCTCTAAAGTAAAGAATTCATAAAATATGTGTATGAGCCCTATAAATAATTTACAAGATTTTGTCCTCTTTTATTTCACTATCTCATTATAATCTCCATTATGTTGCTTTTCTGTCAAAGATGGCTTCAATGTCAATAACAGTTCAGATCGAATGTTGAGATGAAGGGGCTCACACTTAATAAGAAGAGATTTACTTTACCCTAATACAGCAAGGATATGCAAAGAGAGAGAGAGAGAGAGAGAGAGAGAGAGAGAGAGAGAGAGAGAGAGAGAAGAAAATGCTCATAGAGCTATAAAACTATGTATACCCTTTGATCTAACAATGGTGCTTCTCTGTCTGTCTCTGAAAGAGATGATAAAAATGGGGAAAAGGGCCCACATGCACAAAAGTATTTCAGTAGTTCTTTCTGTGGTGACAAAGAATTGGAAATTGAAGGGATGCCCATCAATTGGGGAATGGTCAAACAAGTTGTGGCATAAGAATAAAATGGAATACTTGCTCAATTTTTATATGCCAGTTATCAGAAATATAGAGAGACAGTTACACAAACATAAAAGAAGTTATTTTAACCCCCATTTTGAGACAGGAGGAATATTGTGAGATAGAATAGGGAAGAGCAGTATATGATTCTCACCATGACATTTACAAAGGAAATCGAAGAGAATATGTCACCATTTTGAACCTCATTTGAAATTGACTATATTTTTATTTCCATAAGAAATGGTGAGTAGGAAGATTTCACAAAAAGAAAAACCTACAAGAACTGATACTGAGTGAAGCAAGTAGAATTAGGAGAAAATTGCAAACAGTAATAGCAACACTCTGTAATGACCAACTTTGTGAGAGTTAGCTCATCATCAGTTTAATGTTCTAACAGAATTCCAAAAGATTCCTGATGGAAAGTGTCCACATCTGAATGCAGATAAAAGCATAGTATTTTCATTTTTTGTTTGTTTTCCCTCTCATAATTTTCACCTTTTGTTTTGATTCTTCTTTCACAACATGACTAATGTGGAAATGTGTTTAACATGATTGTACATATATATCAGATTGTTTGCTATCTTGGGAAGTGGTGGGGGGGAGGTAGGGAGAAAAAAATTGGAACTCCATATCTTATAAGAGTGAATGTCGAAAACTAAAGAATAGGTGTTTTGTTTTGTTTTTTTAAGAAAGAAAACAATACAATGACTAATTGCTTCTCTGGACATGGTCATGCTCTTCTTTATATAGAAAGAGAATATGCTGACACAAGTATTCTTCAGAAATCCATCAAGTCTGACAGACTTTGATTGTCCATGACTGGCTATATAAACAAACAAAAAACCAAGAAAACAAACAAATAAATAGTATACATATATATATATATATATATATATATATATATATATATATATATATATATGCATATGTGCATGTGTGACATGGGTGTGTGCTTGTATGTGTGTGTGTATATATATATATATATATATATATATATATATATATGAGTAATTCAAGAAATTTGGAAATTTTTTTTTGTGAAATAATGCAAAGTGAAAAAAAGGAGACTAAAGAAAAGACAACACACTAAATTGAATAGTATATGAGAAAAAAAGGAATGAAAATGAATGGACAAAAAATTCTGAAGTTGACTTAGAACAAATGAAAATGTACTGTGGGAGAAGCTATTTGGCACAGTGAATACAGCACTGGCCATTGAATCAGAAGGACCTGAGTTCAAATCCAACCTCAGACATTTGACACAGTTACTTAGATGGGTGACGTTGGGCAAATCACTTAATGCAATTGCCTTGCCTTCCCCCCCTAAAAATGTACTGTGTTACTTGATGTTTTGAAACTAATAAATGTATGTTTAAATAGGTAATATGCAAATTTAGTTGGTAATATGTGTGTTTAATAGTTTTTTTAAATAAAATCATCTCAACAACTAAAAAATACACACTTAATGTATAAATAAATTGCAAGACAATGTGGAGGCAAAGGATTCTTGCTTTCTAACCCTTGTGAGTCAAGCTTGAGTTTATTTCTTAGATAAATGAGTATAGCATTCTAAGGAAGTTGTGGCTAGTGGAAAACAATTTCCTGACTGCTCTTTTCCCATTAGCTAGTTCAATGCAACCATCTCCCAAGTCAAATTTCTCATATGTTTAGCACTCTCATAAAGACTTTTCTCCAACTGTGATATCCAACAAATCATCTCACTTGTTTCCTTGAATACATCAAAGCCTCAATAGCTACAGACTTCACTGAAAAAAAAGTGTTATAAAATCCTTTCAATTGATATATTTGCTTAGTGAGAAAACAAGAAGCCCAATCTGTTATTAGATTATGATTGATTGTCCTATAAAGTAAACATTATCCAGTCAATGGGATGGATTGTAATGGACCATTAACATGATTGAAACTTTAGAGATACTTTTAGCAAATAGACATATTGTTAAATGCAAAAAAACCCTTAGAAATGGGGAATTTTATATTTTTATCATATAGAAAAGTATTATCAGAAAAATGAGCATTTTATTGTACAAAAAAAGAAGACAAAGGGGGATTATATATTAATTTGTGAACTTTCATCATGTAATTTTTAGTTTATGTTAAGTTCAACATAACAGAAATTAAATTGCCCTGCTTTTAGTCTGAATAACTATGAACTTTTCAATGCTGTCTTCTCTTTTAAATATTTCATTAATTCTCTTATCTTCCTTTTCTCCTTTTATGCTTCTGTATTGCACTTCAATCTCTCCCCCACTCCCCTGTCTTACTCCCTACAGAGAAACCCTCAAGAGGAATAAACAAATGTCATACAAAACTTAACACAGTGGGCATGGCAGAAGGTATATGTGTCATTCCATCCCCCTGGTCCCTTCTCTGTAAAATGTGGGAAATATGCTTCATCATCTGCATCCTGAAGTTGCAATTGGGAATTGCATTGAAGAATTGTCAAGAATCTTGCACATTTTTGTCATCATAGTTTCAAGTACCCTCCTGGTTCTAGCAAAGGATTGACTAAACAATTTAGGATCTCTAACACAGTGATGAAGATGAGGCCATTGTATTTTCTGTGGGTCTCACTTTCCAGAATATATATATATATATATTTATTTTATTTTATTTTTACATGATTTTACATTTTACATGATTTCACATATATGCATGCATGTATATATACATATATACATGCATACATGTGAAATCATGTAAAAGGTTTACTTACACACATAAACATATGTATTCTGTAAAAGTGGTTACAGTCTGAATACAAATCACTTTTTGAAGCAAAGAATTCTTTCATCAAGTGTATAGACACAAACACACACACACACACACACACACACACACCCTATACTAATTTGGTATTTGTAAGTTTTCATATTGGAGCTTTATTTATATGTGACCAAGGCAAACCTACGGAGTTCTGAAACTACATCACTGAATGAAACTTAAAGCAAAGTAAATAAATGAAAACATATATTGAGAGCCCCACCCCTAAAAAATAGGCAACAAGTAGTCAGAATAGAATAAATCCAAACTATTGCGAAGATTCCAATTGTGGAAGAGAGCATACAACACTGGATGTAGAGGAAAAAGAACTGACTGTGAGTTCTAACTCAGTCGTTTAGTATCTGAGTAAACCTGAGAAAATCACTTAACTTCTCCAAACTCAGTGTTATCATCTATAAAATGAGAATAATGAAAACACTTATTTTATAGAGTATCTATAAAGATCGAATAATATATAAAAATTTCTTTTCCATTCTGTCTCTCCTGTCAAGAAAACCTATGATTAGATGCACTGCTCTTAGAGTGAGGGTTTAACATTGGATCTACATTGCCCCAAGGAGACTGGAGACAGATTTTAGGTGGCCTATGCATTTTTTTTAGTTCAAATTTGCATTTCAATATAATTTTTCCTTTCTAATTTTATGTGGTATTCTGAGCATTTAAAAACATTATTATGAAAAGATGTCTTTGGGCTTCAACCAGATATGAAAGATGAAGAATAGTATGCATTTTAAGGAAATAATGAAAAAAGTAGGAAAAAAAGGGAGTCTACAATTTCTGTTTCAGAAATATTACAAAGCAATAATTAGCAAAAATATTTAATATTGATGAAAATAGCAAAGTAGACTGCTAGTGTGAACTAGGCAATAAAGTCCTAGAAACAAATAATCTAATTTCATGAGGCACGTGTTTGATGAATTCAAGAATAAAAAATGGTCAGGAAAACAGAATTTATTCAAGATAACCTTTGGAAAAATTTGTAATAAACTTGGTAGAAAATAGATTTAGACCAACATTTTATACCATATCTCAAAATAATTTTGAAATAGATTTGTGATAAATTTAAAATGTCACATCATAAAGATAGAAGATATTGAAAGGTTGTACATCTTATAGTTTATAGGGAGAAAAGACATCAAAACAAAGAGTAGAAAGGATTATAAAGAAAGAATACAAAATATTAATTACGTGAATTTGAAAATGTTATGCATGATCCACATCAGTGCAACTATAATAAGGAGAGGAACTACCAATTAGGAAAATCTTTGTATACATCAACTCTTGTAAAAGTCAGGTATCTAATATCTCTAGTGATATTATAGGAACTATGGGAGGAACAACAATACGTTATTGCTGGGGCTTTAAATTTTTTTAAAGTTTTGTTAAAAAAAATGGAATTACAAAAGAAAAATAGCTAATAGAATTTAGAAAGATAAGAGCATTAGTCCCATAAGGATTAAAGAACACTTTAATTATGCTATCACAAAAGTTACATTAGCACATCATCTAGCAAACAGCAAGCATTTAACAAACTTTTGTTGAATTAACTTGGCAACAACCTGTGATATGTGTAATGGTATTATTTCCATTTTACAGATGAATGGATAGAGGTTCAGAATTTTGTCACTTGTTCTAGGTCACTGATCAAGTAAGTTTCTGAATAGGATTTAGATTCAAGTCTTTCTCATGCAAAATTTATTCATTATTCTATCATTTACCCATTGATTAAAGAAAGACTAAACAAATAAAGATATCTAAATGTGGTAAAATTCAGTTTCCTTAGGAAATAATAGATATGAGGAATTCAGAAAAATATGGGAAGATTTACAGGAATAAAAGTAAGATCATACACAATAATTACAAAAACATATATAGTCAAAAAACACAGACAACAGAATGAGATAAAAGATAATGATAAATGTTCATTTTACATGACTAGTATTAAAGCACACCTGGATAAGAGACTCATAAACTTTTATCAGTATTGGAACTATAAGTGTTTTAGTTCAATAGACTAATTTGTCATTTGCTATAACTGAGGACCAGGCATGCCAGGTGAGCTGACCAAAGTCATACGGGTATTAACAATCAGAAGTGGGAATTAATCTCAGGTTTTCTGACTTCAGGATCAGTGATCTAGTCCATCCTGGGGCATTTTTTTGTTTCTATAAAGAAATTTTTAATTGTAGAACACTGAATGCTGTAAGTCATAATTTTTTTTTTGTTTCAGAACAATTTTGCTTAAATGGTTTTGATTATTTTTAATGAAAGAAATAGAGGGATTATAATTAGAAACTGTCCCAATAAATCAATGAAATGGATATTTTAAATAACCCCATGCCTTCTGTATCATATCTCCTTTAGTTTCCTGCCACTACTAAGTCTTCTTTGAAATTTTGTAAATCTACTTTCCTAAAGCAGACATGTAACACATAACATTATTCCAATCTAAACCCACTTTTAGAGACTCTAAGATCTGGTCATTTTTACCCACAGTTCCTATCACTTTTTCATCTCCTACTGTTATCTTCCGCATTGCATAAAACTAGCTAGTGAGCAGTAGTTCCTCTTATTTTATCTAAATGGCAAAGTTTGTGAACCAGGCAAGTTGACAGCATATCACATGCTCAACTTTAGCAGAATGAGACTTCTAGCAGATGCTGGAATCATTTACTGTTGGCAATATTTCTGTGATATGTTTTTCGGTACTTTCCAGTGTGACGTTCATTGTGGTAATTATTACTGCCTACTATAGCTCCCATGGCTATAAAAATTGTTCCCTAAACGTGTGCACAGGGACATACAAGTTTAATGTGTGCAACTATGGAACCACATAGCAATGCCCTGTCATTTGTTCCACAAAGATATGATCTCTGTATTTTAAATTGCACTCAGTGATTTATGGGGAAAACAGGAGTCCACTAGCTGCTTTATCTTTCAGATGAAAGGCACTAAACACTAGAGGACAAAATTGCAGAGAATTTAGATGGACAACAAGGAAATCTTGGCATGATTAGAAATTTGTAGAGTAGTGAAAAGGGGAAAGACCATATAGAATTGAAAGCTGGAAAGCATCTCAATGATTGCCTAGTACAACATATAAATTTTTTAAATAGGAAATGGGCCCAGAGATTTAAAGTATTTTTTTTCAAAGTCACGCCTATAGTAAGTTGCAGAGGTTATGTTTGAACCAAGCTTTCTGACTCTGAATCCAATCTTTTGTCCATGACATCATGCTAGCAAAGCCTAGAAACCAAATTCAAATCTTGAGTCCATGATTTATTAGTTGTATGGCAGAGTTCCCTAATTTGTAGCTTTTTCATTTGTAAAACTGGGGTTTTAGGTAATATTATATTTCTAAAGTCTGATTTATCTTTAACATTGTATGATTGTAACAACTCACTAGACTATATATAATATATGTGCATATACGTGTGTAAATATATACATGTGTATATATCCACATGTATATAAATATATGCTTAGGCGTGATGTATGCATGTGTGTATACAATGAAATTTATCTAAATTAAGGATAACAGAAACTTAAAAAGACAAGATTTTTGTAAACCCTCTTTGACTGAAACATTATATTGGATGCATCAATTAAAAAAAACACTCACATATCACGAATACAATTGATGTTTAGCCTTAGTAAAGAATGGCAGTAATAGCCAGTTTCAGAATGAATCTGCCCCGTACTTTCAAAAGTTCTCTGTTCCACAGTTGTTGTTTTTTTTAATACACTACAAATCATTCTTCCAAAATACATATACAGGGAGTGACTAGGTGGAACACTGAATAGAGCACCAGCCCTGGAGTCACATAAATCTAAGTTCAAATCTGGCCTCAGACACTTAACACAAAACTAGTCTTGTGACCTTGGGCAAGTCACTTAACCTCAATTGCCCTGCCTTAAACCCTCCAAAAAGGGAAAAAAAAAAAAGAGTAAGCAATAAATGTTTATGGATGGCTAGGTGGCACAGTGAGCACTGGGCCTAGACTCAGAAGGACCTGAGTTCAAATCTGGCTTCAGATACTTGACACACTTACTAGCCATGTGACTTTGAGCAAGTCACTTAACTCCAATTGCCCTCCAAAAAAAAGCAAAAAAAATTACACATGCAGAATTCTAACACTATGTGGACTTTATATTTCTATAGTGAAGCCAACCACAAGGTTCTAGAGTAGTGGTTCTCAACCTTTCTAATGCCGCAACCCTTTAATACAGTTCCTCATATTGTGGTGACCCCCAACCATAAAATTATTTTCATTTTTACTTATAACTGTAATTTTGCTACTGTTATGAATCGTAATGTAAATATCTGAAATGCAGGATATATTTTCATGGTTACAAATTCAACATAACCCACAGGTTGAGAACCTCTGTTCTAGAGTAATTAAAAATAAGCTTCATAGAATTTTAAAAGTTTGGCATTGACGTTTTACATCAGTTGGGTAAAATGTAACGGAAGGAAAGAACTAGGATCATCCTCAAGCTGTCTCTTATTTGACAGTCAAAGACAATATATGAAGCCAGATGGATTCTTAGCCTAAGCTCCAGTAAACTAAGCCATTGGGGATATAATACTTTATTATAATCTTTACAATCTTTTAAATGTTATACTTCTAAGAAACATGATTTTTGTGACATTAATTATATTTTACTTATATTTAAATAAGCATACTTACTTTTTTGGTGGATGGATTATAATGTGTACAGAGATATTAGCTTCAGTTTTTGCATAATCATTTCAAAAGAATACATATACACAAGTATGGTTCACAAAACTCCCATCTAGGTTTTGGGTCAGCAATGGGTGATTGGTTAAGGGCAGCCAAAATTGTCCAAATACATAATTTAAAACATTAATTGTTATATCTTCCATTAATGTCCTGATCCTATTGATTTGCCCTTAAATGAAGTTGACCCTGATTTTTGAGGAGTGTTATAGTGGAATACAAGTTCTTGTAGTTCTTCACAAGCTAGAAAGGATTCAAATGTGATTCTGGGCAAGAGAATATTTACCTACCCACTGAGGATCAGACACTGGGAGAGGCACATCAATATGAGGTTGGCATCTTGGTAAGGTTTTTTTTTTTTTGAGGTTGTCATAGCAACTCACAAAGATCCTTTACTAAGAACGAGCTGTATTTCATCAGATGAACGAGTGGCTACATCAATGAAATTACAATAACAGACCTGTAATTTCACTGATATAGCAAAGTATATATTGAGAAAACTCCCTCTAACAATGAAGGTCAGAATCTGATATCCAATTTACATACTTAGAGAGTTGTCTTGGACCCTGAGAAGTTTAATTATTTGCCTAGAATCATGCAGTCATTATATATAAAAGATTGAACTTGCACCTAGGTCTTACTGATGGTGAGGCAAGTTCTCAAGTCACTGTGGCAGAGTTTCTCTGAAAAAAAAATGCATTTCTTTGCTCTTGGTTTATTGTTTTATAATTCTATGTTCTATCCTGTTATCATAAGCTTTTAAAATGTAATTTTTTTTAGTATTATCACAAAGATAGCATAAAATCAAGAAGGCTGTAATGATTTTTTTTTTTTGGAACAGGGAGTACTAGAGAACGGAAAATAAACAATAGTTATTTATAAAATTTTAAATATAAACCTTATAAATGACAACCATCACTGATTTGATTATGGGATAGACATGAAAGTCATTGAGATCATATTGTTACTGCATATCCACTAAGGGAGGAGCTATAAGATTGCACTCATTTGAATGGGGACAAACCTGATATCAGATCCCGTTGACCTCTACTACTCTGCATTCACTATCAAATCTCTTTGTGTCATGGGAGGAATTTGTTTCAGAACTGCAGACTTTCACTTGAGTGTCTCAATGCCATGGTGCAGATTTTTATGCATTACGATAAACTATGAAAACATGCATAATGCCAGAGATATTCTAGCAAATTCTAGCTTTCATATGTGGCCCAATCTGTCCATCCAAGGAAGACCTCTCACTATAAATCTTTTAAAATTACACATGGAAATTAAAACTAAGGACAAGCTAATTTTCATTCTGAGAAACTTTCTCTTATTCCCAAGCCCATACTTTCTATTACTAAGTCTTGTAATTCCCTTAAAGTATGATGTGTGTGGGTATATTTTCCTAATTTGTCTGCAAAACTGACAATGTATTTCTATAATCCCTTTGCTATCTATATTTATCATTTCTAATAAATGCTTAGAATGAAAATATTATTTATAACCTATTTAAATATTTCTTAAAAGTTCTATTAGTATTTAATTTATGTTATGCAAACTATTATGTCTAATTCTAAAAACAAGCATTACATATAAAAGTGATTCCAAGGATAAAATTTTCTAATGTATAATTTTACAGGTGCATAAATTCAAACTGTTTTTTAAAATATCATAGAAAGATACATGTATATCTATGCATTGCCCTTCCTAATTAATTTTGTTTTCTCTTTTTCCCAGAGGGAAATAGTCAAACTTTGTATAAAAAGACATTATCAGTTAATTAGTTCAATTTCTATGTTAATTTATTCATTTAATGAATGAGCTATGTAGATCCAAGGCAATAGTATTCTCTGATAGACTATCATTTACTCCCTCAATTTATATCCTTATTCATCCTCTACCTAATAAATAATAAAGATCAGCAGCATCTGATAAGACATTTGAAAATTACAATCAAACTCCTTTTTTAAAATCTAAAGTATTCTGAATACTATGTGGAGGCCTAAATCTTCTAACAGTTATCTCTATATTCACAGAACATGCCAGCTATTCATGATCAAGGCAGCAATCCTGATTTAGGGTCCTACAGGTGACTATAGCATCATGGCCCTGTTGAGATATGCTCAAAGGTAGCACTTAATATTTAGTAACTAGATATCTATTAATTCTCTACTTCCTGGTATTGAATGGAAAAGTCCATAGACCATGAGAATTTTGAAGGGACTCATTTTCCCCCTCTCTATTACTGCACATTTTACACCTAAGGCAAGGCCATTTTTGGAAAATGCAAACACAAAAGACAGCTAAGCTTTAAAGCAGAAGCTTTTAGAATCTGATTTAGAGAGAGGGTATCTCTAAAAAAAAGAAGAATGTTCTACTAAGACCTAAGAAAAAAATTACTGGATAAAACTAGGTCCTATTGCCAGAAGAATCAGTTAGATAAGAGGTATTTGATAGGAAGAAGCCAAAGCTTTTTTTTTTTTTTTTTTACCTATCATTAATCAGGATGGAATTCATTCTTAAGAGGCTATAATTGCACAAAAAATAAAAAAATGAAAAGATAGTCTAAATTACTCCATTAAAATTTTTAAAATGAATTAAAAAAATTTTGGGAGTATTTTAAAATTATTCTCTTTTCCCAGCCCATTCATTTTGGAGGGTGGTGGGGACTGGAAACTAAATTTAAGGCACCTTTACATTCAGAGAAAATCAGATCCTCTGACTTCAAGTCCAAACCTCCTTGAATGTATTATGATTACTTTCTTTGTTTTAGCTATTACTTGTTAAAATGAAATGGGATTTGATCAATGCAATTGGATTTGATCATCCATTTCCTCATGGACATACCAAGTGCCAAGAGATGAACCAAGGTGAAAAAAAAAATCAAGTTACAGAAATTTAATTGTGAAATTGAAAGGTACCTAATGAAAGCAGAGTGACCTGGACATCCCTGTTCCTGAGTCTATTATACTATCTGACTTGCTTTCTTAACTCTACTTGGTATAGGACTGCCTCACAGAATAATAGCCTTTCTACAGGAAAATTCCATTTATAAGTTATAATACTTTTATAATGAACAATTCCTAGAGTTTCTTATACCCATTGTAAGTTTTCATTATGTTACTAAACACAAAATGAAAATCATGGTACACAAATACTTATTGTTTACTCTTAAAAAATAAACAACATATTCAACAACAAAAACAAAAGAACAGTCTGATAAAATCCTTTCATACCACAATGATGGAAGAAAAATAAATATCAGTGTAACAGATGTTTCCTCGACTGTGCCCCTACAACTGACAGATAAAAATTAGTGATAATAATTCTACTTGTATAATTCCTGTAATCTCTTCTTCCTTGACCCACTTACATTCATTCTTTTTCCCAACATACTAAAGGCCATTCAGATACAGTGACAGTAGCAGGGGTAGGTTTGAATGACTATTAGATTGTGGGAACACATCCACTGTACAGAATTTGATAAGGACTCAATGGGAGTTTAATAATGGTTGACTAAGCATTACTGAAGGCCCAACAAAGGTTAGATTGCCAAGGTATATAATATGACTAATCAACATGATGTCCTCACTCTAGAAATAGTCATCAGTGTATGGAACAAAACAAAGAATGGAGATGGTGGTGATAACCTTGAAACATATCTCACAGCAACAGATCATAGATTTGAGGTAACTGAGAGTGAGTTAAATATACAATTGAAATATATGATCATAAGAATCAGAGCAGCAAGGAGAGTTAGGATGAGTCTAGCAGCCTAGAAGAAAAGGAATGTTAGGAGGCTAGTGGTCAAAATGCGGGCAAAGATACACATTTAAGAGTTGTTGGTGATTTCGGAGATGAGTGGCACTGAGAGATTCCAGGTTGGGAATTTGACTGACATTGGGCAGCTGAAGTAGAGTTAGTTTCACTTCAACTGAAAGGAATTTAATAAATATTTGAAGTAGTGAGCCAGTAGGGCTTAGAAAAAAAGAAGAAAAAATGTCTTCAGAGCCAACAGTTTGTTTAAGTCCCACCTTTGACATATACTTTGACATATGAACCTGGGCAAATCACTATACTCTAGACAAATTTCTCAGATTAGAAATTGCAGAGGAGGAGTCAACATGCCTTGTTAGAGAGAGTTTCCATATTAAGTAGTTCCCTAAATAATAAAGATCACAGGAACAATTCCTATCCTCATTCTGACTCTCTCATCCCTACCATGTGTTACGCATTTGGCCAAGAGCTGGTGTACCAAGATGAAAAAAGATACGCCCCTTGCCCTCAAAACTTTTATTCTATTGGGAAATACTTCCACATTGCAGGACTTGGGAGAAGGACAGTCCTTCCTATCTGCAAAATCTGCAGACATTTTTGGCCCTCCCTTTTAACCAGAGAAGGTCTAAATTATTATGATAATAAAAGATAAAATATCTGGTGTTATACAATAATATATGTATACACACATGTGTGTATATATGTGTGTGTGTATATATATATATATATATACACACATATATACATATATTTGTTTATTTATCTATTTCTAAACTTTTCTGTGTCATCTGCTGCTTTTCGTGTGACATCTGTGGCTTCTATAAAAAAACAACGAAATTCCCATTTAACTTTGTATGCTGACCTGTGATATTTTGAAACCATGATGAAGAAAGTCATGATTTGGAAGGGATAACCGTAGATATGTGTGTATGTATGTTTGTGTGCATGTGTGTGCATTCCATGAGGGCAGGGTATGTTTGTCTTTCTTTGAATTCTCCAGTTTAGTACAGGGCCTGCCACATAGTAAGAACTAAATAAATGCCTATTGATGAGTTGATTCAAAGGGAGGATGAAATCAAAGGAGAGCAAAGCATCCTTGTATGTTTATAGCCCAGTTTGTGATTTTTTAAATGGCAGCTGAAAGTCACAAAATACATTATAAATATGTGTGTATATGCACATATAAGTATATAATATGTGTATATATACACACATGTGTGTGCACACATATATGTATATGTGCACATATACACACATGTATATTTACAGATATACACATATATGTGGATTGTGAATATATGCATGTCTATATAGGTAGATATAGATAGCTATCATTTACACCTGAAAACAACACCATAATCTTGGTGAATACAAGCATTATTAACCTCATTGTACTAATGAAGAAACTCATTTTAATGATTTGCCCTGGGTCATTCAGTAATAAGAGCTATAGACAGGAATGATAACTTAGGTCTCTCTTGACCCCAAGATCAACACTCTTTCTAATATGGTACAGAGATTCTCAACAAGAGTAGTTGTGTGGGATGAATCTGGAAAGTAAATTGGAGTTAGAATACATGGGTCCTTAAAATGCCAAATCTAAGGAATTGTATTTTATCTAGTTGTCAATGAGGTAGCACTGGCAATTTTTCAGATGAAGTCTGACATACTCAAAGAAATGCTCTGTAAAATCTGCAGGAAATGATAGAAGGATACCTTGCCAAACAAATAGAAGACAAGAAAAATAGTTGGGGTTTTTTAGTTTTGTTTTTGTCTTTTTTCATTTCCCTTTGAATTTTTAGATGATAACTAGGTAAATAGTTCTCTTTGATAGCTCTAAATAGAAATCTGAAACTTAAAATATTCCTTAGGATGTATTCAAAACTTTTAGAATTCCGAAGGAAATAAACCTCAATTATGGGAATGAATGCTATAGTTGAAAGAATAAAGACTGAAACACTTTCTTACAACATGTGGTTATGAAACAATATATAGTGGGTTATTTCTATTCAATCAAATGCAATGGAGTTATTCAGAATTTCAAAGGACAGTGATATTGCAGGCTAATTTCCTACGATTCCCCTCAGTCTAGGTAAACAGCAGGCTATATGAACAGTTTACTTCAGGTTAACACACACATACACACACAAACATATTTTCAACTATTTCATTTTTATAGAAATAAGGAAATATATTTAATGTATTTTCAGGTTGTTTTATTAATAAACAGAAATAGGTATGTAAGCTATTATGCTGGTCAGATCTTTGGAGAAAGATGTAGGGATTAGTCTCTTGTTTTTCTTGATATAGGGAATACCCAGGTTAGGAAACATCTAGCAATGCAAATTGGTACATTCTTCATAACTTGTTAGTCTGAGAGTTGTCTGGAGGAGCACTGGGATCCATCTAATGAAGACACACCAATTTAGCTTCATTTAAGGATGTTTAACTTCCCCCTTACCAAAGTCTGTTATTTATTAAGACACAATATACTTTTTAGGTTTTCATTTAGCATATCTTTGCACAAAAATTTCAACAAAAAATTAAATGTCTAAGTTTCATACCATTTGGATTTAATATTTCCTCCATGTTATTGAGCTCCCTTATACTATTTACTTGAAATCTGATTCTCCATATATTGGCTTACTGGGGTAAGGTATGTCAGCTTTGGGGAAGGCTCCTTCACAGTTCTTTTTATGATTTTCATAGAAAAAAAAAGAAGAGTGTTCAAAGGGATAATAAACAGAATGCTGTTTTTATGTCTTGCACTTTAGTGCAAAGATAATAGACATCCTGCAGTATAAAAAGATGTAATTGTCTGCTTTGGGCAAGCAGGAACAAACACTGGACAGAACAGGGAAATGAACAAGCTCTTTGTACAAAAGAATATGAAACCCTCATTGATGGCCAACAAGAGCTATCATTGGAAATATCCTCAGACAGGGGAGAGCAGGTGAAGAGCAGAAGCCCATAGTCCTTAGTGTTGTTGTATCATTTTGTTAGTAGCTAGAAAATACCTAAAGATATGATGATTTCGTCACCAGTACAGGGAGAAAAAAATTACGTATCAAGCAATGTTTAATCATTTCCCCCAACATCAATTTTGGACAAGCTGTGGTTAAGGCAGGGGAGATTAGTTGTATAAGCAAGCATGCTTTAAAAATATTTTTAAAAATTATATATATATATACATATATAGTTATTAAATTTATAATGTATATATACACATACACACATATATATATATATAAACTCATATATTAATATTAAGCTCATTGTCAAATACAGTGTTATCTCTTCCCATTTTTATTTTAAACATATGGTCTTAAATAATATACTCATGAGTCATCTAAGCCTAACCACAGGTGAAAGAAATACCACAATTACGTAACTTTCATGCAATCTGTGACATAAAAGTAATTTTTCAATCAAATCCATCAGTAGAATTCTACCAGATTTTTATACTCATAGGCCCGTCATTTGCAAATGATAGAGGATAGTACATGTCTCTCTCTTCTTTGGAGTCAAGTTTTGTTATCACCATTCAGTTGTTGTTGTTCTCTCCATTTCCATTGGGGTCTTTTATTTTGGTCATTTTTCAAATTTTTACCAAGTTCTGCTTACTTAATTTTTGTATTAGTTCATGCAAATATTCTCATGTCTTTGTGTATAACAATATCCAATTGCATTCATGTGCCACAATGCATTTTGTTACTCCCCATCAAAAAGCATCTACTTTGGTTTCACTTTAAAAACACTGCTCCAATGATATTCCATATGTGGCATTTTTCTTTCTGTCTTTGATTTTTGTGGGGTATATGCATAGTATTGAGATGCCTGGGTCCAAATGGATGGTCATTTTAATCAAATTATTAACCTGTTTTTTTTTTTCTTTTTGGTGTTTTCTCCTTTTCAATATATTACTGCATATTTCCTGTCTATATTGAATCTTAAAGTTCAGTGTTTCATCTTAAAAAATCAGTGTTTTGTTTATCTTGGTTTCACTCTATTTATTAATTCAAGTTATTGCTAAAATCAGAGGATCTTACACCTACAACTTGAAGTTGGAGGGACCACAGAGATGATATAGTTGCATCTTTTCTCTTTTATCTTATTAGTGAAGAATCAAATTTCCAGATAGTTGGATCAATTTTCCAAAAAATCACTAGGATTTGACCTCATATGATGGAAACCCAAATTCCCTGTAATTTCTACTACAACATATTCAACTTTAGGGCCCTTCATGGAATCAATAAATCAGTCATTCATTAGGTTTCTATTACCCAGATCTGTTATACATTTGTCTTCTGTTCATAATTAAGCTTGCCTGATGACACAAAAAGAATTGACTAGGATACAACCAGAACCAATGAATGGTCCTCATTCTATTCCTACTTTTCTTCCTCTTCTTATTACTACTGCTGCTGCAGCTGCTGTTGTTACTGCTACTTTTTCATGAGCAACCACATTTTTCTCATATGATTCTCACACTGAATATATGAAGTATTATTATTTAATTAATTTTATAGGTGAGGAAATGAGGTTCAGAGAGGATGCATGACTTATCCAGGGGCACATAATTACTATATAATTAAGATTTAAAGTCCAAAACTGTTTCAAATAAAGTTGGGACAATGCACTGTAATGGATAATGTTGGACCTGCAATCAGGAAGATGGGAATTTAAGCTCTGCATCCTATACATACTACATGTGCGGTCTTGGCAATTCTCTTACATCTTTTGAGGCTTAGTTTCTTCATCTACTAAAGGAGGCAATTATTATTATAATACCTACACCCCACAAGATTGTCTGAACCACATAGCACACTATAAATAAGTACTATATAAATGTCAGTTATTATGACAATAAAACACAAAACTTTCAGCACTAAGTTAGTATTAATACTCACAAGTGATAAATCTATTACATTTTATATGAACACATACATTTGAAATCAACTCAAATTTGTATTACAATTCTAGTTATACATGGTAATAATGTAGCTGATATCTTTATGAAGCTTGTTAAATGTTGACCTACACCCCTTAAATTAATAATACATTCTCAAGCTTTAGCAAACTATTGATTTCTTCTGGGCATGAAGTATATCGCAGTTAAATTACTATGTGCTCAAGAAATTTTTATGAAAGCAATTTTAAATGTTCTAACATTTAATTGGGAGGCTCCATGGTAGAGTGGAGAACAGGTTCACCTCTTAAGTCATGAGGACCGGGGAATAAGTCCTGTCTCTCTCATACATAGAAGCTGTGGAGATCTGGGCAAGTTGCTTAACCTCAATGGATGCCAGAAATTTCTCCAAGTCTATAAAATACAGTCAGATTGTCACTCTTGAAGGGTAGAAGTTTTCTCACCAGGAATTTCTGACAATGTCAATATAGGTCTCTGCTTTCAAAAAATACAAATGCACTCACATATAATTAAATTGGGAAGAAAATCCTCCTTTCAGGAAATATATGTGATACTATTAACTAGCATTTACGCATCACTTAAGGTCTTCAAAGCATTTTACATAGAGTATGATATCTGATGCTTACAATACTCCCCAATAGTACCAATAGGTACTAATATCATCTTCTCTTTAAAGATGAAGAAACAGGCAAATAAAGGCTAAATGAATTGCCCAGGATCATATAGCTAGTAAGTGTCTTAGGTAGGATTTCAGATCAGGTCTTCCTAATTCCAAATCCAGCCCTTTAGCCACTGATACAATACAATCATGTAGGAGATATTTTAAACTGGATTCTGTTGACTTTTCAGTACTATTTACATTATTGATGGGAGGAAGTATAAGGTGATAGTAGATAGGGTTCCAATAATAGTTACAGGAAATAGATTTAGAAATAGAAGAATCCTTAGAGGACATTGATCCCATACTTTCCTTTTATAGTTGAAGAAACTTAAGTCCAGAGAGTTTAAGTGTCTTAAAGAGGGTGACATGATCAGTTTCTGAAGCAAAATTTGAATTCATGTTTTTTTGACCCTAAATCCATTGCTCTATGCACTGAACCATCTAATTGATCAAGAGAAGAAATGATAATGATGTACATGAAGATTATAATGATGACAATGATGACAACTATGACAATGACATTAGTAGCAGATGACATCTAATGTTTTCAAGCTTTCAAACTGTTTTAACTACAGATTATTGATTGAGACTATCAAGATTTAGGCTTTGTCAATGTTAGTCCCAATATTATTGATTCATGTTCATTTTCTTCTTTTCAGTCCTTTTTTTTCCTGCATGAGTCTGGGAAACGTGTAAATGACTGATCGTATTAAAGCACTAGAAAGCATAGAAAAATGAAGCTTTCTTTAAAATGATAAATAGTATCTATTTAGAGCCAGCAACAAGCATTATCTGTAGTAAGGATGAACTAGAAGTCTTCCAAATAGTATCAGAGGTGAAGCAAGGATGACTATTATCATCATTATTGTTCAGTATAATACTAGCTAGCTATAGCAAAAGGATAAGAAAAAAAATAAATTGAAGAGATTATAATAGGCAATGAAGAAATAAAACTATCATTTTTGGCAGAGGATATGATGATATACAAAAAAAATAAACTAGTTGAAACAATTTACAACTTTAGCAAAGTTACAGGATATAAAATAAACCCACATAAGTCATTAGCATCTTTATATGTTGTCCAGAAATTCCAGCAGACAGAGAGAGAAAGAGAAATGCCATTTAAAATAACTGTAGACAATCTAAAATACTAAGGACTCTACTTGACAAGACAAATCCAGGAGTTACATGAACGTAAGTACAAAACTTTTCATACAAAGTCAGATCTAAGTAATTGGAAAAATGTTAATTGTTCATGGCTAGGTTGAATCAATGTAATTAAAATGATAATTCTACCTAAGTTCATTTACATATTCAATGCCACACCAATCAAATTACCAAAGAATTATTTTATATAGCTAGAAAAGTAGTCATAAAATTCATCTTGAAGAACAAAAGATCAAGAAAATTAAGGTAATGAATGAAAAATAAAGATGAAGGAAGGTGGCCCTGAAGTACCAGATTTCAAACTGTATTACAAAGCAATAATCACAAAACAAAAAAAATCTGGTTCTGGCTGAAAAGGAGAATAGTGGGTCAATGGGATAGATTAAATATACAATATGCAGTAATACATGACTGTAGTAATTTAGAGCTGAATCAACCCAAAGATCCAAGTTTTCATGACAAGAACTCACTAAATGACAAAAACTGCTCCAAAAATTAGGAAAAATAGAAGTATCGTACAAACTAGATTTAGACCAACATCTTACACTGCATACCAAAATAAAGTCAAAATAGTCACATTATTTAGACATAAACCATGATATGATGAGCAAATTAAGGAAACATGGAAAATTGTACATGTGAAATCTAGGATAAAGGAAGACTTTGTGACCAAACAAGAGATAGAGAAAATCATATGACATAAACTGAATAATGTTATTATATTAAATTACTTTTTTTTTGCAGAAATAAAACCAATGCTGCCAAATTAAAAGGAAAGAAGAAAATGGATGGGGGGAATTACAAGTTACTCTGATAAATGCCTAATTTCTCAAATACAGAAAACTGAGTCAAATTTATAAGAACATAAACCATTCCCCAATCAATAAACAGTCAAGGGATATGAAAATGTAGTTTTGAGAAGAAGAAATGAAAGCTATCTATAGTCATGTAAAATCTTATCTAAGTCACTAATGATTAGAGAAATGAAAATTAAAGCAACTCTGAAGTACCACTTAACACCTATCAGTTGGCTAATATGACAGAAAAGGAAAATGATATGGAAAAATTGGAACACTACTAGCACTGTTATCTAAGTTGTGAACTGTTCCAACCACTCCAGATAGAAATTTGGAACTATGGTCAAAGGGCTACATAACTTTCCATGCCCTTTGACTGAGAAATACTACTAGTAGATCTGTATTCTAAAAAGATAAAAGGTAAAAGGAAATGGCCTATGTGTACAAAAATATATTAGAAGGGTTTTTCTTTTTGTGATAGTGAAAAATAGGAAATTGAAGAGATGTCTACCAATTGAGGAATGGCAGAACAATTTGTGGCATATTATTGTGATGGAATACCATTGTACTATAAGAATTGCTAAGCAACATCATTTAAAGAAAATAATGGAAAGACTTTTATGATGCAAAGTGAAACAAACAGAACCAGGAGAACATTGTAGAGAGTAACAATACTGTATGATGATCAACTGTGAATGGCTTGGTTATTTCGATCGATGAAATGATGTAAGAAAATTCTGAAGAACCCTGGAGGAAAAATGTTATTTACTTCTGGCAAAAGAACTGATGGAGTATGAGTGCAAATTGAAGTATAAGTTTTCACTCCTTTTATTTTTCTTACTCTTTGCAGCAAGGATAATATGGAAATATACCTTGCATGACTTCAAATGTAGAACTGACCTGACAATTCTTGCTCATTTGTTGACTGGAGGGAGGGAGGGAGGAAAGGAAGGAAATGATTGGGGAAATGATTGGAAATTAATTTTTTGTAAGAAAATGTTAAAAATAAATAATAAATTTCAAAAATTAAAATAAAGTATAGAAGAAAAAAGAAAAGAAAGAATATGATTGGTCATGAATTTGAAAATATCTAATTATTTATGGCAAAAGTTAGTGAGATAATGGAAGAAATGCTTCAGGTCCATGTCTACAGTTTATAAAGACAAGTAAAATTGTAACTTGAATTTTAAAAAGGACTTTGTATATATTCTCTCATTTCACAAATGAAATATTCCTATAAAAAAAGTATCTGAACCCAGGTTGAATTCCTACTCTTGTACTCCAAATGTGATAATCTATATTGCCTCCCTGAAGGCAATTTCTTCAAAGAAAGAAGCTACTAAGTGAAATTTGACAGACTTAACAAAATTATGGGGGTGACCAACTGGAGACTTCCTGCTGTCTTCCCATTACTAGAGGTAAATATAAGACCTAATATGAGACCTTTAGAGATCTTGGGGGAAGAGAAAGCATTGCTGCTTTGAATAAATCTCCACTTATTTCAGATTCAGAATATGCCACAGTAATACTTAACATGAAAATAGTTAGGTTATCACCTTTAGTATAGTATTAAAGAAAAAAAATGAATAGCAGCAATTTGCCTCGACTCATAGAGTCTGTGCTTCACTGACTTTTCCATTTTAGTATTCTTTCTTACTGAGCATTCTTCCTAATTTATTAGAAACATTAATCTAGTAGGAATGTGTGTGCACACCATAGCATAAAAGCATTTGATATAGGGCAGGGAAGAATTGCACTTTCCTCATTAACAGGGCTTCATGATGGATTGTAGATGTACTTCCAAAGATCATAAATCACTAGCTAGTGTTTGTCCCAGAGGACCCCTTGAGCCTCTCTTTCTTGTTATCTTGCTAAACATTATGGTGCTCACTTCTCATACATTTTCATATTAAAATGCGTTAATTTAAATGAAAGTTTTGTTATTCTACTTAATACCATCAATCTAGCAGAGAAACACCTGCAGGAAAATACACATTAATCCATCTTCTGTGAGTTGCTGGATTCCTTTCAACACTCCACAGACATCAATTTGCCTTTTGTATCTTCAAACAGCAAGCTCACACTTCAGACCAACATAATCTGCCTCACAATTGAGACTAAAATGAAATCATGAATGATCAGATGCAAATAAGAAATATTTTACCAGGTTCCATAAAGATCCTTAATGTAAAGAAATGACTTCCTTTGAGAACTTTCTATTGAATTGGAGTTATCTCCTACCAGTTCCCCATTTTTCAAAATAAGAGACGCTAAGGTATAAACCTTTCTTTTTTTTATCTTCTTGGGTATTTTTCCTGAAGCATTTCACTTCACTCCCCCTCCAAAAAGATGATTAGAGTCTACAACACTCTAGGAAAATTTCTAAAAAATATCCAAGAAATGCAGGAATCAAATTATCTCCCTCTCCTTTTTTTTGTCTCCCTCTTGACTAAGTGACTCACCCTTGAATCAATTAAGACATATTAAATGCCCTCATCTATTTTTAGGAATACATTTACTGGAACTTGCAAGTTAAATTTATCCCCATTATGCCACGCTCTGACACTTAATAATTCCAGATTTACCTCTCTGATCATTTAGTTATATATTATTCACAATAGAATAAGCAATTCAGTCTTGAAGCCAAAGATTACAAATAGGAGTATTAGATTCAAAGAATTCTAGGAATTTGGAAATAGTGTGTGCTATAGCCTTTAACTCTGAATATGAAAGTTTTCTTTGATACACCTGAAACTATGAAGAAAAAGAGCCCTAACTGAAGAGATATCACGGCACTTCATTAAATACAGTGACACTTTTCCTACAGTAGTATTAACAATCACAGAGGCTCTCAGATCCTCCAAAACTTATTGGTTAACTCCCATGTAGCCCTCTACGGACATTGGTATCTGTATGTAAGGAATGGACAATCTAGCTAATGATTTTTAGGATTCCTAAAGATTTCATATGTTGGTTTACCTATGAATATTCATTGATTCTTCAGCAATTTCAAGCCCTAGAAAGAGGTAATGAGGTATGGGCAGGGAGCACTAAAGGATTAGTTGATTTGCCCAGAGTGTTAAACAGTAAGATTTTATCAGGGATGGGACTTGAACTCAGGTCTTCCTGATTCTGAGATTGGTCTTTTGTACAATATGCTGCAATTGCTTCTTACATGAAACAGTAGCAATTATCTTTTTGCTGTTCCTCCTATAAGACATTAATTTAGATTCTGTGGCTTTTCATTTGCTATTCCTGTCTCCCCAAGAGAATGAGAATGTTCTCCTTTTTCACCTCTAACGTCCAGCTTCCCTGGCTTCTTTTAACAGAGTTCAAATTCCATGTTCTGAAAGAAGCTTTTCCCAGTCCTTTCTCAATCTGAATTCCTTTCCTCTAAAATTAGCTCATATTCACACTATGTATATGTACATAGCTTTTTGTACATTGCCTCTGTCATTTGTATATGAAATCCTTGAGGTGGAGATGATACCTTTTGGCTTTCTCTGCATCTCTGGTGTTTGGCACAGGGTCTGTCATATAATAGGCATTTAATAAAAGCTTGTTGTTGATGATGATAGAAGACAGCAAATAATTAAATGCTAAACCGTGGAACAAGCTGTTGATATTCAGAAAATGAGGACTGGAGTCATCAGGAAAGTCTTCAAGAAGACAAGATGTGGGATGAACCTTGAAGGATGGATCACACTTGGATATGTGGAAGGAAGAGAGAGAGAGCACTCCAGGCATAGGGAATGACCTCTGCATTCATGCAGGCTATCCCCCATTCCTGGAAAGCACTCCCTCTTTATATCCGCTTTTCAGAATCTTTCATCTTTCAGTCTCTTCATCGATAAAATGAGAGGTTTGAAATAGCTGGTTTCTCAGGTCCTTTTCAGCTCAATGTCTTTTATACAATAATGAAAGCATGGAGGTGGAGATGATAAAAATATGTTTATTGATGAGACTATATCTTTCCTGCACCCTAACATAGTGTACTGGGCTTCAGAGATTAATGAATGAATATTTTTGAATGAATCAATGAAAGTATGATACTATTAATGGAACTGTGAATTCATACAATGTTTTTTGAAAAAAAAATATCAATATACATTAAGGAATCATACACATTGACCCACCAATTCAACAACTTGGATATATATTTAAGGGTAGTAATATCTGTGCCAAGTAAGTCCTGTAAATATGGAATAATATAATCAAATATCATATTTATAAGGAAACTGAAAGGTAATATAGTAAACTAGGTAAGAATCTAATCACCAAGTATTTCAACAAGTTCACAGTGAACATCAAAAATGATCGGAAACTTTTTATCGCCTAAGTCAGCCCATTCCACTGTTTGGCTGATCTCACTGTCATTTTCTTTCCTTGTGCCAAATAAAAATCTGCCTATGATTCTCTATGATATTCACATCTATTTTTCATAATTCTTCCATCTGTGGCCAAACAAAACAATCAAACCTCTTTTCCACATAAGGATCTGTCAAAATACATGCAGACAATGCTTTTGCTCTCAATAGTTCTTTTCATAAGGCTAAACTATCCCAGTTACATCAGATTCACATCTTATGGCATGGTGTCAAGTTCCTCTACCATCCATGTCATTTTCCTTTGGCAAGACTCCAATTTCTAAGTGTCCTTCCTAAGATATGACACCCAGGGCTGAATAAATGTCTTCTTATTTGGTCTATGCAGAATGGAGTACAAAATTATTTATTTATTTTTATTCTGTACTAATAAAGGAACTATTGAATTCATTCTGAAAATAAAGACTCCAGTATCATAGACTCAGACATGAAAGGGATCTCAGAAGTTCTCTAATATAACTCCAATATTTTTATAAATAAAGCAATTGAGTCTCAGATATGCTTTAACCTGACCAAGGTCACAAAAGTAGTAAGAGTCATGTCCAGGATTTGAACTCAGTTCATCTGTCTCTAAATACAATATTATTTCCATCATACCAATCTTTGATTTTGTTTATCCACATTTTTATATTCATTGCAGTGTATTTATCTATATTTTCAGAGTCTCACCTTAAAATAACAAGAGAAAGACAACCGAAATTCAGATTAAACAAAATCCTACTGTAAATCTATTATTCAAGCAAAGTATAATTCAGGTGGCCATTAACCCACTAGTAGAAATACCGAAAAGGGGATCAGATAATGATTTATATTTCATTTTTTTTTTTTAGAAAATTGAGAGAAATAAAATGGAGGGGATATAAATAAAAAAACAACAGATAATTGTTATTACTTGTGAAGCAATCTCAAAGAAGGGGTAGTTTCTAAAAGAAGTGAAAAGGTTATATATAGTACTTCTGCTATATATATATATATACATATACATACATATATATACACATATATACATATATATTGCATTTATACACATACACACAGAGGTGACAAAGAAGAAGACGTTAAGAACCACTGATTCATATATATAGGTTTTCCATCTGTATATAATCTTTCTGTGATATACCTTTTGGAATTTACTTGAGGAAAGGGTAGCAAAATAAAGTTACATCCCTAATATAATGCTCATAACTGGTAACATAATAGTCTTCAAGGAGCAAAACTACAAATCTTCAAAATAAATTTTAAAAAATCAGTTACAGTCAGAGGAATGAATGAATCAAAAGAGATATACAAACAATGAATGTAACATTTTGGATGAAAAATAGGCAAAGGTAAAAACACAGAAGAAAGAGAAATGTGCTGAAATATCCATTGTAGCATCAGAATCAATGGTAAATTGTTTTCTGGTAAAAATAACATGGAAAATTAACACACTGAAGTAATTGAAGGGAGAAATTAATTTTGAAGTGAATTGTATTTTCAGAAACATAAGAAGAAATAAGGAAGAAAGTGGTAGAATTGAAGATCTTTGGATAGTGTTTATAATGGAACTCATCCACATATGAAAATCCATAAATCATGTAAATAAAATAATGAGATAAATGAAAAGTAGAGTTGTTGGGCTAAAGGGCAAGGAAAAGACAAGAGTAAGCAGTAAAATAATAACAACAACAACTTGTTCACTTGGAAAAAAAGGTTTGGAATCAATGAAGTAAGAAATGTAGGGTTTGGAGGAAAGAATCAAATATATGCATAAATTTTATGTGTTTTCTGTACACACATTCATGTATTTAAATGTATATTATTTCATAATTGGTTGAGTCATTGTTGAATATTTCTTATTATTCATTAATTAAGATCTGCAGATTCCCAGTATATCCATGCAGTTATGAAAACCCCAAAAGGAAAATAAGCCACATTTTTATTGTTGTGATTGGGATGACCCATAACTTGGCATTACTTTTAGTGTTAAGTGAAAATATACAAGGGCTGGGTTTTTTTTTAATTTTCTTTTGGTTTAGTTTTGTAATATTAATCATCTACAAGAGAATATTCAACAGGTTATTAGTCTAAGCTGATGAGAATACTCTTGGCTCAGTGAATGGGCATTTAACTCTCTTTAGGCTCAGTGATTCTCAACCTTCCTAATGCCATGACCTTTTATACAGTTCCTCATGTTGTGGTGACACCCAACCATAAAATTATTTTCATTGCTCCTTCATAACTGTAATTTTGCTACTGTTATGAATCATAATGTAAATATCTGATATGCAGGATGTATTTTTATTGTTACAAATTGAACATAACCCACAGGTTGAGAACTG
>CM053589.1:155636887-155652660 GCA_028646515.1 Pseudochirops corinnae
GTTTTTCTGTTTGTTTGTAACTTCTGTTTGTATTCTCTGAAGTTCAGGGTGCTGACTTTTCCCCCTGAACTAGGTAAATGATATGTTTGATTAAAGTAAGATTGTTAACCCATTTTGAGTTGCTTTCCTTTAGAAAAGCAGATCTAAGAACCTGTGCTAGTAGCTGCCCTAGGCATGCTAGGGTGCTTACTGTTACAGTCTAAAAAATTAACATGAGGATAGGCATGTTCATAGTCACAACAGATATAACTGATTGTCAACTAAACCAGCATTAGAACTCAGAGTAACAGTTTATTCTTGGCTATTACGATATGATCTTTTAAGCCAGGGGAGCATTTCACATAGAAGAAAGAATTGATAGTAAGAAAGTTGACATTCAAGTCAACTCTCTGTTGAACTATTAAGATATAATATTCTATAAAGAGTTAACTCAATTTGGAATCAATTCATTGGAATTGATTGAAGCTAGTATTAACTAAAAGAATAAAATATAAACTTCTCCATATAGGTGACTCCCAAATCTGCATGCCCCATGTTAACCTCATCTGGAGCTCTAGACTCACTAACATTCACATTTGTCTACTTAACAGTTCTCACTAAGTATCCAATGGCATCTGAAGATCATAAGAGGCAACTTGTCATGTGGGAGACTGCGCTGCACTAAAAGTCAGGAAGTCCTAGGTTCAAAATATTCCTCAGACTTTTACCTCACAACACTGGGCAAATCACTAAATCATGACAAAATTAAGTTTCCCCATATATAAAATAAGGTATTTGGATTTTTTGGCCTTGAAGATCCCTTCCAGATGTAATTCTATACAATGTTATTTATGGTGTCTCCTTCCTCTTTCTCTCTCTTTCTCTCTCTCTCTCTCTCTCTCTCTTTCTCTCTCTCTCTCTCTCTCTGTCCCTCTCTTTTTCTCTCTCTCTTTATCTTCTCTTTCTCTCTCTCTCTCTCTGTCACAGACACACACACATACACAGAGTATTATTAAATGTACATTAATTACACTACAATTTCCTCAGTAACACTTGCTGGTAACCTTGGAGTTGAAGTCATCCTTCACTCTATCCTGGCTCTAATTACAACCATCCAATCAACACAACTGCAAGTCTTTTTGTGTGTCTTTTCATAATATCTTTGATACACATACACTAATTACAATTCTAACTGCCAGTGTCGTAGTTCAAACTCTCACTGTCTTTTGGTTGGAGTATTATAATTACCTTTAACAGGACTAATTAGAAAGTAAATACACAAGTAGCACCACTGAATAGCATGTGTGTAGTTGTCTATGTTAACCAAATGAAACAACAACAAGAAAAAAAAATCAAGTTTACAAACTATATAATTACCATGAATTATAACACACAAAGTTACCATATGCCTGAAAAAAATATATTCCACTCATGGCAATTTTCAATATTAATAATGTATTCAGTTATCTACCTGTTGGTTTGGGACAAGTCCCAACTTCTTCTTTCACAAGCTAGTGAAAAGCCATCCACTAGACTATCATACAATGTCAGGGAGAGTGTGTTAGTTAACTTTTTATTAAAAGCCAAAAGTTTTTGCATATGGTAGTATCTTAATAACCCTACTCTTAGCTCTACAGTTAATGAGTTTGGTGAAGTAATTCCAAATTATTGGCCTTCAATTTTCTCATCTGCAAAACAGGGAGGTGATTGCTAACGTTATCTTCCAGTTGTAAAATTTTAAGATATATAAAACGAGTTCATTGTCACATTTCTGTTATATCAATTGTAAAATTACTTAAATATAACAAGTCGACTGAACCAAGACGGGAAGAATCATTTAGCTTCACAAGTGACTTCTGAAAGATGCACCAGTAATAACAATAATAGGTATGATAATAACAACGTTCTTTGTTAGTTCTAAAAAGTGCTTTTCTGAAAAGAACGATATAAGGTACATATTGTAAGTATCTACATATCCTGAAGTTCAGAAAGATTTGGTTGACATTTTTGGGGGAAGTATCTAATAAATATCAGAGTTGTATCTATTCAAAATTAAGTTTATGAACTTTGAGACCAGGATTTATCCCCGAACTATGCTGCAGATACTTTGGCTAAGTAGCCCAACTTTATTCTATCTTTGTTTGCTTGGGCAAGTCTCTTAACCCCAATTGTCCTGCCTTCCCCCCTCCAAAAAGAAAAAAAAAAGAGGAAATGAGGGCTAAATGAGGATGGTGGCTCTACCAGTGGTAAAGTGTGACTAAATGAGAGGAATGCTATTTGCTTGAGTGTAGCCCCAAACAAAGGGCCACATTTCCATTTACATAAAAACAGAAAAAAAGTTTTGAGGTCATTAGACCATTTAAGAATGAAGCCAGGGATTCTTCTCAAACAAGTATGTTAGGAACATGCTCTTTGACCCCAAGAACTTCCTCATCTACAAAATGGGGCTTCATTACTTAGAGGCAAATCAGGGTTTTGACATATGGAAGTATTACTGAAGGCTTTTCCCCATATGTTTTTCTCCCATTATTATTATGAATTGTTATCAACCAATTGTTTGATGACTTTTTAGTTTCTATGAGAACTGCTAGTCCAGTGACCAAGATAGAGATTTCAACAATTCATCAAACATTTATGATGTGCTTACAACTTGCAGGACAGTATTCTTAGCATTTGTGGTATAAAGAAAACTGGAAATACTCCCTGCCTGGAAGGACCTACTGCTACTAGGAGAATAATATAAGTATTATAAATATTTTGATAATATCACAAGATATTTGACATTCTATACTCTAAATCCAACACAAATAAATGTTAAGAGCTTCCACTGGCCCAGAAATCACAAAGGATTTTGAAAACGTAGGGAACAATAGTCTACACAAAACATTAATTTATTCTCACAGTACCCAACTGATTTCCTGTCTTGATCATAGAGAATCAGTGGCTATTCAAGATGCATAAAATGGAGAGAAAGATCAAACAGAGTGAAGTCAAAAGCAGCTAGAGCCTTGATCTATTTCCTTTGTTACTCAAGTGATTGATGGAGAAGTGAGTTTTTGCATAGGGTACAATGAAGTATATTTTCCTACCTAACTTTACAGGCTAGTAGATGAACCAAAAAATGCAGATACAGCCCTGGAGGCAATCATTGACATACTCCTTAAACTGCCAGACAAAATTATTGTCATCGATCTTGGAGGTTGCTCTGTATCAGAAAGCTTGTAAGATGTTGTGATTGAACCGAGGTCTTATGACTTCAGATTTGACCTCAGAGACTTATTAGCTGTGTGACTATAGGCAAGTCACTTAATGCTGTTTGTCTCAATTTCCCCATCTGTAAAGCAGGAGAAGGAAATATCAAACCACTCCAGTATCTCTGCCAAGAAAATCCCATATGGGGTCACCAAGAGTTGGACACCATTGAAAGGACTGAACAACTACGATAAAATGGTGTTCAACTTTCTTCTATCCATAAAATTAAAAAAAAAAAAACACACAGCATGCAAGCCCATGTGCATTTGTGTGTGTGCATATGCACACACAGACACACACACACACAGTTTGACCTGCTCCAGACACACACACACACACACACACACACACACACACACACACACACAGAATCTGACCTGCTCCATCTCATCCCCTAAACTATTATACTATATATTTTCTGTATTGCACATTCCTACTCCTTGACAAAATCAATCATTGGAGAAAGTGTTTACTTACCTTTAAACTGGGCTCTCACATTATCAACAGCAATCTGAGATTATGTGTTAAATCTGGCTGAATAAGGGCCACTTTGTCAGAGAGTAACATGTCCAAATTGGAAGGAGGGGTGAATTTTAAATTGGAAAAACCACCTTCAGATTTCTGCCCAATAATCCAAGGAATCAGGCAATTAAAACACAAGAAAAGAAAGAGCAATTAAATTACCAGTCAAGTGTAAGGAATGGTATCTGCTCATCTTTGGGAAGGGCATTTACTTATGTGTTACACATTAAATGTAATCAGAGTTACCCATCAAAATAAGTTAGAACAGCCTGTAAAAATGGAGGCAGTGGGGATGGCATTTGGCATCTCATCCTGCATAGAAAGGCTCTGTCTAATGAATGATTCTGTTATTTGAAACTGAGACATTTTTAGCTTGAATACAGTCTACAGAATCATTTGCAGGTGTAGCACCAGGAGATGAAGGAAACATTTCATCAAAACTTTAGATCATTCACAATGGCTAGAACAGGTATCCATAGGTGTCAGGGGTTCAATAACTTTAGAAAAAATAATTCTCTCAATTTAACAAAACTGTAATGAAAGAGAAATTAATAACACATGCCACAGAATTTAGGAATTGAAAGGGACTTCAGAAATATTTCACCTAGGACTTCTTAAACATTCTGGATGCCACAGATCATCTATATTATGTATCTAATAATATTTGCACTATGTGCTTCATAGAAAGGTTGTGAGGAAGTAGATTTGTAAATCTAAGCTATCATGAAACGTAAGGTTTTTTTTTTGTTTTGTTTTTTGTTTAAAGTGATCATGTTACATAAGCAAAAGTACATGGAAATCCTAATTTAAGGTCCTATACTTATAGCTTGGTAATTTAAGGAAATAACTATGAATCCTAGGAAATCTATGCCATCAGATTTCAATTTCTGGAAAAATCATAGAAGAAAACCTTTAAGTATAGTCCTGAGTGCTAGTTTGCATGTCCTATTAGGATCAACCTCGATAAATTCAGGGTGGCTTAGTCCTTGCAGGTTGACATAAAGTAACAAACATTTTTTGGACAGAACATCTCACGTCTCCCATCTATAAAGGTATGAAGGGACTGTGATTGGCATTACTATGAAGGGCCACATTGATGAATTCCTGAGCATTTAGCATATCAAGGTAGGTGAAAGCATTTACTGACGTTAGATCCCTGCTGTTAAAACCTAAGACACAAGGTGAAGAGAAATAAAATTTATTTTAGATAATGATTGACAGACAACTACAGTGCAAAAGAAAAATCTCAATTAAAAAATGTGCTAAATATGGTATTTTTTTCTCTGCTGTTGACTGTTGGTCCGGCTTAGTATTCATCGTGTCTACGTGTTCATGAAGGTGACTACGTGCATGAATTTCTAGAATGGATTCAACAAATATTCAGCAAATTCAATTCTGCAAACATTAGTAAGCATCGACTTATATGTTCAAAGCATCAGAATGCTGAGATAAAAAGCTCTACTCTCAGGAAATTAACAATTTCTTGATGCACTATTTGTAAACTTGGAAAGTACACATGCTTGTGCACACAAACACATATAATAATGAGGACAAATAGATGCCTCTCCTAGTGAAAATAACACGCTTCCCCAGCTCCATAGGAAGCTGCTTATTCAGCTCCTTATACAGGGAATTTGGATTTGATATACCTCCCATAGAGCTGATGATGCACTCATTGGGAGTCAAGGATGAGAACCATGTCTAAAGCCCTAAAACAGAAATATAATAAAATGACTTCAACACTAGAGTTTTCAGGGTGTCCAAAACATGAGAAATCATGATGTTTTTGTAAAGTAGTATTTTATGTTTGAAGTAAAGACTTGGGTTCAAATCCCACCTCTGATAGCTAGTCATTTAACCTTTTGGAGGCCCAATTTCTCATATTTAAAATATAGATGATAACACCATTCCATAGGGATGCTGTGAGCCTCAAATAAGATAATGAAGGTAAAGGAGCCTATGAAATGGAAAGGAAGTACTTACATATATTTCATAGAAATATACTCATTATTTACAACACAAGTGTGTATATGTACATATATGCATATATATTATGCATATATACTTCTACATGTATAGACATATGTGTGCATATATATATATATATATATATATATATATATATACATTAAAATGTGTATTATAGGCTAATGGTTCCATGTACACATGTATGTATTTAAGTTCATCATTCAATGCAAAACTTTTGATTAATACTTTTGTATAGCATTCTCACCAAAGATTTTACTAGTTCCAAGCAAAAACACAGTTGAGAAAATGAAAGAAAGAAGACCTATTTGACTCACACCATAGTGTATGACCCTGAAAAAAAATAAATCAACTGCTCCCTAGGATACAACTGTTTAAATGATATTTTGAGAAGTTGAAAACAGTGCTTTGCCTTTGAAAACTCCCAAAAGCTCTTGACTTTGTCAAATTTTAGGAAAATGCATCCAATCTATAATAGGCCTGGCATTATTAAGGGGCCCACATTGTTTTCTGGATAAGTAGGACTAGGCTTGTAATCATGTCCCCTGTTTCCACTGGGTAGGTTTAAATGAAATCATACAATTTTAATTAACTCATCTTATTTTCCATTGATTTGATGCATGCTCAATACAATAGTCAGGGATACATTATCATACTTGAAAGAAAAGTGTTATGAATTATCTGCTGAACAAATAATATAGTAATTTTATGGTCTTTAATTATCCCAAGCCTGAGGAAGTTGCAGTCAATATATTGACCAACATCCTGCAAAGCGCTAAAATTTTAATCTAGACTCCAAAAGTTCAACTTTTAAATTGGGGCACAAGCGTGTTCAGAAAATACTCAGAGGGATTTTATGCTTTCAGGACATTTGGGCCATGGCTGCTTTGGTACTTAACTTTTCTCTATTTCTATGCAAACCAAAAAATAAATTCCCATTGATATCAGATATTTTCCTAAATAGTACATACAGAATGCAGCTATGTTCATATTAATTTAAAAAAATAGGTTTGAGTTGCTAAATATTTAATGGTTATGATTTCATATGTAGTATTTATATAGGTTTTAAGCTTTGCAAGGTACTTGACGTGTAACAGCAAGCACCCTAGCATACCCAGGATGACTACTAGTATAGGTTTTTTGATTTGCTTTTCTAAAGGAAAGCAACTCAAAAAGGGTTAACAATTTTACTTTAAACAAACATATATCATTTACCTAGTTCAGGGGGAAAAGTCAGTACCCTAAACTTCACGGACTACAAACAGAAGCTACAAGGAGACAAAAATACAAAGAAAACAAAACAATTCATCAGACCAACAGAGAGGGCTTCTAGCTATCTGACCATCACGTACATACAATTAATTACCAGAAAGAGAAGCACCAGTGTCTAGGTTTTCAAAGCCAATGATTCAGTGATTGCCCAGAGTCTCATCTGATCAAATCACAGAACTCTTCCTGTAAGTGAGCAGCAAAGCAAAATCTTACCTCAGAGGTATATATAAGCCTTCTCCAAGGTCAGAGAACATCACAAGCCTCATGTCCCACTGGCAAATTACAAAGCAACAAAATTTGTACCTCCTGAAAAACAAACCTCCCTAAGCAAGCTTCTCCTGTGGGCTCTGCTCTACCCTTCAGCAAACTCCTCTCACCACAGGCTTCATGTGATCACATTCAGACTACTAGGGGACAGAGTATATTTTCAAATCAGGGAAGGTCCTCAATTTCATCTAGGCCTACCAAAGGGCAGGGCAAATCTTCAAATTCCATTACGATTACATTCAGCTCCAAGATCTTTCACACTCATTACATAGGCAACAAGCATTAACATTTCTTAAGTACAGCATAATCCCCACAAAATAAATACATCACATTTGCAAGATACATAACATAACAACTCATTACCAGAGTGGCCACACCTCTTTAAACAAAGTACATAGAATCCCTTCAATCCAAAACAAAAATATCCAAATAAAGTTCTCTTGAGAGCTGTGTCCTTTTCCCCACAATGCCCTTTGCAGGCTTCCTCCTGGCACTTTCAGGTACAGGCTCTAACGTGCCGAGTTCCAGTCTTAACACTGTTCCAGTTCCCACTTTAAAATTCTGATAGGTGGCTGGGCAAAAAAGCCAACAATGTGGGGTCCTTGAGGGTCCATGGCATTTCCCCCCACCCACTGTAGATGACCACTGTTGGAAGAAGGTGCTAATATTTTCTCCATTTTATAGATGAGGAAACTGAGGCATAGAGAGGGTAAAGGATTGTGTGGGGTCACACAGCTTGTAAGTATCTGAGTTAGTATACTAAATGCATTCTAGATCCTCAGTTTACACTTATGTTCCCTATGGTGATAGTATGTGGATGCATTCTTCCTAGTTGACCACAACCTTCTAGATGGCTAGGACTTTGTCTATACTTGAGGAGCAAGTGGGCCTTGGATAAGCACCTGTCCTGTTGACTGATTAATAAAATGCTGATATTCATGTGGAAGTCTAAAAACTAATCCAGTTATTATTATTATCATTGTTGTTGTTGTTGCTAGTACTAATATTATCATTATTTTATCTGAGGTCTCATTGAATGTGGAGTAATAATTGTTAATTTACTATTTGTAGTGCCTTTTATCACCCCTTCCCCTTGCTCATGTTCTCTTAGAATTGTCTTTTTTTTTCTAGTTCACAGCAAATTTTGCTTGCTCATGCCTTCCCATCCCTCCACCCCACCCCACCACTGCAGGGAAAATGAAAGAAAACGTTTTATTTGGAGTCAGAGAACCAAGGTATGAGCACTTCCTCTGCAACCTATTGCCCATGTGACCTTTAGAAAGGCACAAACTCTCTGTACCACAGATTCTCCATCTAGAAAGTGAGGGGGGCTGGGTAGGATGACCTCTGAGATCTCTTCTATTTAAAAATCTATAAAACTGTGATTATCCTTTGACCTCTGGGACATTTTCCAACTCTAAATATATGATTCTATGATCCCATCTACACAAAACAAAGGACAAAATGAAGGCTGCTTTTTAGAACAAATTCATAGAATTATGGAATTTCAGAGTTAGGATAATAGCTCCAAAGATTATACAACCTCAGATTTGTATGTCCAATGATGAAGGCCCATGGTTATGACTATTAAAGCAGACTATTCTACTTTAAGATACCTTTAATTATACCGGATTTTGTTTGTTTGTTTTTCTTCTGGCCCTAGCTGATAAAAATTCCCTGGGAGATATGTGATAGAGTAGTGACTTTAAGATCCTGAGAAAGTCATGCACATAATGGTCATAGAAACAGGATTTTTAAGGTAGAAAAGATGTTAAAAATCATCTGGTTCCAACCTTTCATTTCATTTTATTTTTTCCAATTTATTTATTTATTTTTAGTTTGCAACATTCATTTCCACACGATTTCGAGTTACAAATTTTCTCCCCATCTCTCCCCCACCCCCCACCCCCAGACAGCCATCCTACTGAATACCTCTTCCCCCAGTCTGATCTCTCTTAAATCCTCCCCCATGTATCCCACAACTTTCTAGTAGGGCAAGGTGGATTTCTCTACCCCAGTGCCTGTATATCTTATTTCCCAGTCACATGTAAAAAACATTTTTTTTAACATTTATTTTCAAAACTTTGATTTCCAGATTCTTTCCCTTCTTCCCTCCTCAACCACTCCCACTGGGAAGACAAGCAATTCAATATAGCTTCTACACGTGTAGTTAAACGCAAAACATTTCCACAGTAGTTATATTGTGAAAGACTATATTTCCCTCCATCCTATCCCACACCCCTCCATTTATTCTATTTTCTACTTTGATCCTGTCCCTTTTCAAACCAACCTTTCATTTTACAAATGAAGAAACTGAGGCTAAGTGAGGTAAATTTATCTTCCCAAGGCTGTATAATTAGTTAATGTCAGAGCTGAGACTAAAATCCATTTGTGTTGATTACCAGTTTAGTCTTGTTTTCTTCAGAAGGTCTGAGTATTTATTGAACAAATAAGAGAAAATAAATGCATCTGAATTTAGATAGAAACACCCATATGATGTCTTGCTCACAACAATTTTGGACACCTGACATTATACTGCTGTAAGACCCAAGTTTTCCTGCCTTTTGTTACTCCCTAGGCAATGCGTCATTTTGCTTCCATTAACCTCAGTTTCTCTTTCCCTTGATTGTCATAGCAATTTATTTCTGTCCTTCAGACACCTGCAACTAACAATACTTCAAAGATACCCATACAGACTAATGATGAGAATGATGATAATGAAGAGGAAGAGGTAAGGTTCGCAAAGAGCTTTATAAATATAACCTCATTTTATTCTCACAATTGGAGGAGGAAGGTGATATTATCTCCACTTTGCAGATGACTAATTAAGACATATGGAGTAGAAGTGACTTGTCCAGGGTCACATAGTAAAGTGTCTGAGGTCACATCTGAACTCCAGTCTTACTGATCCCAGGTTCAGTACTTTAGCTACTGAGTCATCTACAGACCTCTAAAAATTAAAGAGGATGGATCTCCAAACGCACTTTAGGGGAAGTATTTTAAGTGATCCACCCAACATTCTTTCTTTTGAGTGCTACAGGCTGTTCTGTAGTAGTATAGAAACTCACATTTGAAATTTTTTCAAAATATATTTTAGAAGTCATTTAAATCTAAAAAAGTAGCCAGGATGCCATGACCACCAACACTTGGTTAATGAATCTATTTCTATTATTTATGCTCTCTCTCTCTCAGTATTTATAGGATCATAAATTTTGAGGGCATGTAACAGGATCTCAAAAGCCGGTCAATCAAACCCCAAGAAACTGTGGCCCAGAGCTGTTCAAGGACTTGCCCAAATTAGCAGGGCTAGCAAATGGAGAGATGGGATTTGAATACAAATTCTCTGATGACAAAGTAATCCCTTCAGATGTGAGTTCTTTGACCACAAGGAGTGTTTCTTCCCAGATGTTAGCAAACTGTCTTGTAAATAATGGTTCCTTTCTAAATAGTTGATGAATTGGCAAGAAATAATTATAAAATCATTTCCATATATTACTAAAGGAGAGATGAAGACCACCCCCCCTCCCACATACAACATATACCAAAAAGGAAACAACGACAACAAACCCAGTTAAAAACTTTATGTTCCTACCACTAGCTGGCAGATAAGGAAGGGAATCGTTTAATATTATTGTCGTGGCAGTCCTCAGCTATAGGTTATCTCAAACACTGTCATTCTCAGCTCCTGCACCTGGGCTATTGCTAGAGAAAATTTCCCAGTTCAGTTGATTAGGTTCATGAGTTCATGGCACATAACATCATTACTGCTCAACATTTCCTTCATTCAGCTCTTGTTACTTATCAGATGCTACCGAGCAACCATTTTAAATCTTCTCCACAGACTTTAAAATCCCAATCCCCTTGACCTTTTACAAATGACCCCATTTCCTCCTTTAATGGAGATAGAGACCATGTGCCATGAGTTTCCTCAGCATCTCTCCTTTTGGCTCCAAACTTTCTCTGTATCTTTTCACATTTTCTCCTCATAAGTTCACAATTTAAAAGTAGAAAAAACTGGGGGATTATATAACCAGAATCTTTAATTTTATAGAAGAAACAAATAAGAGAATGGAAATGACTTGCCCAAGGTCACACCGATTTAAAAAATGACAGCACTTATCTAAACTCAGGTGTTCTGATTTCAAATCCAAATTCAAATCTTCAAATTTTCATGAAATCAAACTCCCTTTTTCCCTTCCTTCTTTTCTTTCCTTACTTTATTCCTTCCTCAGGAAAAAAAAAAAAAGATACATTCTCTCTCTTTTTTCCAAAACTAGTTCTTCTGTTTTTGTCATCCTTATAATCTTTCCATCCCACTAGCTTCTTCAGCTTCTTATTTTTGCCTTTTCTCTCATTATTTCTTCAATTTCTCTTTTCTCTGGCTTCTTCCCTTCTACCCATACATACTACATTCTAAAATGTACATCTTCACTAGGCCTTATATTCATTGAACCCTCACTCCAAGATCAATGTAGTTTTCTTTATTTTGAAAAAAGATTAAAATTAGTGTTTCTGAAGAACCTAACACAGCATGATACATTGGTGAAAGCACTGTTTGAAGTCAGAAATGCCAGCTTCAAATCATGCCTCTGGTGCTTACTCTCAGCAAAATCTTTGGCAGACCACTCAGTTTCCCTGGGTCATCATATCCTATCTGTCAAATGAAGGGGTCAGGTTAGATGACCTTGGAGGTCCTTTCCAGCTCTGGATGTATGACACCTTTAGCATCCTTTTCCAGCACAAAAGTGATGGTCCTATATACTGACATATACATGCTTCGCCATTCACAAAATACTTTGCATAAGGATCATTTTTTGTTAAACATGCATGCTTTGAAACAAACTGCATCTGATTTTCCCAGAATCTTTCAAAGTAATTGTTTTTCAATCCATTTACCTTTCTCTATGAGTACTTGGAGCTGGAGTCAGTCTCACAGTATTCCATAACAGACAGCCAGAATAATAACAGCTCACATTTATAAAACACTTGACAATTTGCAAAGTGCTTTTTTCATAACAAGCCCAGGAGGTAAGCAATATTTACAGAAGAGGACACTGGAACTCAGAGAGTTATAGACACTTGCCCACTAGGATCATTCAGCCAGTGAGTAATGGGGCTGAGATTGCAACTCCAGGCTATTTCTACATCTCTAGTGCTCTTTCCATTAAACCAGAATTCCTTGCTAAGCCTTTGAAGGTAAAGACCGGCATCCTCTGTCTCTGATTGCAATGCCCTTCAAGAATCCTACTTATATTTCTATGTTTATCATCCCAGATGCCCTAATACCCTAATTTAGGCAAGTTAATATTCAAAAGCAAAAACTCTCTTGATGCCTGATGCTTAAAGCTATTGACATCCTGTTTCTTGAATTATTTAAACATACATCATTATCAATTTGTATGAGGGTGTTTGATAAATTATAAACAGGTAATACATTTTCAGCTTGTGCTTTTTAAGGAATCTTTCTAAAAAAGATTTGATCATTAAACCAGTTTTAGTTTTTGGGGATTAGGTAAAGTCCTGGGGAGAGGGTGTGGTGTTAATGAGGCCAAGGTGGAGGGCTAAGAGTCCTTATGGTCTGGTTAGTTTTGCTTTGTGCCTTGTCTACAGATTGACTCCTTACGCTAACCTGACATTCTGAAAATACATGCCCTCAGTCACTAATGAGAACAGGTGATGAACCTAAGACCTAAGAGAACATCCACTGTGGACAATTCTAAACACACACCTTAATAGCAATGGTAAATTTATTGTCACATTAAAAAGTATAACATATTATCTTGCCATTAGTTATATGTTTATATCCACAATGCAAAATCAGTGAATTTATAGGATGCATGAAATATTTTTAAACTGAAAAAAAAAACAAACCATGAAATATATCAAAATGGAACCACTGGAAAATGGTTGTCTTAGTTTGAACCCAGAGTGTCTACAGGTCCCTGATACAATTCACAAAAAATATTAAGCTCAGATTTCATACAGAAAATTTCAAATGATGAGAACTTAAGCAGAAAATACTTAAAGGCATAAGCAGTTATAATTTTAGATGTTGAATATGAAGTCCATTAAAATCTAATGCATGTATTATTTTCTGTAATTGGTTAGCATTCATTTATATATATGTATGTGTATACATATACATATATATTTAAATATAAATAAAACTGAAAATTCTGTGACTACCATCAAGCCAAAAAACTCTATGTTTATTTCAAGACTAACAAGAAAGGTTTTGAACAATATAATGAAATCAGATACACAACACAGTCCTGTGTAAGGTTCTATGAATTTTAAAATTTCAGTATCTGAATTTGGGAAACTGGAATCACCTCCATCACAAGAAGGACATACATGCACAGAGTGTTTGCATATACATGCATTCACACACACACACACACACACACGCTACAAGCAGAAAGCCCTTCTTCCTCTAACACTATGAATACTTTTAATTCAGTACTGCTGAGTCATTCACAAGGATTTTGCCATTAAGAATACACATAAATCCCAACTTCCAGGAACATGACAATGGAAAAAAAAATTTTTGGCTAGACTTTTCATAGGCTTTTCTCCTTCTCTAAATAAAAGATTTAAATTTGTATCTGTATATATTCATATAAATGTGTTTATGGATATATAAGTATATATTATATACATGTTTATTATATATGCACGTATAAGTATATGTATAAATGTATATATTTATAGATATACATGTTGTATACATACATATATACATATATATGTAACTAAGTGTCCTTGTATGTGTATGTATATATGTATACCAACACGATGTATATACTTAATTGAAATTTCTCTACAATCTCTGCCCAACATTTCCAGCCTTATTTAATACTTTTCCCTTAATGTACTCTGTGTTCCAAGTCACTGAATTGCATTCAGGGGTGTGCTGGTAAGTGTTTAACATCTAGCACTCTATAAATGATGACACACTTTTAAGTTTACTCTGTATTAAAATTTTCTCCATCACCTTCTTTAGTCTAGAAATCAGCAAAACAATAGCTTAAACTCCAATTGATGGTGCTTGTTGATTTCTATGGAAATACTAATGTTGAAAATTTAATAATCAGCTCTTACAAGCTTATCTGAACTGACTTCACCATATTTCTATGCTCTGTTCCATATTATTATCTTGCCCTCTTCCATTCACCATGTTTTCAGCCAAAATTAGAATGGAATAACCTTTCCCGGAACCACACCACCCATCTAGAAGTCCTCTTCCTTCAAGACCTAATCCAGATGCTATATTGATTTTGCCTTCCATCTGAAAATGACTTTTCTGACTAAAATTTACCAAAACACTTTGCTTGTTCTATCTTCCTTTTACTTATCGTGCCCTCCTTGCTATCATAATTTATATTGATGAACTTGTTATTTGCCAGCTATCTTAAGTTTTTTTGAGAGCTGTTCCAAAGCCATAAAGTTTGTCTGCAACATATTTGAATTTCTATCACATGGAAGAGAAAGGAAGCTTATTTTGTTTGACCAACCTCAGCTGATTGCTTCCTCCCAGACTTGGAATTCCATGTCCCATACGTCCATATCTTTTTACAGGCTAACCTGGATGCCTGGAAAACACTCCACTTTCACCTACCTCTCATAAAACCCATACTATCTTTCAAGGGTCAGTTCAGGTTGTGGCTTCTGGATTCCTTTCCAACTCTGAGAATTTTACATGTTGGGGTAGGCAAGGTGATGTAGTGAATAGAGCACTGGCCCTGGAGTCAGGTGGACCTGAGTTCAAATCTGACCTCAGACACTTACCACAAAAACTAGCCATGTGACCTTGGACAAGTCATTTAACCCCAATTGTCCTCCAAAAAGCAAAAAAAAGGGAAAAAAAAGATAATTTTACATGTTTAATAATCACTTTGGAAACATACTGTCTAAGGACCCTATCATTCACAAAATTCTATGATCCAATAATCATTCTACTTACCTAGATTCGAGCCAATTCTAAATTTGTTAACAAAATTTTTTCTTTCTCTAAGATTATAAACTCTTTAAATTCAGGACTGATCAATTAGTCCCAAGGATCTCACTCCTAGGAACAAGAGAACAGAACAGAACACTGTAGCCAGACATTTGTTATAGGCTTTTCTCCTATTCTTATTAATGATAGCTTATATTTATATATTTGTAGTCTTTTCAGTTTTAAAAATTGCTTCCAGCTTTGTTTCACATTTATAGATGAAGGGACTGATGTACAGAGACTATAAGTGACTCTTCCAGGATCACAAAAGTATGTCATCCTGGAGATAGGATTTGAGCTCAAGCATTCCTAACTCCACAGTCAGTGATCTATTTGTCATGCCATTTGGCCTGTTGCTAAGTGTTATGGGAATCTAAAGACCTTCCCTGCCCCTAGGCCCTTTGCTAAAGTGGCTATGTGACTCTGAGAACCTTCCCAGGTTTGAAAGTATACTCTGTTCCCTAATAGGCTGAATGTGGTCACTTAGAGCCTGTGGCGC
>CM053589.1:155653160-155671611 GCA_028646515.1 Pseudochirops corinnae
TATATATATGTAAGTTGCCCAGTGTTAATGGCAGAGCTGATATCCTAAAGCATAGGATGACTCCAAACCCGTTTTGTTGCTTTGTTTTGAGATGGTACTGTTTTCTCTGCTTCTTAGGTGCCTTTGCAAATTACCTTGTTCAGGACTGAGCACAAGAGAATAACAGATACTCATTGGACATTTGAAAAGAAACCATGGAAAGATACTGGTGATTTAAAGCCTGCTAAATTCCTATGCAAAATACTTAGCAAATTATTTTCTCCTTTCTCCTCAGACCCTCCCCCCTTCCCCTCCGTTTATAAGTATATTATTAATGTAAAATCATCAGCTGCATCTGCCTTGGAAATGAGCTGGTGACTCAAGCAAATTGTGGCTTCCTTCTTATATTTCCTATCAATATTGTCTGGATGCTCTTGGCATGCATTGCCCTTGATTTGGAATTTTAAAAAAGCTATCTTATCAGGCTAAGTATGTTGAACATTTTAAATATTCAGCGTTAACAGCTATTCTGAGCTTAACAGTGTAATAATTAAGGCTGTAGTGATTTCAGATTAAAGTTTAGTTATGCAGCAGGGCATTCTAGTGTTTATCAATTTTTTATCTTATATTGTTTTATTTCATGGAACAAATGAACCAAGTGTAGTTTAATTCAAGACACACAGGGCTGAACTTATTTAATATATACACTCGCTTGTCTTTTGCAGTCAAAAACCATTGCATTTTATATAATGTACCTAGTAAACACATTTTCCTTCCTCTCTCTGTTTTTTTTTTTTTTTCCTTTTTGGAAGTCGTGTCCTCAGTGGGAGATATATTCTACCTACTTCTCTTGGCATGGAAATAAAATAAAACATAGAACCTGCTAAGCCTATCTGTGGACTTTATGAAAGCTCTAAAAACCCCACATAGTCCTATGCCCGATTTTCCCAATTATGGTTTCTGTTGTCCTTGAGTGAAACCTAAAAAAGATTTAGAAACCAATTTGTGCCAAGGGAAAAGGAGTTCAGATGCCATTTTACACAAAGTTTAACATTTGGCACATTCAAACTGAGTGGAACATATTAGAGGAGAGAAAAGCATCAACAGCACAGTTCTCATTGTAGTTCATCCAGTGATGTAGAACCTCACTAAAAAAAAAAGTGATTGAACCTTTTTCCTGTTACACTAACATCCAAAAAAGAAGCTAGGAAGTATGTAAGCGATTTGTAAGTTCTTATTCAAAAAACAAAACCAAACCAAACAAAAACAAAAAAAAGTGGCCAAACCAAAACAAACCAAACCAACAAACCAAAAAAAATAAAGAAGCAATGAACCCTCTGTTTGTTGTCTTAAGAGATAACAAACACTAAATAACCCAAAGGAAGTATGTTTTATAAGTTTACTATGTATGAAGCTTTTGTGGGAGGGCATAAACTAATCATACATGATGAAGAGGTATGGATGATTGTAATCAGTGCCAATAGAGATAAAAATACCCCCACTGATTAGTTTGAGAATTCAACATGAGAATATTTAAGTAATTATAACACCTATATTTCCTTCTACTTCTTTCTGGGGGTAATTAGGATAGTTGTGAGAGAAGATGAAAAATGTTATTTTGTTATTATAACTGTTAATGTCATTTTCCCCATCCTTTCTCAAATTCTTAGTCATATTTCTACAGTATATCTATATAAACAATTGTACAAACAAAGTCTGCTAACAATTGCCCCTCCGTGGTTGAAACAGGACACACATCCTATTTTGGAAGACAGTATAGTCCTTAAATTCTTCATGTCGTCAGGACAGTTGACCTTTCTGTGTACCTGCAGGATCTCCTGGGTCTAACCTTCCTTTTAAGGTACCATCAATGACTATTCTCTGCCATTTAGTGTAAGAGTTGACAAGAACTCTAAGCAGATATCTCAGATGAGACCACAAAATAAGCCCATAACATTCTTAGAATGTATAACAAAAGAACTTTATATTTGTTTTGAAAGCTTTCATTTTCTAGGACTTGTATTGATAGCTCTGCAACATTATTCATTCATTTGTTCATTCTGTCTACAGATATTTCTTAACCGTGTATTGTATGTAAAGCATTGTTCTAGATGTTATAAGGGAGTATTGAGATGATGAAGATATGGTCCTATGGCAGATAGGTGACCCAGTGGATAGAACTCTGTCTATGGAGTCAGAAAAACTTGAATTCAAATGTGGCCTCAGATGTTTACTAGCTATGTGACCATCGGGAACTCATTTAACTACCTTCTGCCTCATTTTCCTCAACAGTCATATGGGGGTAATTATAGCATCTACTTCTCAGAGTTGTTGTGACCATCAAGCGAGATATTTTTAAAGTCCTTAGCACAGTGCCTGGTACATAGTTGTGGTCTATCCTGAAGAAGATCATGACATCAGGGAGGTGATGCCATGACATGCAAGTGACTTGGATTTAAGTGTGGGAGGGCTGTGCAAGGTGATCAACAGCCTCATTTTCTCCTTCAGAGCTCTCTGGGTCCAGTAGCAAGATATAGATCAAGATGACTAGAGATGGACCTCAATGAAGTAGGAGAGCTTGGCCTTTTAAAGCTAAGGTCTTTATTCAACAGCTTTCAGTTTTTCTGAGGCAGTGTCCATTTACTGATTAAGGTTAGGTAAGAAATGAGGCAGAGAATGGTCTCTCTTAACTGGTCTGGGCCTGAACAAACTTGCTGCCTCTGGGCCACTTTTGGCCTGCCAAAGGATTTCGGGCAACCTGCGAAAAATGAAAAATGGAATGGAAAACATCCTTTAAAGTTTTTATGGACTGCTTTAAATCTTTTGGTGTGCTCATTGACCAAAGTGACCTGAAGGCCACAAATTGGGAAATTTTGACCTACTTAATTTAAAAAAAGAAAAAAAAAAAAAAAACCATCAATCTGGGCCGGCTAGATGGAGCAGTGAATAGAACACAGGCCCTGGAGTCAGGAGGACCTGAGTTCAAATTTGACCTCAGACACTTAACACACACACACACACACACACACACACACACACAAACTAGCCATGTGACCTTGGGCAAGTCACTTAACCCCAGTTGCCCTACCTCCCCCTCCAAAAAAACAAACAAATAAAAGCAATCTGCTAGGAAAAGACTCTCAGGGTTTCTACTTAAAACAGAAGTAACTGCTATTTGTGTTCCCTCTGAGCCAATCAGGTGCAAATAATGACCAAGTAGGGCTTGGTCTGGGACCTATTGTTGACTAAGCAATGACAGCCAGAGTGATTTGGGTTTAAGTCAGAGTGCTTAAGGCAAAAACAAAAACAAAAACAAACAAAAAAAACTAGTGCAATTCCAAGATATCTTACAAGGTTTCAGCAATCAAAATTTACATTCCTTTGGGCAGAGCACCTGCAGGTAAGGGTATGATGCTCTATGTGGATGGAGGGAAGGGAAAGAAAGAAGAAAGAAGTGGGGAAAAAGAAAGAGAGTGGGGTAGGGAGGAAGAGGAAGAGGAAAGAGAAAGAAGAGAAGGAAAGAAACAAGGAAGGAAGGAAGGAAGTAGGGAGGGAGGAAGGAAAAAAGGTAAGAAGGAAGGAAGGGAGGGAAGGAGTAAAGGAAGGGAGGGAGGAAGTAAAGATACAAAGAAAAAGAAACAAACAAACAAAGAAAAGAGGGAAGGAGGGAGAGAGGAAGAGGAAAGAGAAAGAAAATGAGGAAGTAAAGAAGGAAGGAAGAAAATAGGGAGGGAGGGAGGAAGAAAAGAGAAAGAAAGAAAGAAAAAGAAAGAAAGAAAGAAAGAAAGAAAGAAAGAAAGAAAGAAAGAAAGAAAGAAAGAAAGAAAGAAAGAAAGGAAAGATGGAAGGAAGGAAGAAAGGAAGGAAGGAAGAAAGGAAGAAAGAAAAAGAAAGAAAGAGCTGTGTTGTTCAACTAGCCAGTTCCAGTTGTGTCCCCACTGGCAGCTCCTACTGCAATTTAAAGAGGTTGTTGTGTGTCTTTTGTTCTCCAAGAGGACCAGAACACATTAGGGAGGTGATGTCATGATATGCAAGTAAATTATATTTCAGTAAAGGAAGGCTAGCCAGGCACGTAGTAGGTACTTCATAAATGCTTCTTTCCCATCTTCCTTCCTTCCGTCCTAAACAAAATCTATTCTAGCACATTGGAAGAGTGCAGAGCATTAATAGATTAAGCCAGAGCAGCAGAATGTTGTTTGCCAATTGCTGCCTCATATCTATGTAAGGATTATGAGAAATGACCACGGTAGCGTTTACTAAGCTCAGTGTGACATATGGCCTTTTTATTCTGCATTAGCATATCTAAATTAGATTCCGAAATGGAAATGAAAATCCTCAGATTCTAAAAGCTAGACTTCTAGAAATATTATAGAGACCAGTTTTCTTTTAGTTTGAGGGAAAAACAAAATAAGCCTAATGACTGAATAGCTGATGTTTGACAGAGAATTATTTTCCATGCTTGGGTAAGACTCTTCAATTAAAAAAAAAAAAAGAAAGAAGAAAAAGCAGAACTGAAGCCAACCTTTTGGGAGAATGGGCTTTTGCAATGCAACAATTATGCTTCTTTCCTTTAACTGAAACTGAACATTATAGAAGTTCAAATGAAAGATGAGCTTTTAGTAATTTAAGGAAAGTACTAATATGCAAATCAGCGTATTTAATGAATACTTATGGAGTGTGACTAAGGTACCTGGAACTCTCCCAGATGCTATATATACTTTCAGTTTCACGTTGAGTCGCAGAATTACATTATCTAATACTTGGAAGGGACCTAAGTGCTTATAAAGTAAAAAGAATTCTGTCTGCAGCATATTCAGTGAGTGGTCTTGGAGAATTCTTGTGATGCCCTCCAGGAAGGGAGAACTTTCCACTTGCTGATGAAGCCATTTTACTTTTAAATATCTCAACTTGTTCAGGAGATTTTTTTCTTTATGTTAAGCCTATATTTGCCTCTCTGTTACTTTTGTATATTGCTCCTGGTTCTTTCATGTGAATCCAAGCTTAAGGAATCTAATCTCTCTTCCATGTTCCAGCTTGCAATATTCTCTTTTATTTACTTTTTTTTTTTCTTTTACAGGGGGTGAAGGGGAGGCAGGGCAATCAAGGTCAAGTGATCCATCCAAGGCCACGTGGCCAGCAAGGGCCAAGTGTCTGAGGCTGGACCCAAACTTAGGTCCTCCTGACTCCAGGATAGTGCTCCTTCAGTGTGCCACCTAGCTGTCCCTCAGTCTGTGACATTCTCAAAGACAGCTATCATGTCCCTCTGAGTCTTCTCCAGGCTAAATGTTCATTTTTCCTTCAATGGGTACTCTTACAGTAAAGACTGAGGGCCATTCACTGATTGATTGATTATTAAACTTGACTGGATGCTTTCTGTATGATCAATATCCTTCATAACATGTGGTGCCAAAACTGATTGTAACATGTAAAGAAATTGAGGCTCTTAGTTATCCTGTTTAGGTTTATCCAATATTTTCTAGTTTATCCATGTCTTTTCTAAAAGGTGACATCCAAAATTGAACTCATTACAGAAGATATGATCTAAACTACAGCTGAGTTAATCAATATTATCACCATGTTTGATTTTGGCCTTTTAATTCAACCCTGTCAGGTAACTGGTTGATCTTTAACAGGACAGATACTAAGCTAAGCCAGTCACATTCAAAACACTATGCTAGTGCCTTAGACTGCAAGTTAAAATCATATACATTAAACCAGATCTTAAACTTTTTCCACTTGTGACCCCGTTGATGCTTCTTAAACAAAGACTTCTGTGACCTCAGTCTCAGAGCAACACTGTATTTTATATAGAGTAATCAATTCAGCCTCACAATTTTAAGAGTACAATATGCTTAGAAGGTGCAGTGGTTGGAGTGGAGTGGTGGGTCTGGAGTCAGATAGACTCATCTTAATGAATTCAAATCTGGTCTCAGACACTTATTAGCTGTGTGACCCTGGGCAAGTCAATTAACCCTGTTTGCCTCAATTTTCTCATCTATTAAATGGGCTGGAGGAGGAAATGCCAAGCAGTCCAGTATCTTTGCCAAGAAAATGGCAAATGGGATCACAAAGAGTCAGACACAAATGAACAAAAACAGTACCAATTATTTTAACCTTCCTGTGTTCAGATCACAGTGTGTTTATTATAATAAAATCATAATCTTCCTATACTCCAAGATACAAATCTCATATATATACATACACATATATGTATGTATATACATATAACACACTATATATAGTATATGTTTTATGTAATGTACATAATATGCATAATTATATATGTGTATATAATGTATATCATATCAGCATATTTTCATCTAAGAAGCATAGAATCTATTAGAGAAATCTAATAGAGAAATGATAGTCACATTGTATTATAAATGCCATGGTCAGTCCACATCTGGGTTATTGCATTCCGTAGAGGGGCCAATATTTTAAGGAAGACATAGATGAGCTGGAGATCTATCAGGACAGTGTAGGTTCTTAAATTCATCCTATACAAAAATTGGTGGTATGCATTGGGATGGAGGAGGTCAGTGTTTGGCCTGGAGAAAAAAAAAAAAAAGATTTCAGGTGAAGACAATTGCTATCTTCAATCATCTGAAGGACAATCTCCCAAAAGTGTTCTGGTCGGCCCCATAGGGCAGATCCATGGAAAATACATAGACGTTGTCAGAGCAAATTTAGACTTTTTATTATGAAAACATTTCTTAACCAGTGGAGCTACCCATACAGGAAGGGACTGCGTAGGAACATGATGAATTCCATCTCACTAGAGGTTTTCAAGCAAAAATTAAATAATAGGGGTGAATTAAAGCCCCAAAGTGGCCCACTCAGGTCTCTTCAAACCCTGTGACACTGTGATTTATTTCTCCTCAGTAACTGTCAGGCCAGTGTAATTTAGCTCAAGGATCTCCTGAAGAGCATTCTTATGAATTTGTATACCCACTGACTACTTAAGAAGATCAAACTCACCTGTTTTACCTCTTGACCCTTATTTTGAAAGCATAATGGCAATTGCTTTCGTATCTCTTTTATTCATCAAAGACACATTCAGAAGTTTAAGAAGCATAACTCAAACTTAGATTCCATGTTTACATTTAACACTCTCTTATTTTGATGTAATGAAATCATTTCTCTCTTAGTCTCACATATAGAAAAGAATAAAATAAACTTGTGATCCTTATTTGAGAAGTGGACAAAAAACAAGATTGAAAAAATAGTGGACAGTGAACATTTTGAATCATATTTCTCATATTAAATTGGAGTAGGAAATTATCTTATCTTCCCAGATTTCTAGCAACTAGTTTATAATCCATCCTCAGCTCAGCTCACAAAAAAACAGTCTAATATTTCTGAAAATAGTCCTAGGATATTTTATGGCAGTGTCTGTTCAGACACCATCTGTGCTTCAGTTTTATTAGTTATTAGACCCTCCATTGACTGTGGCAAAACTTCCGTAGGCAAAACCCAATCTCAGAAATGAATGCAGTGAGCAACAACAGACACTGAAGGAACATGAAAATTCATAAGAATATAGTTATTTATATTGGAACAGTCAATAAACATTTATTAAACCTACTATGTTCCAGGCACTGTACTTAGTCCTGGGGATACAAAGATAATGCCCTCAAGGAGCTCACAATCTAATAGGGGAAGATGACATATTAAAAGAGGGTGAAAGAGTGGGGTAGTGGTGAAAAGGGTACTTAAGACAGGGTCATGATGAAATCCAGAGGAGTACTGCTGGTTGGCAATGAAGAGATGGGTGTCCTGGGTGCCCTTCTTAAACAGAACATCACTTTCTCGTGTCTATTCTCTCCAACTAGAACAAGTGGGGTGCCTGAGTGTCAGGACATACTGATAAGGAATGAATTCCCGGATTGATGTGATCTTGCACGAGGATGAGGATGCTGGAGGGTATGATGAAGCCCAGAGGAATACAACTAGATAGCGAATGAAGAGATGACTACCCTCAATAAAGGGAGATATAGTTGGCAGCAGCAGCATCACCATCATCATCATCACTTAACTTAAAGTTAAGTAGTTAGGTGTGAAGTAGATTGAATGCTATACTTGGAGTTAGTAAAACTTGAGTTCAAGTCCTACCTCAGACACTTTATAGTTGTGTGACCCTGGGAAAGTCACTCATTCCGTATTAGCCTCAGTTTCTTCCTCTGTAAAATGGGTATAATAGTTCTACCCTCCAAGTTTGCAATGAGGTTAAAATGAGGTACTATTCATAATGCATTTTGTAAAACTTAAGGCACTATTAATAGTTGTAATGGGAGTCTGTAGATTTTTCCTGCCCCTTGGCCTCTTGATAGGCTTAAAATGAATCTTAGAACCTTCCCTGATTGGAAAGTATACTCTGCCCCCTAATAGGCTAAATGAGGTCACATGGAGCCTGTGGCAGGAGGCTTGTTTTTCAGGAATGCCCATACCTTGTTACTTTGTGATTGGGCAGTGGGTCAAGAGGGCTGTGACATTCTCTGACCCAGGAGAAGACTATATATACCCCGATGTGAGGTTTTGATTTGGGGCTCACTTTGGGAAGAGTTGTGTGATTTGGCCAGATAAGACTCTGGGCAACTGCTGAGCCCTCCAGCTTTGAAAACCCAGATGTTGATGCTTCCCTCTCTGATAACCAACTACGTATGGATGTAACGGTCAGATGGTTCTTGGAAGCCCACCTGCTGATATGTTTCTTTGTCTGCTTGCAATTTCTGCTTGTCACTGTTTGTATTCTCTGAAGTTCAGGGTGCTGACTTTTTCCCCTGAACTGGATAAATGATATGTGTTTGATTGATTAAAGTGAGATTGTTAACCCATTTTGAGTTGCTTTCAAGGTTAAGAAAAGCAGATCTAAGAACCTGTGCTAGCACCATCCTGGGTATGCTAGGGTGCTTGCTGTTACAATAGTTATGAACTATTTTTATTAAAGCACATAGTTCTTTAAGGCTTACAAAGTAGTTTGCATGTATTATCTGACAACATTCCCATGAAGCATGTAGCGCATGTTTTAAAGTTCCCATTTTGTAGATCACAAATATGAGCCTCAGACAGGTTTAGTGATGGTCACAGAGGTTTTAAGAGATGGAATTTTATCTAATTCTCTCTAAAGTCCTTTTAAACAACAAGATGGAAAAGTGGATAGAGTCGGGATGACCTGAGTTCAAATTTTCATTAGATTTATGAACCTAAGTTGTGATTTAACTTAGCCTCAGTTTCCTCATCAATAAAATGGAGAACATAGCTCCTACATCACAAAGTGTTGGGAGGATCAAATGAGAAAACATCCGTAAAATTATTTGCAAACTTTAAGCAATATATAAATCCTAGCTATTGTTACTCTTATTGCAAATATCACTACGCAATGCTTCTTCCCTAACGTACATACAATGAGGTTATTACTGCCTTTAAAAGTAACTTTGCATACATAACATTTCAAAGACCTTTAAAGAACCAATGAGCAGTCCTTAAATGTGAGACCCTGTCATAAGTATTTATAATACAAAGACAAAAATGAAACAGGAGCTTTTTGATATTGGGAAATCAATGCATAAATATATAATTATATAGGAGATATATAATAAATAAATGGAATTCTATTTTGGGGAAATCCGATAACAATTGGAGGGATGAGAAAATATTCTGTGTAGAAGGCAGTACTTGGATGGAACTTTGATCGAAATAAGGATTCTAAGAGATTCAGAAATGTGCTCCAGGAATGAAGGTCAGTCAGTGCAAAGGTCTGAAGGTGAGAAAGGGAGTTTCCTTTATGTGGAAGAGCAGAACAGTTGGATGACAGCTAGAATTGGTGAATTGAAGTCTCTCATTTTTTCAGTTGATCAGCAAAAGTACTGCCAGCATGATGTCTCCTTTACTAAATATTCATAATACTAGCATGTATATTCACTACATCAATGCACACAGAGTTTAAAATACTATAGCTTATGTTAAGATTCTAATAATCTTCTTCATTTGAGGTATTATCTCGTTCTAATCATGAGGACCCCACGGACAAAGGTGTTTTCTTTCTGAGAGTTTTAAAAAAGGAAATTGGCTGTTTACCTTGCTTTTAACTAACAGTAAGCTAGATGTTTTGCTGAGTCAGTTTGAATATAGAAAATGAGCACATGTTCTGGATTTCATCCCAGAAAAAAAAAAAAAAAGATAATTTAAGGTCATATAAATGTGGACCAAATCCCTTTGGATTTAAATGTGGTAAATTTTTTCAGGCATAGCAGATTAGTAGGTAAGCTTTCTGCTTTGTCAGGGTTTAATTCAGGAGTGACCTCACTAGTCTAAGAATGTTATTCTTATCAACTTCTACTTTTATTTCATTTTTTAATGTAATTTAATTTTTTTAACCGGTGTGCTGATTGTTTTCAGAGGCCAAGGAGGGAGGTTGAGAAAAAGAATACTCATCTGACACAGGGAGAGGAACAGATTTTAGCTTTTTAAAATACTAAAGTAATTGGTGTATGAATCATGTCCTAACTCTTTGAGGTGATATCTCTCCCCATGTAGGACACTAAAATGTGGCTCCTAGGAGAGTTGTAATGATGAGTATGGGAAGTGCCTCGGAAAGACTGACATTGAAGCATGAATGGACATTTTGCAACTGATTTCTGCTCCATCTCCAAAGAGCATTCTCTAATTGAATATGAAGGCCAAAATACATTCTACTGGCCTCGGTTCTCTTGAGGGGCATAATGACTGGTGAAGGCAGTAAAATCTAAGACTTTGTAATTTCTAAAGGTCCAGAGGGCTCCTCAGCATCCCATCATTCCAGAGTTTGAACTTGTTGGAACCAATGTTTATATAGGAAAAAAAAAACTGAGCTAAATATTGAACAAAATCTCATTCCTCTCTACCCTCCCCCAGATTATGCTCCATGGTATTGAGGGAAATGTGTGTACTTTTTTGGGACTATGTCTCTGTCATATACATTCTTTTGCAAAAAACAAAAATTATTAAATAGTTAAATGGAACTGAATTGTTAGTGAGGACATGAAAAGATACCCATAAATTTTCAGAGGCCCCTAGTACCCTGAGGGAAGAAATATAGTAATAAGTCTAGCCCTGAGAAGGTAAGACCAGAGTCATCCATATCACATTAACAAGTAGGAGCATAGAAGGCCATTTTGACTGTAGCATAAAGCTGAACAATATTCTAAGTGGCAATAAAATTTGCACATTATTTGTTAGAGTGCAGTCCAGATAGTATTAAAACAATCATAAAGAGAGTTTAAAGGGAGTAAAAATTAACTATATCTTTTCTAGAAATTTACAATTTCAGGTATAAGTTAATATATTTGTGCTAAAGACTCAAGTTAAATTGGGCTTAAACTATGTGACAAGCCAAAGTTCTTCAGGAAGGACAGAAAAGAGTGGAATAAGAGAAGAAAGACAAAAAACCTGAGCATATATTGATGTACTAGAATACAATGGATTAAGACAAGCCTTTCATGGTACGTGCAAAACAAGAAACACAAAAATGTAGTATATTGGATGAGGTATTATTGTTGTCATACTCTATAATGTGTCTCATATTTATGGTGAACTACCCTATCTATTAATCCATCAGTCGATCAACAATCATTTATTAAACACCTAATAAGAGCTATGCATTATAATAGATACTGGTGGACACATAGACAACTCAAAATTCATCTAGTCAGGGCGTTCTCTATCTTTTTTTATGTGACACATAACCCTACCATCGATTGGACAGATGGTCTGGTGAAGCCTGTGGACCCCTTCAGTAAATAATGCTCTTAAACACATAAAATAAAATACATAGGATAATAAAGTGAGTCAGGTAACATTTACTAAGCACCTTCTGTATTCCAGAATGTGCCCTAAGTACTGAGGAAATAAAAAAGACATTTTTCCCCACTTATATTGAAATGTAGTCATCCTTTTTTCCCCAAAATAAGATTATGGATTCCAGGTTAAGAGCTCTCAATCTGGGCCAGCCAGATGAAAATGAAGATAAGGAAATCATTTATTAAATAAAGATTCTTAGCTTCTGTTATTCTTTTTATATGTAAGATTCAGAGTAAAACAATTTTCTTTTATCAAATAAATGAGGTGTTAAAATATTGGATATATTGCAATATTGCAAGTGACAATATTATTTCATAATATTCTGCCATCACAAAAACAGTTCAACATTTTATTATTAATAATACCATACCATTCAGCATTTTGAAAGGTCTATAATTTTATCAGTGTCAGAACATTGCAACATGTCTATGCTTTCATGACATGAGTATGAGTCTCTATACTTTAAGATATAAGTTGTTGAATCACCCCCAATTTCTCTTCTCCCCCCCAAAAAAAAATCACCTCGTGGTCAGCCTTCTGGTGATAAACTTTTTCTTTTTGGGGCCTTTTTTTTTTGTAGGGGTGAAGTTAGGACAATTGCAGTTAAGTGACTTGCCCAAGGTCACACCGCTAGTTTTTTGTGTTAAGTGTCTGAGGCCAAGGCTGGATTTGAACTCAGGTCCTCCTGACTCCAGGGCTGGTGCTCTATTCACTGAGCCACATAGCCATCCCCTGAACTTTTTCAAGTATAATTAGACTGATCTCCAGGTGACAGTTATGCAGCACATCATTGGACCTAGAATAAAATCTTTTGTAGCTTAGAAGATCCTGGTACTTCTTGAGCTCTTCAGTGTAGCTTTCAAGATCCCAGGGTTACTTTTATATTATGATGAAAGCTTGGTGGAGAAATAATAATAATGACTAAATGTTATTAATGAGATGCCTTTAGGCTTCTCACTGTGGCTTCGAGCCCTTTTGTGGCCTCTTCAAGTTAGTTAACTTTGGCAACTGTCCAAGACTGTAAGTTGGAAAGCAGTCTGGGAACTGAATTGTAGAAGGAGTTTTTCCACTGGGAATTTCCTACAAAGAATTACAGATCCTAGACCACTTTATGGATATGAACAGGATTAAAGTTTTCAAAAGGTAGAAGATTCAGCCACACCTGCGCAATGATAGAAACATGGGGGCAAAAGTGCTACAACTTAACAGAGAAAGTGCCCAGAAGAAAAAAAAAGGTCAGAGAATTACCTAGGGTGGGGAGAGATGGCCATGGCATAAGCAACTGCCCTTGTCAATGAAAGAGAACACTGGTATACTCAGAAAAAATCCACAGCTACCTTTTTTTGAGGATGTTGCTCCAGTATTTCCCACTTCTAGGTATCTAGTCACCATTGTCACCTCAAGACTCTTTCCCTAGATTCATTGTCTTTTTTTTTTCTTAGTCCAATAAGTTTATTTTTGAAAATGTACACAAAAAATGTTGAACCATTTCATGTATCTTCAGCAGCTGGAGCATCTCCACCCTTGATGTTCCTGGTATAATCTCACTTGTGCTCTGTGTTTGGAAACCAGCTTAATCAGACCTTTACTAAGCAGTACCTGGAGGGCTGCTTGGGCTAGAGAACCCTAGATCTTCAGTCTCTCTGAGACTACTGCAGAGGTGATAAGTTTATAGTTGGGGACCTCCTTGCCGAGTTTGTTGTATGTTGCTTTGTCAAATAGAACCAGATTGTTGAGCTTGTCTCAAACTTTTCCCTTGGATCACTTCTTCTTCTTAGCCTTGCCCCCTGACTTATTCATGGGATCTTTGTCCTTGGCCCACTTGCCAGCATCTTTCTTCTTCTTATCGTCCTTGGGAGGCGTGGTGAGGCTTCAGGAACTCCTGCTCTGCCGCCTCCAAGGTTAGATGCCCGACAAAAAGGAAGTGGGAGGTACGGGAGGCCGCTGAAACTCCCGATTCATTGTCTTTCAAGGTATTCTAACCATGTCAGCATGATTAACTAGATCTGTGGATCTAACATGCTTTTTTCCTATTAAGATACTCTTCGTATTCTAATAATGTCAGAGCCCTATGCTTTAGGGACATAGCATTAGAAGGAATTTGTACAAAGGGAAAGCTGTTTGTGCAAAGGCAGCAAGATTTGACCTAGTTCTAGGAATGTATGGTCAATTCACCCCTCTAAATACAATGATGGCTAATATATGTATTTCTCACTCTTGCTGCCTTCCAAGAATCACTCGATTAACTCCAAGGGACTCAAAGGCCATCTAGTCCAAACTCCTTACTGTACCCTCTAAAAATTCTCCTTATCTCATTTGAATTTCAAAGCCTCTCTTCTCTACGCTCCTTTTCTAGAAAGTTGAGGGTAATCATGTTCCTGAAAAGCCAAAGCAAAACAAAAGATGACAACAACAACAAAAGTTCATCTACCGCTTCTTTACTTGTTCTTTTGAAGACTAGGCCTTCTGGTTATGATATCATAATCACACTCTTAACTTTTGTTGTCAGAAAAAGGGAATTTCACTTCAGGTAGAGAATGCAAGAGGTATGTTCTCCAAAGTCAAAAAGCTCATGCTCTCTCTGTCTCTCTCTCTCTTTTTCTGTCTCTCTCTCTGTCTCTCTCTGTCTCTCTCTCTCTGTCTCTCTCTCTGTCTCTTTCTGTCTCTCTCTGTTTCTGTCTCTCTCTCTCTCTCTCTCTGTCTCTCTCTCTCTGTCTCTGTCTTTCTCTCTCTCTCTCTCTAATGTGCAGAAAGATTATATAGTGAAAACTGCTCTAGAAGGGAAAAGGCAGTTATCTCTTGGAAGTGACAGGTCTCCAACCTTGACTATAGATGACTTTTTTTTTCATTTTCCCAGGAGGTATCAGCAGGAGCTTATTTTTTGTTGTTGTTTATCTAATTTTAGTTTAATTGTCCATTTATCAAGAATAATTTTTACTGGGATTGAAAATGCTCCACAGAATTGTCCATTTGATAGTTTTGGAGTCTGTTAAGAGTGACGTTTACATCTGGAATTGTCCTGTGTATTTGAAGATGAGAGTCAGAGCAGAAAGGAACTTAGGTCATGGCTTGGACATCAAGGCATGCTAAACACGAGGAACCACTTAGAGTATGAAAGGGGAAGAAAACAGAGAACTTATATGTATTGTTTCAAAGATGAAAGTTCCTATAAGCACTAGATTCTTCTCTACTCCACTTAATGTGTCTTCCAGTAACTTGTAGCAAATACTTATGTTGGGGATAACTAGATTATAATGACTGAAATAAATTCTACTATAAATATACTGCAGTCTACATGGAACATTATTTGGTCACTTTGGTGAAATGATAAAAGTAGATCCCATTGCATGATTAGAGTCCTTGAGGAGCTTCCAATGTGATTGGAGACATGGAAAATGTGTATGTGGAAAAGGTCACTATTAGGAGGCAGTTGGATAACACAAATATGATGGACATTCACACTGAGAGGGAGGAAACATCCAAAGAATGATGTTCTGACAGGGAGATTGGGTATAGTCTTGAGTCTCAAGGAAGCAACTTTGTAGAGCAGAAAGAACACTAGATGAGGACTCATAACTTGGTTTTAAATCTCAGCTCCCCCATTTTCTCCCCATTTGACTTTAGGTAAGTCATTTAGTTCTTTAGAAATAAATTTCTTCCTCTTTGAAATGAAAGAATCAGATCAAGGGTTCTTAACTTGTGCTCCATAAACATTTAAAATATATACTTATAACTATTTCAACATAGTTGGCTACCTTTGCATTCTCAAGTAATTTATTTTATACATTTCAAAACATTCTTCTGAGATGGGGCCATGCATAGTCTTCACCAGACTACCAAAGGGATCTGTGGCACAGAAAGACTTAAAATCCCCTGGGCAAGGGGGCACACTTTAGTTCTAAATACATTTCCTGGTGCCACAGAAGTTTGGTGCAGATAAATTTGCATAGTTAGAGCATGATTTATGTTAGTAGGACAAGGATTGTCTCCCCTCTCCTTTGGCAGTAACACATTTCTGTTTTATTTGTGATGATGAGTAACTAGCTGTGTGACCATGAGCTGGTAGTTTTACCTCTATAGATGCATTTCTTCTTCTAAAAAAGCTGAAATAAATTATTTCCCAAAGGCTTTTAAGTTCTAACAATTATTTATAATTTTATGAATTACAAAATGGTCAACCTTCAAGTCCCAAGTTACATTTCTTTAGGACCTGTGATTTCACCTCCTATCAAGGAAACTCCTTTTTCAACCTCCAACAACGACTTTTCTGCTACATGGGATTTTAGGAAGCTGTCTGGACCTTGGAGAGGGTAAGAAATTTACTTTGCCACGTACAGCCAATATATATCAGAGGAATGACTTAAGACACCTTTTTTCACACCAAAGCCATGTTTCTCTCTACTCTCCCCGAACGAACCCAACGTGAGTGAGATTAATCAAAAACAAACCAACAAAAGAGAGGTTTCCAAGGGATAAATTCTCAATCAGGTCTTGAAGGAGCTAAGGGACAACAACTGATAAAGAAAAGGAACAGGAGAAGGGAAAAAGAGAAGATGGTAGAAGATATTTAAGGTGGAAAAAAGGCATATGCAAAGGGGGTGACCCCAAACTAGCCAATGCGCTGATGCAGTCTCAAGGTCTAACATATTTTTCTTTATTGAGAATCATATCTGTGTGCAAGTAATCTTAGCTGTTTTTCATCTTCAAAACATTTGGTTTTGAAACCAATCACAGATCAGATTTGAATTTGGTCTTGATAACTGACTCCTAGGGTAAAATTATTTTCAGCAAAAACATAAACAAAATTATTTTACTTAAATGGTGAGCTCTAATGCTTTATAGCATATGAAGCAATAAACACCTGCTGAGATAGATCAAACATCTGAAGAAAGCTGCCAGGGCTTTAAATCAATTGCAAAAGCCACCTATACCATTTATGTTACCAAAGCAATTGCAAGTATTAGTGATACGCTTTACATAACAGCCAGGAGCAGAAACAACAGGAAGAAAAAATTCTGTCATATGTTCTTTTATCAAACCATTAGCTGAGTCCTGGAGCAAGTACTTCCCAGAGCATAACTGGTTAAAGGAAAAGTCACTTCTGAGTAGCTAATCCACTTTTTATTTGATTTTGTTTACTCATTTTTCAGTCATCTAAGAATCTTTGTGACCACATTAGGGATTTCCTTTGCAAAGATAATGGAGTGGTTTGTAATCTCCTTCTCTGGCTCATTTTACAAAGGAGAAACTGAGGTAAGCAGGGGTAAGTGACTAACCTAGGGTCACACAGGTCCTAAGTGTCTGAGGTCACATTTGAACTCTTAAAGATGAGTCTTCCTAACACAAGGTCCAGCACTATATCCACTGTGCCATCTTGCTGCTTTACGGTGGTACAAAGGGCAGGCTGTCATTTTAAGAGTGATGATGGGTAGATAGGATACCTATAGTAGATTACTGAGGGATGTGGAACTTATTCTCAAAAGGAATATTGAAATTAATATCACTTAAGGAAGTTTGAAAAATGCAAATAAATCCACTCTTCTTCATGCATTAGGTAAGAGGTGCAGTGAAAAGAGTGGATTTGGGGTAATATATTATAGAGATCACTTTTGCTATTAGCTGTGTGATGATGGCAGAATCACTTAAACTTTCTGGGCTGTTGTATCCTCCTTTGTAAAGTAAACATATTGAGCTAAATGTCTTCTAACATCACTTCCTCATTAGTAAATGACATATCTTTAAAGCTCATAGCAGTTCAGTTTCTTGCACATAGTAGGAACTTAATAAATTAGTGATTCCAGGGGGGGCGGAGCCAAGATGGCGGCATAGCAGCAGCAACATATCACAGCTCTCACATAGCCACCCCAAAATACCCATAAAATAGGACTCTAAACCAATCCTACAACTCCAAAACACACACAAGGATACTTCCCACTAAAGTCAGCTCGGCTATGAGGAACCATATCAGCACTGCTTACCGAAACCAGCCTGGCCTGAAGCCCTGGCTAAGCCCCAGGGGCGGCGGAAGAGCCTTTCAGGTGAGCGGAGGATTAGCACCAGCTGAGGATTAGCACCAGCTGCAAGTGGGGATTGCAAAAGGGGCAGATAAGCATCCAGCCGAAAGGTCTCCAGAGCGGAAAAGCGAAACGCAGAGGTTTTGCACCCGCCTCTGCGTTGTAGCTCCCGCCCGTGGCCTGCAGAAAGCAGGGGGACTGAGCAATTGTTTTCAGGCCAGGGCTCTGGCCTTGAGTGGCCTGGATCCGGATGCCGTCTTGGGCCTCGGTCTTGGAGTCTTCATTATCCAGTCAGCCGTAAGTCTACGGCAGCTGGGAGGACCCCAGCGATTTGGGACAGAGCTTTCCCTTCTGGAAGCAGAGCCCCATAGAGATTAAAAAAAATAAAATAAAATCACAGTCTGAACAACCATGAGTAAGAATAAGCATAAGAAGCTAAGTAAGAACAGCTCCCAAACCCTAGATTCCTTCTTCGGGGAAAAGAAAGATCATGGGAGAGAGAGGGAGGATAGCACAGCCAGAGCGCCCCATCCAGAGGCCTCCAATAAACATGAAGAATGCCTTATAGCTAGAGATGAGCTGAAGAAGGATTTTCAAAACCAAATAAGGGAAGTGGAAGA
>CM053589.1:155688808-155717118 GCA_028646515.1 Pseudochirops corinnae
CCCCCCCCCCCCCCCCCCCCCGAGTCACCTTGATGAAACAATGCCTGCAGAAAGCAGTACCTGGCATGATCAGTGGTGAAGGAAGTCTCAAATAAACTGTGGGGTGGGGGAAAACACTCACAAATACTGTTAGGCAGACCTTGGGAGACTGTCCCATAGGGGAAAGAGACTTACTCTGAGTATCTTTAGTCCCAGTCACATTTGCAACCTGGAGAGAAACAGGCAGTAGGGGGAGCTCAACTTGTTTAAATTTAAACAGCAGCCTCTGTATTTCAGTGTCAAGGGGACAAAGCCTCAGTGAACTTGCCCTGTTTTGTCTCTGTATCAGTGATCAGGATATCTAGAATTACTGGAAAAGTTTGAGACTTAAGATAGTTGGTTGACTTTTATGTGGGGGAAAAATAAAAAACTTAGGGGAACTCAAGTTACTATGAAATTTCCTAAAAGAAATTTAGGTACTCCTTTTATATTCAAATCTTTGTTCGGTTCATTGTCCTACATAGACTTATCAAGAAATTTGTACTGCTTTACTAACTCAATTGCCTGTGCATGGAACTATATGTTATAATTTGTACATTAATTTTCAGTCTACTTCCCTGTCCTATTTCCACCCCCACCCTACCCACCATATATTGCTAGCCCAGTCAGACTGACCGTGGTTCTTAATGAAGAGGCAATACCGAGTCTAGGATTCCATGAGATTGGCAAGATGCATGAGTAACTAGGATTATTATAAGAACCTTATAATCTGAATAGAACCCCATTTCCATTTGGGCTAAGGTATCTCCATGTGAGTAGAAAACTTTATGAAGAGCACACACTGTTTTCTTCTCTAATTGATGTTGGGCTTTTTTTTTTTTTTTTTTTGCTTTTTGGAGGCGGGAAGACAGGGCAATCGGGGTTAAGTGACTTGCCCAAGGTCACACAGCTAATTTTTTGTTTGTGTTAAGTGTCTGAGGCTGGATTTGAACTCACATCTTCCTAACTCCAGGGCTGGTGCTCTATTCACTGTGCCACCTAGCTGCCCCTGCAATTGATATTGTTGATCTGAAGATCATAGAAAAGAGTTAATTCTGGGGCAGCTAGATGGTGCAATGGATAGAGCACCAACCCTGGAGTGAGGAGGACCTGAGTTCAAAGTTGGCCTCAGACACTTGACACTTGTTAGCTGTGTGACCTAGGCAAGTCACTTAACCCCTTCTAACTCTAATCCCCCCAAAAATAAAGTTAATTTTGTGCTCATGTCAAGGGATTTGGGATGATTTTGAACATATATAGGTAACACTTTGTCAGACTTTTTAAGGTTATGTTTTTTTTTTCTCAATAAAATCATTTGCGGGGGGAGGTAACAAACAAATAAAGAACACTGAAATATAATGTATTCTCTACACTACTTTGTTAATTGGGTGACAACAAAGACTTGGTATGGTACAGAAAATTATTTTTAAAGGTCTACATGTTCATTAAGAATCTTCTTGGAAAATGCATAGACTGTTTTAATAATTTATAAAAATGAAAATGTGGGCCTATGAAAAGAAAGTTGTTTTTGATGTTTTCTTGTTTGAATTTTTATTTGGTGATAGGATGGTCTGTTGACATTCTTTTAGAGTCTCTTGCCCTATTTGAAGAAGTTTTTAAAGAGGAAAGAGAGGGCAATAACCATTTATATAGTACCAAGAATCTGTCAGGAACTATGCTAGATGCTTTTTTACAAATATCACCTCAATTTATCCTCACAACACCTCTGAGCTATAAATGCTATTATATTATCCCCTTTTTATAGTTTAGGAGGCTATATTTAAACTCAGATCTTCCTGACTCTAGGTAACCAATGCTTTCTCCACTACAGCATCAATTGCCTCCAACATGCTTGGGTAGTTTTAAAATGATGTCATTTACAGTATAAGATCTTATACTTGAATTTGGTGGGCCCCAGTCATTCTTCTCAACTTCATCTTATGTGCCATTTTTACATGTTGGAGACTGAGGAATTATAGTCAATTTTGATGCTTCTTTTATTGATGGCAAAAGAATTATAGCAATACCAGTGAATACATTTCATTTCCCATTTTATTTATTCATTTACTTATAATGTTATTTTCATATGTTTTGGGGATGATTTGCATTCTTTGGGCTATCTTTCCCACCCAGAAAGCTATTTTCTGGATCATTTTCATTTCTAGTACTTTTTTTTTTCTTCCAGAAGTGATGCTGCTCATGATATTTTATATTCTCCCTCTATAATAATTTGGAAATGAGTTTATACTCTAAATTTGGCCTATCCTTGGCAGGCATGTCTTTATTGTCTAGTAAATTGTTCAAGTGTAACTTGGCTGAGACAGTTTGTAGGTTCTTCTGGTCTATACAACTATTTCGTAGCTAGTAACTTGTATAAGAAATGGGGATAATTACAGTCAAAGTTCTGACCATTTCAATTTTCTCTATTTTGGACCAACCACCATCTGTTTAGATAAGTGAGGCTGCAGTTGTTGAAATTTTGAATTATTAAATCTTTTATTTATCTTCTTTCTTTTAGATTATACACACACACACACAAATATATATACGTTTATTTGTTTATTTTAATTTTTTACCTTTGTTGAGACTTGTTGATGATTATAATAGTACCTTGCTGTTCAGAGAGTACTTTACAAATATTTTATCCTCATAACAACCCTTCAGGGTAGGTGTTACTATTGTTGACATTTTACAAATGAAGTAACTGAGCCTACAGGAAGATTAAATGATTTGCCCAGGGTCACATGGCTATTAAATGCCTCAGGCATGGACTGAATTCTTGACTTCAAGTCCAATGTTCTAACCACTTAACTATTTAGTTGATCTAATTAAACTCTGCTTATTGGTTCTACAGATAACAAGTTGTTATTTTGTTTTGTTTTTCCTATCTGCTATAAAGTAAAACTAACCTTTTTATTATTTAAGTGTTAATTAGTTCTTGGCTACCTACAAAACCTTTCAATTTTCTTCTAGAAGTTTTCATGGTATGCAATTGTGAGACTAGGAAGCATGGCATAGGCCTCTAAAATTTAATTTCTAAAAGTGAAACTACTTTTTTTTTTTTAGTTTGGGCCATCCTCCATTTTGCCTTCACATAAAAGTTAGGAAGTATCTAGTTATATAGAAAGATTTTGTCAGTTTTTCATAATAATTTTCCACTACTACATTCTTAACGGTAAATGCTGAATAAATTAAAAGGCTTTTCTGTTAACCTTTTTGCTTGTGTTCATCACTAACAATGTAAGGTGAGATTACCAATTGACCTAGGGAATGATGCTGATTGCTGCCTTTGAGTTTATTATAAAAACCAACAATACTAATCCTTTTATTTGTCTCTGTGAGTCCATATATGTGGAAAAAAAATGAATCATTCAATTTCATTTTGGCTTTATTAGGTATTCTTGTTCTACACATAGGGAGGATATGACAATTGATGTGTTTCAGTTCTATAGTAACAAATTAATTCATTAATAAAAAATAAATCCTACATTTCAAATACCTGTAGTTATGCTGAGGTTTATAAACGTGATTCTTAGCATACTAGGTCTTCTTTCTTCACCCATCACTACGGAAGGAGAGGGTTTCACAGTTATGAGCATTATTTTGCTTTAAAGTTTTTCATATAAATCTGCCATTAAAAAAAATTTGTCTTCTTTCTTTAGTGCCTGTTGCTAATTAAGTATCACTTTCCATGGAAGAGCTGTTTTAATTTGCTTGTTTGTTTTATGATCCTCTATTGTGAATGAGTTCAGAAATATAGCTGCTTTTCAAATCAACAAATTGCTAAGATACACATACAAGTTCTGACCTCTTGCATTGATTTTATTATGTTTCTTTTTAATGTAAATGTATGTATTTTCAATTAAAGATATTGGTTAAATACAATGAGTGACAGTCTTGTTTAGATAAAAGAAAAATGCGTTTAGATTGTCTAATTAAATAAAATCTATGAATAATAAGAGAAAGAACTTGCAACCAGAGATCACTGTCAAAAGTAACTATCACTTGTCTAGAGTTGCTGATATTTTGATGGAGATGACTTAACATTTCCTGTATTCATTATCCCAGTGGTAGGCTTACATTAAATGCCTTTTAATATACTGTATCTTCCAATGCCTGAAAATTTAAATATATCCACTGATGTGTGCCATGAAAATATGGTAATATTAAAATTATACCCTCAAAATCATCTCCATTAGTAACTGAAATTTTACTCCTTTGGCATTTGAGTAGTAGCTTATGAATTTCCCATCACTGGCACATATAAATCAAGCATTGTAAATAAGTTCAGGTCAGTTATAAAAAGAACATCAGAATTCGAGTCTGAAGATCTATGTGCAAGGTCCAGCTCAAACACTTCATAAAATTACTGAATTTTAGAATTGGAAGGGACCTCAGGCACCATCTAGTTTAACCTAAACCAAGAAAATCCTATACAACATACCCAAACATACCTACAGGCTTTCTTTGAAGAACTCTAACTAGGGGGAAATAAAGCAACCCTTTCCCTTTCAATAGTATTCTTAACTGTAAGGAAACTTGTTTTTCTTTTTTTGTTGTTGTTGTTGTTTTGTTTGCTTTTCCTATGATCAAACCTAAATATACCGCTCTGCTACTTTGACCAAATGTTCCCAATCTTTCCTCTGGAGCCAAACAAAAATCTAATCCCTCTGCCAAATGACAGCCTTTCAAATACTTGAAGACAACTATCATGTCTCCTCTGAGCCTTTTCTTCTCCAGAATAAACAGCCCTAGAACCCAAGAATACCACTTCTGGGGTTGTATCCCAAAGAGGTCATAGAAGTGGGATGAAGATTCATACGTACAAAAATATTTATTGCAGCTCTCTTTGTGGTGGCAAAAGACTGGAAATTAAGGGGATGCCCATCAATTGGGGAATGGCTAAACAAGTTGTGGTAGATGGATGTAATGGAATGCTATTGTGCTATAAGAAATGGGGAGGAGATGGTTTCCATATTCACCTGGAAAGGTCTATACAAACAGGTGCTAAGTGAGAAGAGCAGAACCAGGAAAAATTTGTACACAATCACAGATACATCATATGTGTGACGACCAACTTTCATAAATTGGACTCTTCTCAGCAACACACAGGTATAAGACAACTCTACAAGTCTCAGGATGGAAGGAGATATCTACATTCAGAGAAAGATCTAGAAAGACCAGAATTTAAATGGAGACTGAAGCAATCTACATGCTATCATTGTTTTTCATGTTTGGTTTTTCTTTCTTTTTTCCCATTGTTCACTCCATTGGTTACAACCCTTCTTTACAGCCAGACTATTGTACAATGTGAAAGTATTTGCAGATCCTATACTTGATTGCATACCACCATGGGGGGCAGGAGGAGGGAGGGGAGAAAAATTGAAATTCATAGATCTTTTAACCCATTCTCATTTGCCATGGGCTTGACACCTTGGTGACTCAACCATGGCCACTCTCCAGCTTATTAATATCCTTTCAAAAATTTGGTGCTCAAATTTGAAATAACAACAACAATAATAAAACTCATCCTTATGCAGCTCCTTCAAGATGGCAAGTTATCTATCTATCTATCTCTCGATCTCTCGATCTATCTATCTATCTTAATTCATTCATACCTTATAATAACTCTGTGAAGAAAGTATTATTATTATTTCAATTTGATAGATGAGGAAACTGAGATTGAGAGGATATATGAAAACGGCCAATAAATAGCTATCCACTAAGCCACATTCCCTTCCTTGTATCCATCCTATAGTACTCCAAATGTGTTCTGTCCAGCTCAAAAAGCAGTGATACTGTGGGACAAATGGGACCTCCTTATTCCCCAATGCTATGCCTTTTCGAATGGAGCATTAATCATTACATGACTGTGGTAATTTACTTGTTCTCTACAGATTTTGAGTTCTTTAAATATAAACTAGAAATAACAATATTTGAATGAACTTCTTCTTAGTGGTATCATGATGGAATTGATCTGTAAACGATACAGCACTATATAAGTGGGAGCTATGTAGCAAGCTGGACAAGAAGTCATGGTGAATCCAAGCTTGGTCCAGTGTTCATTTCTTTCTCCACTCCCCACTCCCACCTTGATATGCCGATTATATACCATTGCCTCTTTTCTGAACTCCAGAGACAAATGTAGCGGTGGTGACTGACAGTTCTGAATGCATCTCATCTTATTATAGATACAGTGCCCTTTGGGGGTTGGTATAATAGCATGTTCTTGAAAACTGGCAGCGGGTGGCATTACTTGGCCTTTCTCTGTACCTCTATCTGATGGTGGCTGGTATTTGCCTTTTACTCTTTGCAGCAAGATAGTTCTCATTAAATGTCTGAAAGGCAGTTTGTAAGCTGTATGAGATACCCTTTTCTTTGTGTGTGACGGGATGTGATCTCTTTTGACAAAGAAAAACACTGAGTTAGCTTCCTTCCCTATATTTCATACAGAAATGTGGCATTTTGTCCTTAACACATTAAAGAGCTTACTTTTCCTAAAGCCTTGTAAAAATAAATTAATACAAATTTATTTTAGATAGGCATTATCCCTATTTGAGCATTTCTAAGCACTGGTATTGAAGATCCTATCAGTTGACTTTGACTAGCTTCCAATGATAAGCCATCTGAAAAGATATTGACTAGAACAAGCTGTGCCTGTCCTAGAATATTGTGATGAGATATCACAAACTCGTGTCCTCTTTTTTTTCTATTTCAAAACTGCCTTATTGTCTAGTCTAATCTCTCTTAGATTCACACAAAGAAAACAGAGGCTTTGAGAGTGGAAGCTCATTCTAAAATGCAAATTATGTATTCCCTCCATTTCTAGGGGAATTGTGTATTTAAAAAATTGGACTTTAAGAAACTACTTGCACTTCAAGGATCACAAAAGTGGCAAGAGAGTGGTAGAGTGGAAAGATTCTTAGATTTCGAGAGGTTGGAGCTGGGGTCAAATCCTGGCTCTCACTGTTACTAGTATGTGACCATGGGTAAGTTATTAGTCCCTGGACACCAATGTCATATTTAAAATTTAGGGTTGGGATTATATGATATCTAAGATCCTCAGGGATTGATTTCTTGGATTTTATAGTTTGGGGCCTGAGTTTCCTCCTTTACACAATGAAAACTATATTAGGTGATTGTTAAGAAGTCTTTAATTTCTAAATTCCAGGAGTCAATTCAGGTAATATTTATTTAGTACCTTCTATGTGCAAAATGAGCTGGAGAACGAAATGGCAAACCGCTCCAATATCTTTGCCAAGAAAACCCTAAGAAGGGTTACAAAGAATCAGACATGACTAAAAATGATTGGAAAAGAACAACAAATGTACATAATTATCAAGTTAAATCCTTGGAAAATACACTTCCATAACCTGAGGGCTTTATTATCTCACCATTGAAGGGATAGCGAAACTGATGCTGCATTTGCAAGAGTTCACCCACTGCACTGTCAGACACTCCTAAGAGCATAATGAATGACCAGTTACATGTTTTGAGTTCTGATATCTTCTGACAGAACGTGGTCATGACTCAGCTGATTATATCTATAGAGCTGAAAACAATACTGATAACAATTATCATAATAATCATATTTCTGTAGTGCCTACCATGTCTCAGGCACTGGGCTAAGCACTTACACATAGTTAATTTGATTCTCACAACAATCAGGAAAGTAGATACAATTGTCTGCAACTTATAGATGAGGAAACTAAGGAGAAGAAAAAGGTTAAATGACTTGCCCGGTATCAGATAGCAAGTAATTGTCTCAGGGTAGATTTGAACTCAGGCCTTCCTGATGCCAGACACAATGCCCTATTCATTACACCACATGGCTGGCACAAGAAATTGAGAGGAAGAGTAATATGGTGGACTTGGGAGTCAAGAACATCTGGTTCTTAAATCCCACCTCAGTCACTGGGGGTAACCTCGATTCTCTGAGCCTCCGTTTCTATATCTAAAAAATGGGAATGATAATAACATCTACACAGGGCATTTGTGAAAGTCAATTACTATTATTGTTTATAAAAAATGTTTTTTTTTTTCCATAAAAGATTTGAAAACTTCTCTTTGGTGAATTACTGGTTACTAAACTTTGAAATCAATATTAGTACCTTTCATATCAACAATATAACTTGGCTTTTGTAGCCATGAACTCATTTCATAGTTCCCCCAAACCTTGTGTATGAGTGTGCAAGTGTTGGGAAGGGGAAAGATAGGAAAGATAATATTTTTTATATGAGGTGAGTAAGGTACAGAGTTTTAATTTGGTCAAGAAATCATTTGATTCGTGTCAGTTCTCTATATATTTGAGAAATTAAGCCTTTAACAGACACATTGACAATAAAAATTATTTCCCAGCTTTCTGCTTTCCTTCTATTCTAGGTGGGAGTGGATTTTTTTTTTTGTGCAAAACCTTTTTCTTAATTTAACATAATCAAAATCATCTATATTTCACCCCCTAATGTTCTTTATCACTTGTTTGGTTCTCTTCTCCATGAATCTGACAGGTAAACTATTCCTCACTCTCCTAATTTGCTTCTGGCATTACCCTTTATGTCTAAATCATGTGCCCATTTTGACATTATCTTGGTATACATTATGAGATATTGGTCTATGCCTATTTTCTGCCATATTATTTTCCAATTTTCCCAGATGTTTTGTCTAATAGTGAGTTCTTACCCCAGAAGCTGGAATCTTTGGGTTTATCAAACACTAGGATACTATGGTCACTTACTACTGCATCTTCTGTGTCTCACCTATTTCCACTGACCCATCACTCTATTTCATAGCCAGTACCAGACAGTTTTGACGATCACTGTTTTATAATATAGTTTGATATGTGTCATTGCTAGGCCTCCTCCCCTTGTATTTTTTTTTTCAACAATTCCCTGGATAATCTCTGGATGAATTTTCTCATTTTTTCTAAGCTCTGTAGAATAGTTTTGGTAGTTTGATTGGTAGAGCACTGAATAAGTAAATTGACTTCTGTATAACTGCAATTTTTTTCTTATATTGACCAGGCCTATCCATGAGCAACTGATATTTTCCTTTAGATCTGACTTTATTTGTGTGAAAGGCATTTTGTAATTGTGTTCATATAGTCCCTGGGTTTGTCTTGGCAGATAGACTCCCAAATATTTTATATTGTTTACAGTAATTTTAAATGTTTATAGTAATTTAAATAATTTAAAATTTTAAATAAAAAATAAATTTATATTGTTTACAGTAAAATTAAATTTTAAATGACTTTTTCTATCTCTTGTTGCAGGCCTTTCTTGGTCATATAAAGAAATGCTGATGATTTATGTGGGTTTATTTTTTATCCTGCAACTGTACTAAAGCTGTTTATTATTTTTAGTAGTTTTTTAGTTGATTCTCCAGGGTTCTCTAAGTATACCATCATATCATCTGCAAAGATAGTTTTGTTTCCTCATTGACTATTCTAATTCTTTTGATTTCTTTTTCTTCTCTTATTGCTATTGTTAATATTTTCTAGTACTATATTGAATAATAATGGCGATAGTGGGCATCTTTGTTTCACTGCCGATCTTATTTGGAAAGGCTTTTAACTTATCCTTATTAAAGATAATTTTTACTTATGGTTTTAGGTAGATACTGCTTATCATGTCAAGAAATGCTCCCTTTCATCCTAAAAATAAAACATGGGAACCCTGAAAGACATCTGGCAAGGAGAAAAAAAAATTAGTATTGAAAATAGGGGACTTGCCACACATAAAGTATGTGCTTTTCATCAGTCCAGAGGGAAGAATATCACAGGGTAGACAGGCAGATCAGCCCCTTCTTTGGGGTCCCTATTGATTTATCTTCATTTGCAAACTTGCCAGATCCCTAGAAACCATCTGGTGGGCAAGATCATCAGCTCCGAAAAAAAAAAAAAAAGCACTTGTTTGGGTTATGGAGTTCCTAAACAATGAACTCAGTTTACTGAGAAGTGAAATCTCTTATGTATATAAGTCATGGTAAACTTTTATTGCTTATTTTAACTCCATGAGAGGAACAAAAACAATTGTATCAAGCCCTACACTGTGTAGGGACTTGCCATTTGAGGTAAAAGACATTGGGACTGCAACTACTTTTGAGTTTGAATTTAGATATAGTTGTCTGCATTAAATCAGTATCTGAGAGAAATGCCACAAGCTACTCAGAGGGAATGTGATCCTGCTACAGGTGAAGGTTTGCTTTTGGGAAAAGCTGAGAGGACAATTTCAGCCTCAATCTAAAGTGGAACCATCCTGGCTCAGGTTTCTCATTGTCTTCCTTTGAAAAGGAATGTTTTCCACCTGGCTATTCCTGAGTCTGGCTATGAGATGATTTAAAGTGACTCTTACATGAATTCAAACAGAGCTAAGGATGTTTTATTCTGTCAAATCTGGCATGTTCCTGCTTTTTTCTTTTATGACAAATTTCTCTAATTAGAGCAAGTGGTCAATAAAAGATAGTAAAAGTACAATGCAGGTATATGAAATTTTGCCATTCTAATTCTGAATGTGTAATCATTCCATATCCCAAACAACTGGGTAAATTAATACGCAGGCTTGTCATCTGTCTACATGCATAGTGAAATGAAAGGTTAAATTTCTGAATGATATGGGAACAATTAGACAAAGGGAAAAGAAGCTTGTGAAACAAAGGTACAAATACAAAGTTAGTCATTATCCCATATACTAAGGCTGGAATACATCTAAGCCACTAAAATTTGTCTTAGATCTGAGCTATTAAGCCTAAAACTACATTCCTTTCTACAGCCTAAATAGTTTGGTAAAAAGGTACTTGGTCTGGTCAATGGCCTGTTACTAGATATTTCTGTCTTTCTTCTTTTTTGGGCCCTGCATATTGTACTTGCTTATCAGATTTATGTCTCTCAGATTACAGGCCAATTCACCTATAGTTGGCAGCAAGCAGTGGATACCAGTTCATACTCACCTACCATCCCCTGGATGTGATCTATGCTCAGTTCCAGTCAACCTCTTCCTCGGGACCCACTGAGACAGGGAGAGCTCTACTTCCCTTTTCAGCCTGAAGAAACTATGGAAGCTGAGACCTTTGTCCCTTCTCCCAAATGAATTTGGGTCCCAACTCTTCAAGGTGGAAATGATGGAATCCTAATAAAGCTGCCCCCAGCCCCAATATTCTAACTTCATTATAGGCCTGGCCCTACTGAACAGCATGCCCCCTGCACCTACCTAGCCTCCCCCCACCAATGTCCTAACTTCTTTGTATATGCTTCACTGCTCACTGTAACAACAGGTGTGTTCCTGAACTCTTAGTTCCCACAGAAACAGCAGGTGGGTCCATGTGATGGGAACCCAGCTACTGCCTCTACCTGATCACTGCCCCCAGACCCATTGCCAGAGAAACAGGTGTGGTCTTGTATCCAATCACAATCACATCATCCATCTAGCCCAAGATAGGACCACAATACCTAACTATCTGTCTTAACCAGACAGGACCACAATAGCTAGCCAGTTGGAGGGCAAAATGACCAGCATATTTAATCACCGAACCATAGATGGGACCCCTCCTCCATTACTCAATCCCTTAAGAAACTCCTCCTGCATTTTTAATATTAATCATATTCCTCTATTCTATGTAAATTTCTATTATGTAATTGCATCACTACCTTATAAAATCCATCTTGCTCTCTCTAAAGTTGCCGGTTCCTGTTGGAACTTAGCCTGCTTCATGAGAGGTGTCAATCTCAATAAATGATGATACTTGGATTAAAAAAAAAAATGTTCCTTTTATTCATATGCTTTTTTGAGTTTTTAATAGGAATGGGTATTGTTTCTTCCTTCCTTCCTCCCTTCCTCTCTCCCTCCTTTCCTTCCTCCCTCCTTTTCATTCCTCCTTTTCTCCCTCTTCCCCTCTCTTTCTTCCTCCCTCCCTCTTCCTCCCTCCCTCTTTTCCTCCCTCCCCTCCACTTCCCCCCTTCCTTCTTCCTTTCCTTCCTTTTCCTTCCCTCCTCCCTCCCTCCATTGCTCTTTCATTCCCTCCTTCCTACTTGCTTCCTCCCTCTCTTCCTCCCTCCTATTCTCTCCTTCATTCTTTCACTCATTCCTTCCTTCCTCCTTGTCTTCATTCCTCTCATCCTATTTCTATTTCTACCTTCCTTCCTCCCTCTCTTCAACCTCCCTCCCTCCCTTCCTCACTTCTTCCCTCCATCCCTTTCGTCCTTCTATTCCTTCCTCCCTCTTTCATCCTCCCTCCTTCACTCCCTCACTTCTTCCTTTCATAACTTCCATCCTTTCTTATTTCTTTCCTTTCTTCCTTACTTTTTATAACATTCATTTTTTTTATTAAGTTTCAAATTTTCTCCCTCTCCCCCCCCCCCGCCCCCAACCCTTTCCCACCCATTGAGAAGGTTCTTCATCTCTGTTCATGTCACACCATTCTTTGTCTGCCTTCTCTCCTCTGGGGGTGAGGAGAACAGATGCCAATGCAGATTTCCAAACAAGCGTGTGAAAAGAAGACACCCACAATACCATCTAATATAAGTCTGTTTTCTTCCATATCCCGACTGTGTATAGTAGCTCTACTGGAGCTACCTCATGAATTCAGTGAGGCACTCAAAATGACAAAACAATAGAAGCTCATCAGGAATAGAAATCCCAAGGCCTCTGTCATTCCAGATTCTTATTATCAAGGGAGTAGTATGAAAGTTTCATTGGTGTAATATTATTTGAAGTTGGTGCTTCAGAACTCCTTGACTTAAATAGTAAAGGTATTTTATCTGCACTCTTTTGAACAATTTCTTGTTTGAAAATTCATTCACATTTCATTTCAAATAGGAAATCACAGGCAAATACCATGAGACCAACACCTGTTAAGTTCCATGAATTAGATAAATGGTTAATGATGTCACTGGGACCATGTAAACACAGAAATGCAACTCTATTTTTTTAATTATTTGAATATTTTTTGAACCAACACTACAGGGTGAAGACAACACATCTTCCAGTTTTGAGTCTACTCCTTGTCACTTTCTTTTATTGTAGATTGATTAATATCATGTTGAAACATGCCTAGCCAGCCAAGTTCTAAGGCTATGTTCTTGCACTCTTTGGTAACAGGAACTGATTTAGTGATTTTAACTCAAAAAATATTGTGACATTATGATTTATAAAACTGAAAAACTATTGTCCTAAATATGCTTAAGATTATCTAGACCTGAGGAAATACAATTAACTACATTTTTAATAATTGTACTTTTTTTTCCCTTTTTCCTAGTTAGCAAGTTTTATATACAGCAATGGACTATTCAGCTCAAAGACACCAAGAGAGTTTTATAGCCATCATGCCCTGTAAATAATTTCCATAACTGAGTATTCTTTTAGTACTTATTGGTATACAAAGTCAATTTTTTAAATATCTATTTTTACATGAAGTCTCTTATCCATACATTTACTAAGTCAGTAAATAACTGGGCTTCATAACTGTTGGTAAGTCTGTAAAACATACAATTGCTAATAGTTAAGGACAGCACCTCCAATCCAGAATGGCAGTGCCATTAAATATAAATATAAATATATATATATATATATATATATCCTTTTTTGTACTTTGTTGCAGCAAATAAGGTAGAAAACAAATATCAGCAGCAAAACAAAGCAGATCAGTTTAAGGAAATAGTTGCCTTCTCCTATTCTCAATTCACTTTGATGAAGACGGTAGATGGGAAAATGGTGTGTAATCTTTCAGTCTTTTAAATGCATTGACTTTGAAACGTGAGTGGAATTCATGAAGGGTGATTTTAATGCAATTTTTGTGTGTTGGGGTATGAGGTGATGAAAAAAGATTATTTTAGCAGCACTATTGATATTTGCAGTACTGGTAAAAACAAGGAGACCAATCTGATTTGATTTTTAAATCAACTTTGCTCATGAGCTTAAGATTTTACTTTTGTGAGTAGCAGATGATCTGTGGGCACCAAATTACCACCGTATTACAAGCTAGAGTAGGTGGTATAAGAAGTATGCTTGAATTTAACTCAAGAGTTTAAAAAAATCTCTTAAGAATTTGCTATATGCTGTTTATGAATGCATCATTTCCAGATCTCCAGAGTTTTTCCCAAAGGTATTATCCATGCTCTGAGGCTACTAGAGGATTTGAAGGATATTTCTCCGATGATGGTTCAGCAAGGGACAATGATCCCGTTTGCATTTAGCGTGCTTCTATTCTCCACTCACATTATGTATGCTCTTTGATCAAAGATTAATTAAGATATTTGTGAAGCATTTAGCACAGTGCCTGGCACAAAGTAGACACTTACTATATGCTCATTTTCACTCCCTCTCTTCCTTTTTGTTTTATATCTTTTCCTAGCATAAACAGCTGCATCAACTTTTTTTCATGGTATTATGCATCCTGAGATAGAAAGAGCCTCAGAACTCCTTTACTTCAACTACATAATTTTAAGAATGAGGAAACTAAAGGCTATTTCCTCTCAGTCCTGGGAAAACCTTTGACAGTAGTAGATTAAGTCATCTAGGCAATAAATCCCCACCTCCCACATGCACTCACCCACAATCACACACATAACTTTTGAATAAGCTATATAAATGTCGTCAGCAAGAACTTATATAAGTGGAAAAGGGTATGGATCAGTTATGAAAGGAGAGTGATGCATATATATGATGGATCATTTGTATATACAAACATGGAAGGGCCTTCAGAGGTCAAAAAGTCCAGTCCATTCATTTTATAGATGAAGTAAATAAGATTCCAATTTGTTGTGGCTTGATGAAGGTTAGAGAGGTAGTAAGAGATAAAGCTGGAAGCGACTAGGTTCTCTGGTTCCAGATCAATTTAATCAAATCCAATAACAATTTTTTAAGCAATTCTGATTTCTAAGACATCTGGGATACACAAACAATCATGAAATTATTCTTACTCTCAAGGAAGATACTCTTAACTTGACCCAGGATTTTGCATCCATGATAAGTGAAAATAACCAGAGGAAGGCCTCCTAGATGTTCAGTGGATGACCTTTGAAGCACTGACCAAAATATATGGCATGAATGGGACAAGTATGGACATGTATGAGTGGGTGGTGAGCTCCACTAGTTTAAGGAATGACATATTAATGAGCTCATTGCTCTGCCAAGATATTGAAGCACTCTGATATCATGCTGAAAATCATTTTATTTTATGATTATACATCATTTACTAAAATAAAAAGTGGGAAATAAGCTTATTCTTCTATTATTTTGCTACAAGTTATCTTCACCATTTTAAATGTATGTTTTAGTTATAAAAGCAGAAATGGCTATTGGGGAACAATCCCACACAATACTCAGCAGTGGCATAAGGAAATGTCCTGTTGTCCTTTTTGTTTTCCTCTAGGTCTGATTCTTATGAAAGCTGAAGAGAACCCATGTTTAGGCCCTATTCCAAGGCCCTGACCAAATATGGTTTATCTGAATTCCAGCAAAACCACATTGTCATTATATACAGTCAACATTAAATACTCTATTGCCCCTGTCTTATTAGCTATAATATGTGTACTCTGTGCTAAGTTTAGGCCCTGGGTTGGTAGAGTGAGGAAAGAGCCACCATGCTTGTTCTCATGTACTTTCCCTAGAGAGTATATGGGTATATATGTATATGCATTTGTGTATATATCTATACCTAGCTATATGTATAGATATAGATATATACACACATGTAAGTATATATTCATGTGTATATATGTATGTTTGTGATATAAATATCACCTTTAGATTTAGCATACATATGTGATACACATACATGTTTATAGGCATATGTGTGTATGTACCCATATATGCACTCAAATATGTATTCTGTAAGTGTTTAAGTATGCATTCATATATGTGTGTATGTGTTTAAAATCTCTAGCCTAGGAAAGGAGGAACCCATTCTGCTCAATGTTAGATGAATCTTTTAAATATTTTTTGGAGACTCACTAAGTTCAAGGCCCTATGTAATGGAATATGACATCAACTCAGTTTTAAAATCTAGATCTTCACCACAGATCAACGACAGAATATTTAATTGAGTATACTTGGATAATTTCAGTCAGTTTGGAGGGGCTTTTTAATATGATGAGTCCCCTAAGTACATGTTTTATATTGAGTGGTCTGGCATCGATCTTTGGTTAAGTTGTCCCATAGTCAATAGTCATCCAGATATTAAAACCAAATTTATATTATCACTCATTGGACTGTCCTTGTAAAGTTCCACAGTTGAGGTCTCCAGCAGAGTGTTATATGCATAATAGGTATTCAATAAATATTTGTGGAGTGATTTGTTAAATGGCAGGAGGCCTGAAAAACAACTTTTCTATATATGTTCAGAATTTACTATGACAACAGCTTTTGTATAGGAAAATGCATGACAAGGTTGATGAAAAGTCAGAAAACCTAAAAAGTCCTTGTATTAATTTTTAAGAACTAGCAGACTCATGCCTAAAAAATTTATTGTCAGTTTCTTTGTTTTTTTTTTTTTTTCCCTTAAACTTAAACTTAGTTATTTTGGCAAGGACCATATGCATTCATGGAAATTAATCCTGACAGATGGAATCTAATAAGAGAGAGGAAAACATGAGATTTGTGTCAAATCGTCCAACCATGATGATGGTTTAAATCTGAGATTGCATAATTTAATATAATGAAGAAACAGTATTGTCTTTCAGTCAGAAAAAAATAAATAAATAAATAAATAAAGATGGGTGACAGACTAGTTTCTGAAATTAACTAGATGTTTGACCATCAGGAATTAGCCTAACCTCTTAGTACCCCAGGAAAAGTTCTTAATATAAAGAGCAGCAAGATTAACAGTCTTCATTAAGAGAAATTATTTCCACCCCCAGAAGATCCTCACACTGAGGAAATTCCAAGTACAGACCAAAATTTACACACACACACACACACACACACACACACACACACACACACACACACACACACACTCAGATGTACACACACATATTTAATCCAAATTGCTATCCTGAATTGATATCAAAAAATGCAAAATAAACAGCAAGGACATGTATCTGTATAAGGATGAGATGTATTAAATGTTAAAAATTCACCTATGTGCCATACTGGATCAGTCAGTCCAACGAAATGACCTATTTTCTCATAGGAGCACCAAGTGATTTTTTTTTGTTGGAAGGATTGCTTATTATCTTTGATGGCTCAAATCTTAGAAAATTATGGATATTTTCTGCATGTTTGTATTGTTATATCTCCATAATAACAAATAACAGAAACACAAGCACATCACATCTTTTCTTGAACCTATTTGTATTTTCAGAGACTTCAAAAAAATGGTAATATGATTTAATGCCCCAGGAATGTTAATATATGATACTTAAGTTATACTATCTGAATATAAAGAATTTAGAATATTATTTTAAAAATTCATTTTCAGATGTCAGCTATAGTTTTTGTTTTGGGGTTGTTGTTTTTTTTTTGAGGGTGGAAGGCAAAGCAATTAGGGTTAAGTAACTTGCCCAAGGTCACACAGCTAGTAAGTGTAAAGCGTCTGAGGTCATATTTGAACTTGGGCCCTTCTGACTCTGCATCACCTAACTTCCTTCAGCTTTCACTTTAAGAGAATCATCACTTTTTAAATGATCTAGTAGTTCATCTTTTTTTTTTTTCCTCCTGCAATTAGGTTAGCAATGGTGAGCCATATAGATAGCAAGTGGTACCAGCCATCATTAGATGAAAATTAGCATTAGAAGAATTTTGTTTTAGGTGTATTTGGTAACGACACAACTAGGGGTGCACGTTGGAGATTTTGAAGTATGAGGAAAAGAGCATCACATACAAAATAACTTGTAATATTTCCCAAACAGCTGACAAGGAAATAACGGGGGCTTCCAGGAAGGGTGCCAGGTGGCAGTGGGGATGCTGGGCCTGGAGTTAGGAAGACCTGAGTTCAAAAGAGGGCTCAGATATTCACTAGCTGCGTGACCTTGGACAAATCACTTAACATATTTTTTGCCTAATTTTCCTCAACTGAAAAATGGGATTATAATAGCACCTACCTTGCAGGATTGTTCTGAGGATCAAGAGAGATAATATTTGTGAAGCACTTAAGTGTCTGGCACATACCGGTTTTTTTAAGGTATATAAATGCTAGTTATAGTTACTGTTGCTGGTATTTATTAACTGAAAAATATGAAAATCATTTTCCCTGGGAAAATCTCTCATTTTGATCTGATATAAAAAAAGAGAACAAAGCAAGTGAACAAGCATTTTCAGCGCTTATTATGCGCCAGGCATTATGCAAAGCAATACGGATATAAAGAAAGGCTAAACAAGTCCCTCCCCCCTCTCCCCACAAAGGTACTCACATTCTCATGGGGTGGGGGGAACAACAACACATAAAATTTTTGGTATATTTAAGATAAACACAAAGCCGATGGAAGGCAAACTCAGAGAATGAGACAAAGATCTGTCAGGAAACTAAGGTTGAAATTTTTTATTCTTTGAGAAAAAAAAAGGGAAGAGTTGATGAGAGTGACTCCAGATATCTTTGTCTTCCCTTTGGTTCTGGTTCTTTTCAATATAGTAACTTAGAGAGGGAATACACCTTCTTTTAAAGTTTCTCTTATTTTTCTGCACAAACATGGTTGATATGGATTGGGAAATATACATATGCATATATATGTATATATACATATATGTATACATGTATATACACATGTATGCAGATATATGTGTGTTTATGTATATATCATATCTCTAAACTTTTAAGTCAAGTTATTCTTATTTTCTCCCTTTCTGGGATACACAAAGATTGAAATGTGAATACCATCCAGGTAATATTCACACTGTTCTCTGTCCTGGTTAGATTACATTTTAAATCAGGTTTAAATTTAGGTATTACATATTTTAGGAAGGACACTGATAAGTTAGAGAGCATCTACAGGAGGCAAATCAGAATGGTAAAGGGACTCAAGATCACTCTACTTGAAAACTGATTGAAGGAAATGTGGAGATTTTATCTGGTAAAGGGCATATATGGCAGGGGGTAGAGACATAATAGCTGTTTTTAAGGGAACTATTTCAACTATTTGAAGGGCTATGTCATTTTAAGATTGAATTTCTTACATTCTCATATTCAGATAAAAACACTTTTAGACTTACTGTTCTTGGTCTGAGAGACAACTTTAAAATTTAGGATTGGTATAGATACAGTGAAAAATTCCTTCACAATTAGAACTGTCCAAGTGTAATATAGATTTAATAGAAACCTCTCCCCCCTCTGCCCACCACATACACACACCTCATCTCTAAAGGAAGAAAAACAAGGTGCCTCAGCAAAATATCAGTCATTGTGGATTTGTTACAAGAGCAGTTCCTGAAATGATTATCAAACAGTGCAGTCTGGCAATTAGAAATTAAGATGATGCCCTAGGCACAAGTCGAATAAAGAGTGTGTGTGTGTGTGTGTGGTGTGTGTGTGTGTGTGTGTGTGTGTGTGTGTGTGTGTGTAATACTTTTAAGCTCCACATATCTGGCTGGATATCTTGTAACAGATAAGCTTGAGCCCTGGTGGCAGAAACTATCTGGAGAGAAAAAGTTGAACCTAGGCAAACCCTCAGGAACTGAAAAATCTCTCTTATTATGGGGAGTGGGGGGACAGAATCAGCTAAAAGTGGATTTGTCTATTTTCACTGATTTTTTTTTTTTTTATATTTGTGTGTAAGTTAGACATTCCTGTAAGAAGGAAACTTTTTCTATTGCTACTTTTCTTAGTATGCTAAAAGAGTAAATGCCTTTATCCTTAAAATAGATTGTATCTTCTGGTGGACTAATCAAGATAAATATCGTAGGGGCTCATCAGCCATGGTTTTGAATGTTTGTGGACCCTCAGACTATCTTGATACTTATGAAACTTTTCTAGAGATATCTCATGCAAGAAGATGGGGGTGCTATACTGATAATTCTGAGATTAATGTGATAAGTTTCCTTTCCCACATAAATTTGAAATATCTATATCCTATAGTAATCGGGTATCCTTCCTCTATATCAAGAATCTTTATATGTGGTTTGTTTTGTTTTGTTTTATTTTGTTTTTTTTACAGTGAGAATTCATTTCAGAAGGGGAAAATAATGATAGTACTAATAGTAGTAGCAGTAAACATAAAAGTTGATAATGATATGCTGGGTGCTAGGCTGAACATTAGGTCTTAGGTTATTCTTAAATTCAATTCACATTCATTATTTTAGCAGAACATTTGATTATCAATTTGAAATCCAACTGAGTATATACTATATATTTAATCCTGTTCTTTCTGGTCTTCCTCAAGTTACACAACTGAAATACAACTAATAATCAGCTTTTAAAATAAGTGATATTATTTGTCCAAAGACTAAAAACCTGAAGAGGAAATTACTATATTTAGAGACTCAGTTGATAAAAGGATTTTTATTACAATAAAATATTAATGAAAAATGGTTTTATTTCCCACTATATATTAGTACTAACATTAATAGTAAATGATCACATCCTAATATTCAATATCAGTAGTATGATTGGTAGAAGACTCAAGACTTTGACTTAAGAGATTTGGACTGGTCTAAAACTTACTAGCTGTGTGAAAATGGGTACAGTCACTTAAGCTCCCTGAGATTTATTTGCTCATTATAGAATGAGAACAATCATATTAGTTAAAACAAGATTGTAGAGTTTTTAAGAAAAAATTAGATTGTAAATCTTTAGGCACTACTTAAAAGAGAAGTGGATTTGAGTGTTGGACTTGGCATCAGGGAGATCTAGGTTCAGATCCCCCCTCTGACATATACTAAGTATATCATCATGAGAAAAATCATATAACCTCTCTGAGCCTTACATTTTCCACCTGTCAAATGGGAATAATAATGTCACTGGTATAGAAAGGCAATAGAGAGAGCACAGTAGATGGAAAGCTGGCCATTTGGCCAGAAAGATATGGTTTCTAGTTTGCTTTGTGACACAAATTTGCTAAATGACCCTGGGAAAATCACTTAACCTCTGAGTGTTCTGGGCAGCTTTCTAAGATTTTAAGCGACAGAGAAGGTGATTGTGTAGGTAGAGAAAGTTCCCTCCCTTGCAAGGTCCCTCACCTAATTAAATCACAGATCTGGTCACTATTGCTTAGTAATAGCTGAGTTCGTAATAACTCATAGGGTTGTACTGAGACTCAAAAGAAATAACAGAGGTTTCATGATTTAGCAGAAGAAAATGCTAGGTTTCAATTAAGATATTATTGGGGCAGAGAGTCTGTAGAGTATCACAAGCTGTGATCCTACAAATACTAACTCATTTGATCCTCACAATAACAGTATGATGTAGATGCTATTACAATCATCATTTTATTGTTGAAGAATATGACGCAGACAGAAATTAAGTGACGTGCCCTGGGCCCTGGGACATACACAGAGTACATGTCTGAGCTTGAATTTGAATTCAAGTAGTCTCGACTTCAGGCCCAATGTTCAATGAACTCACTGTACCACCTGTCTCCCGAAAGGAGAGAACTAAGAGATTTTAAACAAGGAAAGCTGGGTGTGAAAAACCTATTAGCTGTGTGATCACCAGCAAGTTGTTTAAATGTTTGAGACTTCAGTTTCCTTATACATAAAATGAAAGAAGGGTTCAGTAGGCTAAATGATCTAAGTCTTCTTCTCATTCTAAATCTATATTCCTGTAAAGCATTTTGTAAACTTTCATGATATAGATAGATAGATATAGCTTTCTATCTATCTATCTATCTATCTATCTATCTATCTGTCTGTCTGTCTGTCTGTCTGTCTATCTATGTCTATCCATCTATCATCTATCTATCTATCTATCTATCTATCTATCTATCTATCTATCTATCTCTATCTATCTCTCTCTCTCCATCTATTTATCTATCTAGCATATATATGTTTGTATATATTTGTATGTTGTCTCCCTCTTTAGATTGTAAAGTCCTTGAGGGCAGGGACTATATTTTTTCTTCTTTTTGAATCCCTAGCTCTTAGCACAGTGCCTGACACAGAATGGATATTTAATTAATGTTTACTGAATGAATGTATGCATATGTAAACATGTAAGTATATGTAAACATATATATAGAGTTATGTATGCATTTGTATATAGTGTTCATAGTCATATGTATATACTCACATGTATATGCACCTATGATATATATGTGGCATTAAATTATTAATGAAATAGCTATATGTTAAACATATAGTAATATACCAGACATTGCATATTCATGGAATGAAATGTAGAGGTGTTTCAAGAACTTGGCAATTTGAATCCTCAGAATAAATCTGTTTGAGAAAACTTTGTATTGTATATTGGATTTGTGCTTGTCCTCCATGTGACATTTCACTTTTTTTTTTAAATGTATCCATTTGTCTATTTTTAGTTTTCAAAATGTTTTCAGGAAAGGGGAGGGAGAGAAAATTTAGAACTCAAAATCTCATGGAAGTAAATGTTGAGCGTACTTCACTTTTCAACATGGATTTCTTGAGCTCCAAGGGGAAGCAATGCATTTAGAAAGAAAACAAAACAATATTTAGAACATGATCCCAAATTACTTTTATCCTTTAGCAACATCTGCGGATTACCTTGAGGATAAACAGCTACAGAAAATCTCTGCATGAAATGCTAGACCTCGTGGAATCCTGTTGTCATGACAATTTAGATTTTCAATAGAATAATTCATTTTTGTTATTTCCTTTTGGTATTGTTTGGATCTATTTGGGCATCAACTTTTCCTAACCCCTCCCTCCAAAATAATAAAACAATAAACCCTCAGGTGAGTTGTTGTATTTAATGAACTACACTCCTGGCAAGATGTGAATGTGCTTAACACAGAAGAAGCACTAGATAGACCGACCTAGTGTTTCATTCTTGATTTTGAAGTGAAATTTGCCAAGTGAAGAATGACCGTTGATTGAGCTATGGTAAATTTCTAGATCCTGTCGGTTGCACGTAAGTGACACTGCCTGTAACACGCAGAGCTGCAGGATCTCCTTTTTGGCAGATTTGAAGATCATCAAAATGAATTGTGCTTCAGTTAGGTGAATGGTTCACTTAATCATGGAGAGCATAGCAACCAGAATCCACAAGCTTTCTTTCCAATGCAGCTGTACTTAATGCACCTAGCGTACTCAGGACAGGAGTCTAAGAGGCATCAAAGTGTTTTGCTTTCCCCAGCAACTGACACAGCAGGGAAGTCTACATGATAAGAAACGTTTCTGATGGAATCACCAATAAGATGTCTAAGGTCCTTGCAACATCTAAAATTCTCTGATTCTAAGATTTGATTACAGTCAGTCTGCTAACACTAAATTCATCTTTGTCACAATAAAGCAGGTGAGTTAGATGTGACAACAACAAAGAGGGAAGGTATACTATAATGTAATGGGGTTTAGACTTGGAGATCAAAAACCTAGGTTCTAAGTTCACTTCTAACTGCACTTCTAATCCTAACTGCAGGACCATAGACACAGTCTACCTATCATACTGTACTTCATGTTCCTCATCTGAAAAATGATAGATATATAGGTTGATAGACAGATGGATAGACAGATAGATGTTGTGGAATCCTGTTTTCATGACAAGTTAGATTTTCACTAGAATAATTCATTTTTCTTATTTCCTTTTGGTATTGTTTTGATCTATTTACACATCAACTTTTCCTAACCCCTCCCTCCAAAATAATTCAGCTCAACAAATATTTACCACCTGTGATGTTGGAGTGAGATATGAGAGTAGATGATAATGAAGTGAATAAACATATTTCCCTTGAGGGTGGCTTTTCTAAGCAAAGACCACAAATGGGTTGGGCCCTGAAGCTAAGGTCATAGTCCACCCAAGATCTTCCTCTTTGAATCATTAGAATTAGCCATACCTGAATATTTTAATGGGTTAGCCTACATATTAGCATCTTGCATATTAATGAGTAAGTCTGCATGTTGGTTAGGCTATTAAAAAAAGACAACATGAATAACAACAAAGGTACTATTTAATATCACAACTATAATTAGGATTTCTTTCATATATGCCAACTCAAGCAGAAATGAAAGTGGCTGTCTGAAATACTCAAACATCCAAAATAAAAGCTAAATACAGAGAACAGGGCTTTCACCTGACTTTCATTGTGTATGTAAATTATGTCTTTAAAAGTCCCCAAACTGTACCATGATCATCCTTATGCAAAGGAGCTGCTTTGTCAGCTCATCCCCACTGCCAATTCTTTTTAAGTCAATTTTTCCCACTCTTTCCATTAGACTATCATTAGCCTTTGTTTTGTCACCATTCAAGTATATTTCCCCCTTCTCTGTTGAAATAACCCACATGCTGCTCCCCTGAGTTGGGAAGATTGAAAGTAATGGTTATTTAATCGAATTTTCCCCCTCAAGGTGCACTGGACTATTTGGCTCCTCATGTCATTAAGGTCATCCTTAAGGAGGGAATCTAGGCTGAGTTCATCTTTATCCCTTGTGGATCATTTTTTTTTTTTTTGTACCTTCAAACCCCAATCCCTTCTTAGCCTAGAGCCCTGAAGCTTATTGATTTCTGTTAAATGGAGCTCCCTACTGCTATCATAAATGCCCCTCTTGGTGCTAGGCTGGTGCCCATTATCACACTGATTTTTTTTTTTTAAACAAGAGCAGTTGTTCTTGAGGATTTGAGAAACCAGGTAATTTTTACAAACTTCCATTATCTGGGGTATTTGAAACATTCATCTGTCTCACTGCACACACTGGGGCAAGTATCTGAGCCCCACCCCAGTCCACCCACTGACTGGATTTGTTTCAATACCAATGTCAATTTTATATATATATATATATATATACTTTTTTTTTTTTTTTCCAGTTAGGCAGGCACAAATACTAGAAGGACCTAGGATTTTTCAGCCATGGTTTGAAATATCTTGGTTTGGAGATCTCCATCAACCCAGATCCAGCCTTACCTATGGCTTAGTTGAAAAGTAGTGGGGAGTTGCCTCAATCCTAGACAGTTTAAATGACTTTGAAAGGTTTACAAACCTAGTCAGGGTCAAAGGAGGCAGTTAGATATGCTGATAAATTATCCAAAGAGCTATTTAAATAGTGTAATTCATTATGTAAATTGAGTTCTTAACCTCTTACAAGTAATTCATTTAAATGTTTAAGCAACAGAGGTAGCACAGGCTAATGGAATACTGCTGGAGGCAGAAGGATATGGGTTCAGTTCCAGCCTCTGTCACATAATGGTTGTATAATCCCAGGCAAATTACTTATGATTTTAGTTTCCCAGGCTACTCTCTAGGATTGAAGAAAAGGTGCTTACTGGCATTGTTAGGAGTTTTCTCACCTGGGAGTTTCCTAGAACAATGAAATTGCACAGGTTTGTTCTTTTTTGTATGTTTGTTTCCAATGGGAAGAGACTATGCTAGGTCCCTGACATTTATGGGAAGATTAGTAAGAAATAATAATGTTACAGTTAAGAATGAGGGGACCTGGATTGAAATCTTATCTCTGACAATTATAAAGAATTTGTCTATTGGTAGGTTCCTCAGCTTCTCTGAATTTCAATGTATTCATTTGTAAAATGGGGAAAAGTTTAGTTGTGTGCCATATGACCAAACCTCTTGATGTTATTGTGAAGAAAGTGACCTATAAAATGTAAACACTTAGGCATCGGGCCTAAACATATGATTGCTTAAGTGTCAGATAAGGAGAACTCCCTCTCTGAGTGCAGCTTTACTGGCCTGGAGCACTGAGACAATAATTGACTTGCCCAATGTCACCCAGTCAGTCAGTAAGCATCACCAGCAGGACTTAACCTCAGGCTTCCCAGGCTTTGTGGTAAGTCCTCTATCCACTGTACCCTACTGCTTCTTATAAACCTCAGAGCTCATTAGAAATGTATAGCTGTCATTTATGAAGTTATCTTTTTTTGGCAAGTATTAGTGATATTCATGGGAACTCATGGTAAGATAACTACCTTCAACAAGACCAATCAGCAAGTTCCTTATAGTTTTTTTTCTTAGAAAATAGCCTAAGGTAATTAGAGGTAAATTGATTCATCCAGTTACATAGCTCATTGTCAGAGATAGGAAATAATAGAGTTCTTATTGATCCCAAGGCAAGTCCTCTATTCTCCAAGTTCCTCCACTAAATTGTGAGCTCCTTGAGGACAAGTATAATATTTTGCTTCTATTTCTATCTCCAATATCTAGAAGAATGGCTCTCAACCTGTGGGTTGTGACCCTTTTGGGGGTCAAATGACCCTTTCACAGGGGTCACAGGGGTCACCTAAGACCATGGGAAAACACATATTTCCAATGGTCTTAAGAAGTGAGACATGGCTCCTCTATCTGCCTCCAGGCGGGTCTGCCCACATGCAGATATGCCCACATACAAGTATTAAAGGGTCACGGCATTAGGAAAGTTGAGAACCACTGATCCAGAACATTCCTTGCACAAAGTAGCTGCTTAATTAATGGTGGCACAGTGGAGAGAGTGCCAGTCTTGGATATAGGAAGACTCATCTTCCTGAGCTCCAATCCGGCCTCAGACACTTAATAGCTGTGTGACCCTAGGCAAGTCACTTAACTCTGCTTATCTCAGTTTCTTCATCTGTAAAATGAGCTGGAGAAGGAAATGACAAAGCACTCCAGTATCTTTTCGAAGAAAATTCCAACTGGGGTCATGAAGAGTCAAACACGACTGAAAAATAAGACTGATGAATGTATGCATTAATACTATATTGTCTCTTATTATAGTAATTATCACTGACTAGAGAATACATGATGCCTAAATAACAAAAAAAAATCATCAAAAGAATAAAACAAAGATTTATAATTCTGCATGACATCCAAAGAAAGATCAACTGCTTTTCCCTAGTTGATCACGGAAACCTCCATGCATGAGAAGAGGATGATGGCTTGCTTTAGAGTGGTGCCAAGAGGAACAGAGAAATAAAGAATATATAGAATATAGACTGATGAAGAATAAAGAAAAATAAAGTAATACTCCACAAATTTGCAAATCAAAGTAGACCTGATTGTTCAGTTAGATAAATTCAATTGACTATAAGAATAGTATATAGAGGGAGGATTCAGAGAACTTTGAGAAATTGCCAGTAATTTAAATACCATCAAATATGATATCTGTCTTCATCTTTAAAGTGAGAGAGCTGATTGCAATGACCTTTATGTTCCTTTCCAGTTCCAAATACATTTATCCAATAAGGAATTTTTCTTCTTTGCACAGTCATGGAAATGCCTATGCTTTTATTCATTTAAGAACACTGAACTTGGGCAGCTAGATGACACAGTGAATAGAGCACCGGTCCTGGAGTCAGGAGGAACTGAGTTCAAATCTGGCCTGAGATACTTAACACAAAAATTAGCTGTGTGACTTTGGGCAAGTCACTTAACACCAATCACTCTCCAAAAATTAAAAAAAAAAAAAAAAAAAAAAAAAAAAAAAAGCACTGAACTTAACCTAACAACTTGTGACATTAGTCTTATCATATGATGTTTTTCATAACCATGTGGACAGTGAACAAAAGAATTTCAAAAGAAAGGAACACATTATCATAATGAAAAGATGACTATATGAAAATTAAATAGAATCCTCTATTGAAGACCAGAAGGAAAAATACAAATGAGTACACAACATAATATTTGAAAGGTAAATGGGTAGAATCAGGAAGAGTACAGATTTCAGGATAAATTAATTTTCTAAGGCAATGTGTGGATTTAATGCTGTGTGTGTGTGTGTGTATGTAAAGAGCCACAATCTTTTAATCTAAATCAATATTTTTTTTAAATCAGGAAGTAGAAACACAACTAATAGGAAAAAATGGTTGAAATATTGATTTCTATAAACTATATATCCAAATCCTATGTTCTAGCAGATCTCTCTCTCTCTCTCTGTCTCTCTCTGTCTCTCTCTTTGACTCTCTCTCTGTCTCTCTCTGTCTCTCTGTTACGGGAATCTGAAGATCTTCCCTGCCCCTAGGCCCTTTGCTAAAGCGGCTACGTGACTCTGAGAACCCTTGGATATTTGAAAGTATACTCTGTTCCCTAATAGGCTGAATGTGGTCATGTGGAGCCTGTGGCGCCAGGCTTGTTTTCCAGGAATGCCCGTGCCTTGTAGCTTTATGATTCGGCAGTGGGTCTAGAGGGCTGTGACATTCTCCAAGCCAGGAGAAGGCTATATATACGCCCTGATGTGAGGTTTTGGTTTGGGGCTCACTTTGAGAAGAGTTGTGTGATTTGGCCAGAAGAGACTCTGGGCAGCCTGAGCCCCCCGGCT
>CM053589.1:155717618-155769219 GCA_028646515.1 Pseudochirops corinnae
GGGCTGACTTTTTCCCCTGAACTAGGTAAATGATATGTTTGATTAAAGTAAGCTTGTTAACCCATTTTGAGTTGCTTTCCTTTAGAAAAGCAGATCTAAGAACCTGTGCTAGTAGCCGCCTTAGGTATACTAGGGTGCTTGTTGTTATACTCTCTCTCTCTCTTCTTTCATCTTCTTATACATTCAAACCATTTATTCATTTATATATTATTTACTTGCTTAATTTATAGACAGTGGGGCTAGGTGTTCTTTACTTTAAAGACAGAATGTATTCATTTAATAATAATTTTCATGATTTGAGGTTTATGGACCAAAATTTATTGGAAGACAACTGGGTAGTAAGGAAATTTAGCAATTCTGTGGCTTCCTGCAAGCTTACACTGCTGGTGAAGGAGGGATAACTTAATGAGTGAATTTTAAATATCTGATTGACATGCATGGCAAATTCCTTCATTGCCTGGGGAAGATTGAGCAAAAACGTCTGACTCATCCTGAGTTCATCTGAAGGCAGTTCCTAGACAAGTCAAGGGAGTGTTTGTATGAGGAAGCTGCATGGCTAGATTTGCTGTGCTGGGTTTAGTAAATGAGTAGACATGTTATTGTTTAGAATGCCAGATAATTTCATGCTAGGATGAATTTTACTGATGTTTCCTTATTGAAAATTGTTTTTTTTCTTTCAGAGGGGAAGAGAAGTTGGAATCTCTTTGGGATGTACTATGCCCTGCAGTTGTATTCCTTCAGTTGTAAACATAAGAAGAGAAAGTCTTGTCAATTCCATCACTAAGTAGTTGGGTGCATTTTCCTTCTCTGGGCCTCATTTCTCTTATTTTTTAAGGACAATAACAATTACATAACTTAAAATCTTGTGGAAATCAATGATATAAACCAAAAAATAAAGAAAAGTTAATTAAAAAGTAAAAAAAAAATAGCAATTACAGTATATCTAAAATAACTTTGAAAATTAAGGTTGAGGTGTTATTATTCTATAATTTTCTAGTTTAACCCCTTCATTTTACAAATGAGAGAAATGAAGGTCATGAGGGTTACTGTTACTTCCTTAATTTAATTTAACTTAATATATGTGTGTGCACACATATGTATGTGTGTACACATATGTATGTGTTCATACATGTATATATGCACTTGTGTACATTGTGTATGTACAGATGTATTGTGTGCATGCACACATATGTATATGTGTATACAGAGAGAGAGCTGACATATAGGAGTATATACTACTAACTTTCTACAGAGAGGAAGACTGTGAGTCAACCATATGTTCACCAAAACATAAAAGGATCATTCTCAAAGCACCAATAAAAACATTTCAGTGGAATTATAAATATCGATAGTCTTATATTAAAGCAAAGCACTGATTTCATCAAATCATGTCCTAAGCATAGAAATTGCATGTTGTTCAAAGTCTGAAATAGAAGGGTCTACTAAAGTGACTGTAATTTGGGCTCAGATCTCTTTAACCTTGATACTGGCAATCTTTGAGAATGAAAAGGTCTAGACTGACACACACATGTATGAAAATAAGATGAGATGACAGGGTTTTTGTTTTGTTTTTGTTTTTCCTTCAGGGACTGACAAGAAGAAAAAAAAATGAAAGTATTGATTTACCCTAAGTAGACCTACTGCTGAGGAAATCAAGGCCTTTTTTGTTCATTTTTTGTTACCGAAGTTTGTTGAGGAATACTCATGGAAAAGCTCATTTACCAGAACTCTACAGTCACAGAAAATCAGAGCAGGACTAGACTTTGGATCTCAATTAACTCTTGGAGTTAATAGATGAATGTATGAATAGAATCATCGTCTCCAAGATGAGGCAAGTGATAGCTCTTTGAGACTCTGCCCTGGTTGAGGCCCCACAGAAGTATTAGATTTAGCTAAGGACACCAAATTTTAAGAAGGACATTGGTAAGCAGCATAATATCCAGAGCATATAAATACTCTAAAGGGCCTTGAGACCATACCATTGGAATATTGGTTGAAGGAACTAGAGATATTAAGCCTGGAGAAGAGAAGATTTATAAGCAAGACAAAATAATCATCGTACTCAAGTATTTAAATGCTATCATGTGAAAGAGAAATTAGATTGTTTCGCATCAGAGACAAAGAATAGAAATGATAGATAGATGTTTTAGAGCTATTGTTATGGGATTAATACAGGGGAGAAAGCATAACTTCCAAAAAAAAGTAGGAATAGCTGCTTTGGGAGGTACTAGCTTCTTCTTAATTAGAAGTCTTTTAAAAAACAGCTGAATGGATATATATTTGTCAGGTATATTATACAGGGGATTCTCATTTGGGTGTGCTTTGAACTAAATTATTTCTAAGATTTCTTTCAAAGTTGAGGTGTTATAATTCTATAATCTTCTAGTTTAACCCCTTCATTTTACAAATGAGAGAAATGAAGGTCATGGGGGTTACTGTTACTTCCTTAATATAACACAGTAAAGAGTAGAATTGAGACTTCAACTCAAATAATATGAATCTCATAGTGCTCTTTCCATGACATCTTTTTCAGTGAAAGACCATAGAGATAATGATATGGCCTGGGGACCTATGGCTAAAGAAGAGAGGCATTGTGATTTGGTACATAGAGGACAGGGCTTAGAAGTGGGAAGATCTGTGTGACCCCCCCCCTCCCCCCTCCAAGTCACTTAAACTCTTGATCCCTCAATTTCATCACAAAGAAACAAGGGAGTTGGACTCAATGACCTCTAAACTCCCTTCCAAATCTCAGAATATCCAATTTCTGATCCTTTGAATTTGATTCTACATGACGTCCTTCATAGAACACCTTAGGAGTTTATTCATAGACAGTCTCTTTATACACCTTCATTTTCAATGTATTATAAATTAAAGTTCTCAACTAATATCCTGTTTTCATTCTTCATAGAAGTGTGTAGAGGTAATCCTGGAACAAAACACAATAAAAATCAAACCCCTAAGCCCCTCCTAATACATAAGCCCTAATATACATTACCATGATGGAAATACTTTGAGTATGGCTATTTGCTGACAAATGCTATATCTATTCAAAGGATCCTAGGATTCAAGCCTATTTCCTTGTGACTCCAAGCATGTGAAGACTTGCCTCTGGTGTAATGGGTAGCTAAGAACATTATGTTCTAATGGCCATGAAGGCAGCTGATGCACTTAGAGCCTTGTCAGATTTCAGACATCAAAATCATTTGCTGCATCCTCCACCATTGCCAGTCATCCTAACTTTGCCTTGCCACTAGACTTTGATGACTCTGAAGAAAGAGTGAAGCTGACAACTTTATTCAACTGTGTTTTACTTAAATCCAATTCACATAAAAGTCATGATATCACCTCATGATGTCATTGATCCTCTTGAAAATGAAGAAACAAACAATAGTTTCTATTTGTGCAGAGTCCTACACCGTAGGTATTAAACATACCATCAGTGACTACATTGCCACTGCACACTCTGAATACAACAGATTATAGCCTAAACCAGCTTCACATGCAATTGTGAAGTATTTATCAAAATAAATAAAAGCAAAATAGAACATGGATAATGTTAATATGTGATTTTATACATCAATATGTGGTCCATAAGTCTTATTTACATTTTAGTATCCCCTGCTTCTATGTGAATTTGACAATGCTGTCCAAAACAAAACACACACACACACACACACACATTAAAAACAAAACCAACTACCTCTCCATAGCTAGTGCTGAGATTGAACGGACTCCTCTTGTATCTAGGAATTATCATGAATATTAGGAAAATGATAAAATGCATTCTGATTTGTTCCTCTTTAAGGATCAGGATTTGAATGATCCTGATGGTGGGTGACCCTTGCATATAGAATGCTATACTTGTACAGATCTACATGGTTATCTCTATGCAATTTAAAAAATATCTCTGGTTACACATTTTCCCTCATTTGTGATTCATCACCTGAATCTCATGCACAGGCTCTGTTGTTCACAGAATAGCAAAGGACTCAGAAAATTAAACTGTTTAGTAAACAAAGTTGTCCATAGGGAAATCATTAGGAAAACCTGATCAACTGGAGGCACTCAGTGGAAAGTAAAATAGTCCCTTGAATCAAGTAGAGCCAATGTGTTTTGAGAAAGCACCTTGGATAGGACAGAAGGGTGCAAAGAATGTACTTGAACATTGAATTTTTAATTGATTTTTTTTTTTTTTACATCTGCCTCTGCTTTATAATAAAATCTGTTCCAAGAATGTGTGGATTGGTGTCAAAGAGGTGCAATTAAGGTAAAAATGATTCACAGAATCCTGCTAGCTGTTGGAAATGAGAACTCTAAAATTGTTCTCAAGACACCAGAATTAAAACATGTTTCAAAAGCAATGATATTGTGGTTCAAGATCTTCAATAATTCTATGGAGTTCTGTATAGTTCGCTTACATACTCCATTGTGTCACATAGCTCATGGCTGTAAATAAGAGGGTAGTAAGGTAAAGTTTAAAAAATATATAATGAAAAATATTGTATTTGATGAGCTCTATGTAATGGGCAGACAGCTAAGTGACACAAGGGGATAGAGTGAGGGACCTGGATTTAGGAAGACTCATGTTCCTGAGTTTAAACATGGCCTCAGACACCAGCTCTGTGACCCTGGACAATTCACTCAACCTTGTTTGTCTCAATTTCCTTAATTGTCAAAAAAAATAAAATAAAATGGAATATAATAAGCTGGAGAAGGAAATGACAAATCATTCAAGTATCTTTTCCAAGAAAATCTTAAGCAGAATCACAAAAAAATCTGACATGAATAAAATGACTGAACAACAACAACATAAATGAAATGGGAAACATCTTTGTTAATATATCCCATATAGTTTACACTGGATTTCAGACACTCAGAACTGGAAGGAACTTCAGAGGTGTAACTGTAATTAATTTGAATTTGAAGACCCCCTTTTTGTATTGGCAAGTAAGCAGGTATTTAGCACTTTGTTTCAAGTTAAGCAAAGGTAGCAGATACTTAGCATTTAGTAACTGATGAAACCACTGTTGGGGAAACAGCAGGTAGGAACTCCTGTCTCCTGTTACTAACTTAACAGGAAGGGGTTGGCTGAAACAGGAAGCTAATGCTGTGTGTATATAACAAAAAGCCCCAGAGAGGAAGGATCAGAATTTCTTGGGACCAGCACCTGGAGGCAGAGCAGCTACAGAAGAGAAATGAGGAGAGAGAGAGAGTCAGAATTAGCTGAGAATTTGTCATGGTGGAGCTTCTTTTGAACAGGAGCCCAGGAGCCCAGGAGCCCAGGCACTCCCCTGGCCCCAAGGCTGGATAAGGTGATTCTGATTTTTTGAAGGAGCTGCAGAAGACTGAAGAAGCATGACCAGAATGCTAAGACTTTGTCTGTTTCTGGCTTGATTGAGCCTTGAATTCCCAGGAACAAAAACTGTGAAGTATTCGAGATGGACTGGACCCTGTGAACTTCAGTGTGGAGCAGGAACTGCATGGATAACTGGAAAAGAACCTCAGAGCTGTCTGCCTCTCAATCTAGGTGACTGTTTGGTGGGTTCAGGTAGGAGCTGGGACCATGGAAGGGGATCTAGGGAATCTGAGAGACCATCCCAAATCAAGCTGAAAGAAGACTTTACTTGGATATTGTATACTAACTGAAGAATTGTAAATTTACTAGTGACATAGGGGTGGAGTATCTGTGTATTTTCTAATGATTGTACTTAGTGATTAATGATACTTAGTAATTGATTGCTGAATAAGTGACCATTGAGTTAACTTAGTGTGCTCCATGAGTGGAAGACTTTGACTATTGTACTTTGAGATGATTGTTCTTTGTTCAAAACTTTGGTGGAAATTATGGTGGAAACTATGTGGCCATGTTAATGACAAGCTATTGTGAATACTATATTGTGATTTTTTGTGATAAGTTGTAATATTGTGAATGTTGTACCTTGATTTTCTGTGAATGTTTCACTTCAATTTGTTATGGCATAAATGGAGTGTTCACTATACTGTGTAATCAGAACTTTAAAAGCTGTTCACAGTAACATTCTTTTGGAAAGCTGCCCATGCAAGGAATTAAAAGAGGTCATCTCATCCCAGTCCAAGTCATAACTATGCAGAAATCTTCTCTAGAATATCTCTGAAAATTTGGCATTATCATCTTATCTAATGACCCCTGATGAAGGGTAATACACTATCACCCTTCGGAGGACTAAACAATTCAGTTCAATAAACATTCACTGCATTTCTATCATAGGCAGAGCACTAAGTAGTCACTGAGAAAAATATGAAGTTTGGTTAAGATATTGAGCCATTCGCATGAAATCTCATCATTGGGTATATTTGCCCAGGAAAAAAAAAAAGTATAATCTAGGGATAATAGATAGGTTAAATGTGTCATTGATATTGAGTTCAGGTGACCCATCCTAGGGAACCCTTCCTTATCCACTCAGCTGTTAACAATCACTCAATCGTCTTAACCTTATCATGTATATGCTTACCTTTTTATAAAGGATAATAGAATAAAAGATTCAGAGTTGTAAGGGACCTCAGTTTATATCATCACAGCAAACATAAATGGATAATATAAGAATAATGATTATTGTGGTTAATGGTTATATAGCGGGCAAAGTTCTGGATTTGAATTTGGAAGTCTTGGTTGCAAATCATGTTTCAGATACTGATTAGCTGTGTGACCTTGGAGAAATGACTCCCTTTCTTGATTTCTTCATCTACCAAATGGTCACAATAATAACATCTACTCTATAAGGTTTGCATAAAGATTGAATAAAATAATATAAATATGTCATTTTGGAAACAAGTACTAAATAAATGAAGTCTAAGTTTAAAAAAAAAAATTCTGCTAAAATAAGGTTTCCTATTATTCTATGTGTCATATGCACACAAAAGAGCAATAGTATATTGCTAATTCATGTAAATCTTTTATGGATCTTTCAGTGCTTTTGGAGCTAAAAATATAATAGTTCAATTCTCAGGTAGTAATGATAGTCCTTAATAATAATAGTCCTAAGGGAAATAAAGCTAAGACTCCCATTGCTATTCTCCATTAGATTCCACTTTCATTCAAGTTGTACTTTTTATTGCTTCTTGAACAGACTCTCCCTAGGATTAATTATATGTTTTCATAAATACTGTACTTCCTCATGTATCCTAAAAACAGATGTTCACAAATAATCAAACCAGGGGGAGCATATGTAAAAAGAATTTTTAAAAAAATCAATCATAGTTGATAACAAATATCCCAATCTTCAATACACTTTGCTAGCAAGACTATTATATACTCAGGTGGCATCTCTTTGAAAGAGAGTCTTAAAGGATTTAAAAAAAAAAAAAAAAGGTTGTGCATATCAAAAGTACTGAGCTTATATTTGTTATTAACTACTCAGAGTAAATTGGAATTAAAAGATCTTTTAAAGCTAAACAAGACCTCAGTAGTCCTAGTCAGACCAATATCTGAAAGGAATCTCAATACAACACATGTTAACTGATAAGTACTCATCTACTCTTTATTTGAAATTAACTTCTTAATATCTCATGAAGGAGGCCACCCCATAATCCAAAGCTACCCAATCTAATCTGGATGGCTGTGACTCAAGTTCCCTGTCCCTTTATATCATATACAAATGTAAAATATCCTTGGGTTTAAATTTGATGTGGAGTCAACAATGAAAAATGAAAGTCACACAGGTTGGACTATTATAATAATCAAATATTTGCCCTCCAGCCTCTGAAATAACTTATGTATAAATATTTTTAGTCATGAGGAAATTAATTCTCAGTGTAACCATTTCCATTTAAGATAGTCCTATTTTATTCTCTGCAAATATATATTTTCTTGGTTCTTGACACATTTTCTCATATCAAGAATACTCCAGAGCCATAACATATAAATAATTCAATTTTACTAAGCAATGAAATTCAAGAAATATTCATTAAGTACCTACTACATTCAAGGTATCTTACTATGTACTGGGAATTCAGAAGGCATTAAAAAATTTGTCAGTTCCTTAATTGAATAAATTTTTGTTGTAATTGGTTGATACATAATATACTTTGAAGATAAAGAAATGTAAGATAAGATGAGGAGAGAGTGGACACTAACAAGGAGAGAAATCAGGGAAGATTTCTATAGGAAGTGCTACCTTGAAAGAGGGTTAGAATTATAAGAGGAAGAAATGAGGATGAAATGGAGTCCAGGCAAAAGGAACAACTTGCTAAAGACAGAAAAATAGGACATAGAATATCAAGTTTGAATAATATCAAAATAGGCTAGATTTTCTACAGCATAGAATAAAGCAAAATAATATGAAATAGCTTCCAGAATGTAAAATAAAAACCAAATTATGTAGGGATTTAAAATGGCAGAATTAATTTTGTTTTGTTTTAAATAGAAGATATAGAGTGAATTATCTATTTTGAGGAGGGAAAGAATATGGTCGGGATAACATCTTTTTTTATGTTTTGCCTTTTTTTGGAGGGGGGAAGGCAGGGCAGTATAAGTGACTTGCCCAAAGTCAAAGGGCTAGTAAGTGTTAGGTGTCTGAGACTGGATTTGAACTCAGGTCCTCCTGACTCCAGAGCTAGAGCTATATTCAATGCACCACTTACCTGTGCTATGATAACATGTTAATAATTGCTATCTTGCATCTGTGTAGATCCCAGGATTGGATTACCTAGAGAAGGTAGAGAACAACTGAAACAAGCATCATAATTAGAAGGCTGTTGCAATAATACAACAGAGCAGTTCAAAGTCAATGAGGTTTTAGAGAAAGTAAGAAGATGGGATAGAGAAGGAAGGGACAACTGGAAAGAAAAGTACCAATTAAAGGCAATGGCAGTACTCCAGGTCACAAGAAAAGTAGGATTAAAACTAGACTAGAGAGGGTGGAGCCAAGATGGAGGAGTAAAAGCATAGACTTGCTTGAAATCTCACCCAAAACCCTCTAAATATTTGTAAAAAAAAAAAAATTACTCTAAACAAATTCTAGAGCAGCAGAACCCACAAAATGACAGAGTGAAACCAAATTTCCAGTGCAAGACAACCTAGAAGGTTGACAAAAAGGTATATTACACTAGTCTGAGAGAAGAGTTCAGTCCAGCAAGAGCTGCACAGGCACAGATGGACCAGAGTAGGCCTCAGGGCACTGAATCATTGGCAGCCTTGGAAGTTTCCAGACTTCTCAAACCCAAAACACCAAAGACAACTCAGAAGGTCAGTAGGAAAGATCTGTCAGACCTGAGTGAGAGAGAAGCCTGGTCAGGCATCAGCCCCAGGGTAGTAGCAGCAGTGGCACCAGCCACTGCTTCCAGAGTTTTCAGCCCACAGACAATGTGGGTATGTAGCAGCTGATCAGAGGTCAATTGCAGGGTTCTCTTTGGTGGTTCTGAGGCAGGTGCTGGTGCTTGCTTTTCCCTTGCTTGAATCTGGGTCACAGTACTGGGTGGTGGTCCTAGGGCAAGGAAAAGCACTGGTGTGGGAGAGCTTGTGGCAGTAGTGGAGAGAAAATCCTCCTCACATTTCTAAGGCAGAAAAGAGTGCTTGTGGTCACTCAAAGACCAGAGCACAGGCCAGGAAAGGAGTTAATTACTCTGCTTTGATCATACCACCTTGGAAGAACTGAAAATTTACAGATCCCTAAAAGTACCAGTGAAAACAACTGTATAAAACTCTTGAAGTTATGGACAGTTTGTTTACTACTCTGGAAGCAGAGACCTAACTTAACAAAGAACTAAAAAGTCAAGTAATTTGTTAGGAAAATGAGCAAAAAGTGGGGAAAAAAGCAGACTATAGAATCTTACTTTGGTGACAAGGAAGATAAAAACATATAACCAGAAGAAGAAAACAACAAAGTCATCCAAAGCCTCCAAGAAAAAAATATAAATTGGTTGCAAGCCATGAAAGAGCTGAAAAAGGATTTTAAAAATCAACTAAGAAAAGTAGAGGAAAAACTGGGAAGAGAAATAAGAGTGACACAAGATAATCATGAAAACAAGTCAACAGCTTGCTAAAGGAGACCAAAAAAAAAAAAATGCTGAAGAAAATAACACCTTAAAAATAGACTAACCCAAATGGCAAAAGAAGTTCAAAAAGCCAATGAGGAGGAGAATGCCTTAAAAAACAGAATTGGTCAAATGGAAAAAGAGGTCCAAAAGCTCATTGAAGAAAATAATTTCTTCAAAATTAGAATGGAGCAAACAGAAGCTAAAGACTCTATGAGAAATCATGAAATTATAAAAAAAAAAATCAAAAGAATGAAAAAAATAGAAGGCAATATGAAATATCTCACTGGAAAAACAACTGACCTTGAAAATAGATTCAGAAGAGATAATTAAAAAATTATTGGACTATTTGAAAGACATGATCAAAAAAAGAGCTATCATCTTCCAAGAAATTATCAAGGAAAACTTCCCTGATAGTCTAAAACTAGGGGGAAAAATAGAAATTCAAAGAAGCCCTGATCACCTCCTGAACGAGATCCCAAAATGAAAACCCCTAGAAATTCTGTAACCAAATTCCAGAGTTCCCAGATCAAAGAGAAAATATTGCAAGCAGACAGAAACAGTTCAAGTACTGTGGAAACACTCCCAGGGTAATACAAGATTTAGCAGTGTCTACATTAAGGGATCGGAAGGCTTGGAATATAATATTCCAGAGGGCAAAGGAGATAGGATTACAAGCAAGAATCACCCACCCAGCAAAACTGAGTATAATCTTTCAAGGGATAAAATAGACATCTAATGAAATAGAGGACTTTCAAGCATTCTTGATGAAAAGACCAGAGCTCAATACAAAGTTTGATTTTCAAATACAAGTATCAAGAGGAGCATGAAATTGTAAAAAGTAAAGAGAAATCATAAGGAACTTATTAAAGTTGAACTGTTCACATTCCTACGTGGAAAGATGATATTTGTAACTCATGAGACCTTTCTCAGTTTTAGGGTAGTTGGAAGAATGAATTGAATATGAAAGGATGCTATCTAAAAAAAATAAAATAAAATTAAGGGGTGAGAGAAGAATGTACTGGGAGAAGGAGAAAGGGAGAGGTAGAATGGGGTAAATTATCTCACATAAAAGAGGCAAGAAAAAGCTTTTTCATTGGAGGGGAAGAGGGGGAAGGTGAGACGGTATGAGTGAGCCTTATTCTCATCTGATTTAATTTAAGAAGGGAATGACATACACATCAAATTGGATATGGAAATCTATCTAGAAGGGAGGGCAAATCAGAGGAGGAGGTAATTAGAAGCAAACACTTTTGAGAAGGGTCAGAGTCAAAGTTAAAAATAGAATAAATGGGAGTGAGGGACAGAATGGAGGGCAATATTGTTAGTCTTTCACAACATGACTGTTGAGGAAGAATTTTGCATGACTATAGATGTATAGCCTATATTGAGCTGCTTGCCTTCTCAATGATGGTTTGTGGGGAGGGAGGAAGGAAGAGAATGTGGAACTCAAAGTTTTAAAAACAAATGTTAAAAAATTGTTTTTACCTGCCACTAGGAAATAAGATATACAGACAATAGTGTATAGAAATCTACTTTGCCATACAGGAAATTACAAGGGAAGGGAATAAGAGCAGGGTCAGAGGGGTGAAAGAAGGAAGGGGTCATCATAATGCACACTGGGGTGCAGGGAAGGGACAGATGGAGAGAACATTTGGAACCCAAAATCTTGTAAAAGTGGATGTTGAAAAAAATAGGATTAAAAATAATTAAAACAAAACAAAACAAAACCAGGTTAGAGACTTTTTGGATCAAGAGAATGTGATGAATTCTAATCATACTGTGCGTGGATGATCAGTAGAAGTTGGCAACTTATGAGATATGGAATGTGAAATGGGAGTCAGGAATTTATATAATGTAAGCTTTGATGACTGGCAATAATGGTGGGTTCCTCAATAAAGATGTATGTACTTAAAGGGGAAAATATTTTTTGCATGTTGAATTTGAGCTGCTGAGGGAAGATATGTAGATAGAAATATAAGGCAGTTGGTGATTCAGGAATGGAATTCAAGAGAAAAATTAGGTAGGGTTGCATTCACAGATCTGACAGTTCTTTGGATAGAGATAATATTTGAATCCTTTTGGACTTAATGAAATCATTAAGAGACTATAAAGAGATAAAAGCAGAAGGACCTGAAGGGGAAAAAAATGTAAGATATCCATCCTTAGTGGAGGATAATCAAAGGAGGAAGCATCCGGAATATGGCTGCTAAGGTAAGATACAGTAGAAAGATCAAGTAAAACGAGAGCAGAAAGGATGATAAAATGTAACATTTAGGACATGACTGGAACTTTGCAGAGAGCAATATTGAAAAATTGTTAGAGTCAGAAGTTGGATTGTGAGAAACTAAGATACGAGTGGCAGTCAAGGAAGTGCAAGCAACAAGTGTAGATGACATCGTAGAAGTTTGCCAATGAAATGGAAAAGAAATGTAAATAACATAGGTTGATAGCTTGAAGGCCTGACAGGGTTAAGTGAGGGTATTTAAGGATGGAAGAGACCTGGACATGCTTGAAGACAGGAAGGAGGAAGCAGAAAATCAACACTGCCAATGAAAGCTAGAAAAGGAATGTTTCATATACAAGTTAGAGAGATGAACCTCCAAGGGGAAAATATGGAATTCCTCCTCATATGACAGCCCTCTAAATATCTTGAAAAAATAATAATACCCCACTATTTTTTCTTTTCTTTAGACTAATCTTTGCCATTTACTTTAATCATTACTATTATATGATTTGGTAACCGTCATTTGGATGTTTTATTTCATCACTCTCCCTTGTCAGAGTCCATAACTAAAAACAATGATCCAGAGGCATTATGCTCAGAAGAAAACAGAGAAGCACCCCTTAGCTATGGACACTAAATTTCTATGAATATAATTTTTGCTTACAAAATTCTGAGTATGTTACATAATTCTACTGTCATATATTGGGCTTGTCTTCTAAAAACACCTTGAGCTTTTTCATGTTTAATTGCTATGTGGGTAGGTTTCCTTTATTTTCTACTTGCACAGTTAATAGAAAAATGAAAGTAATGTACACATCACAATGTTTATAGAAGCACTTTTTGTAGCACCAATGAAGTGGGACAAAGTAGACGAATATCAATTGTGAAATGGTTAAACAAATTGTGGTAGATGAAAGAAATAGAATAATACTGTGCCACAAGAAAAAATGAATATGAATAATTCAGAGAATCATGGGAAAATTTACATAAAATGAATCAAAGAGAAGTAAACAGGACCAGGAAAATATAAACAAGTGCATCAATGTGAATAGAAAGAAAAATAACAATAAACCACATAACTAAATGATGTCTAATTATCATTAAGGCTTTGTCCCAGAAAAAGACAAGAAACTTTATACCTCCTATTTTTAAAGAAATGGTTTACTATGAATGTGAAACAGTGTGCATGTTGTGAAACAAATTTTACTTTTTGTTAAACTAATATTTTCCTTTTTTAAAAAATTTATTTGTTAACAATAGATGGCTTGCTGAGAAAGGAATGGGTAAAAGTATATTTGGAAATGAAGGAAGGAAAAAGGCCAAAAATAAATATTATTTTAAAGAACCCCTAAGAACAGAGTGTTATATTTATACTGATGAAATTTAATATTGGATATAGGATACTATTCCAACTTACAGAAAGACCTTTTCGAATCCTGATTTTATCAATCAATATGCTAATTAAACTTTATGAATTTGTATATCCCACAAATTTAAAGAACATACATTAGAATTATGGGAGTTAGGTCTGAAAGGGATTTTAAAGGTCATCTGGTCCAAGCTCCTTATTTCACAGATGAATAAACTAAATCTAAGAGAGGTTACACTCATTTAAAAAAATATATCTTAGAGCTAGTAAATAGCAAAGCTGGGATTTGGGTCAAAGGTTTTTGACTCTAAGTACAACTCCCTATCTACTATAACATACTATCTTCTATACTAATTCATTCCAATAATTGATTTAAAAATAGTAACAAGACAAAACCCTACGGAATACCACAATAAATCTCTGTTTAGGGGCAGCTAGGAGGTGCAGTGAATAGAGCACCAGTGCTGGAGTCCTGAGTTCAAATCTGGCCTCAGAGATGTGACACTTGCTAGCCATGTGACCTTAGGCAAGTCACGTAACCTCAATTGCCCAATTCCCCCCTCCAAAAGAGCAAATAAACAAACAAACAAATAGATAGATAAATGAGTAAATAAATGAATAAATGGATAAATGAATGAATGAATGAATGAATTTGCACTTAGATTGGCATCAATTCTTTGAACTTTGAGTATTATGTTGCTTCATGTAGTTAAAAAGTCACCTTAATTCTATTATCTTCTCGTCTTATTTTTTCTATTTTGGTCACAAGGATCTCATGGGTGATTTTTTTCTCTAATGTTTTGAAAGTTTGAATATACTAAATAATATCATTTAGGACATTACAATCTAGAAACCATATTCTAACAGATAATGGGATTATTTTCCCCATCAATAAACTCAAAATAGCTTAATCACTGCTTCCATGTATAAAAGAGGAATAATTTGGAGAAATGACTTAGTAAATAATACTCTAATCATGTGTGAAAATAATGAATGAAAATCTGGTATTTAATAATCCATTCTAAACTGTTGGAGCATATGGCTAGCAAGCTAACTAATCTTTGAATTCCAAAATTTACCTTTGTCTTCCTTTTAAATGTGGACCATTTCTATCTTCAGTTTTCTGGCACCTTTCTCCTTTTTTATGGTTCCTTAAAGATTGTGAGCAGCAATTCTGTGATCACCCCTGCAAATCCTTCACTGTCTAGGTATGTAATTGATCTTGGCTAAATGTTTTAAATTCTGTTCAAGGATCAAGGTGCTCTCTTACTATTTCCTGTAATCTCCAGTTTTAATTCCCCATTTGTTCAAGTTATTTCCAGTTTAAAGATCATTCTCCTAAACCAAACATCTGTTGACATGGTCCCATCTGCCCCAAAGCAGAAGTGCTATCCTTATTTACATTGTTCTTTCTCCAAATGTATTTTTTTTGTCCTTACAATCTTCTAATCATCTTAGATTTTCCCCCCTTCTATTAACATTGTTACAACACACATGCAAGTCATTTGAATTCACCCTTTTCCATTTTCTTGTGTTTCCATTTTTTTTTCATATATCCTTTCAAAGTCTATAGTTATCATCTTGGACTTGGCAAGTTCAAGATGGCATGAAATTAGAAACAGTACATACACCAAAAAAAAAAATAATAATAATAATATTTTTTTTTTTTTCTGTAGGGTGGCGCCAGGACACCAGAGTAAAGACAAGGACTCTCCTGAATTCTCCTCCACACCCCTCCCAATAGCTTTAAAAATGACACTAAACAAATTCTAGAGCATCAGAAATCACCAAAAACGAAACAAAACAGAGCGAAACAAACTTCTAGCCCAAGACAACCTGAAAGGTTGACAGGAAATGTCTGTTGCATCAAGCTGAGAGAGAAGCCCAGTTCAGTGTAGGTTGCATCAGCACAACCCAGGCCTGAGGAAAGTAGGAGCACATCTTGGCAGTGACTGAATTGGGTGTGACAGTTCCTGGAGCAGTGGCTGCTCTAGAGCTCTCAGCCTACAGATGGTCAGGGGATCAGACAACTGGTCAGAAGGACATTGTTCAGGTCTCTTTGCTAGCACCAAGGCAGGACTCTATTGCTCTGACCATTCTTGTATCTGGGTCACAGTCCTGGATTACAGACCTGGGGCAAGGAGACTAGAAAAGCAGAGCTTGAGACACCAGTGGAGAGGGAACCCTTCTCACAGTTCCAGGGCAGAAAAGAGTGGTTGTGGTCACTCATAGACCAGAGCACAGTCCAGGAGAGGAGTAAACACTTCTACTTAGATCATACCACCTTGGAAGAGCTGAAAACTTACAGGTCCCTAGAAATATCTCTGTAAATAGCTGCACAAAACCCCTGACACCTGGGACATTTGACCCTCTGACCTGGAAGCAGAGCCCTACCTTAACAAAGAGTTAAAAATTCAAGTAGACAGCTGGGAAAATGAGTAAACAATGGAAAAAAATACGACACTTACTATAGAAACTTTGGTAACAAGGACTATCTAAATACACAATCAAAAAAAGACAACAAATTCAAAGCTCTTACATTCAAAGCCTCTAAGAATAATATGAATTCATCTCAGGCCATGGAAGAGCTCAAAAAGGATTTTGAAAGTAAGTGATAGAAGGAGAGGAAAAATTGGGAAGAAAAATAAGAGTGATGGAAGAAAATCATTAAAAAAAAAAGGCTCAATAACTTGGTAAAGGAGACACAAAAATATGCTGAAGAAAATGTCTTTAAAAAAAAAATAGACTAGACCAAATGGCAAAAGAGGTCCAAAAAGTCAAAGAGGAGAAGAATTCCTTAAAAAGCAAAATTGGGCAAATGGAAAAGGAGCTCCAAACACTCATTGAAAAAAAGAATTCCTTAACAATTATAATGGAGCAAATGGAATCTAATGACTTAATGAGAAATCAAGACATCGTAAAACAAAACCAAAAGAATGAAAAAATAGAAGGCAATGTGAAATATCTCACTGGAAGAACAACAACCACAACAACTGACCTGGAAAATAGATTCAGGAGAGATGATTTAAAAATTATTGGAGAACCTAAAAGGCATGATAAAAAAAAAATAGGATAGGCATAATCTTTCAATAAATTATCAAGGAAAATTGCCCTGATATTCTAGAACCAGAGTTTAAACTAGAAATTGAAAGAGTCCACCAATCACCTCTTGAAAGAGATTCCAAAAGGAAGACTCCAAGCAATACTAGACCCTCATCTCAGATTTCTCAGGTCCAGGAGAAAATTTTGCAAGCATCCAGAAAGAAACAGTTTGAGTGTCGTGGAGCCACAGTCAGGATAACACAAGATTTAGCAGGTTCTACATTAAAGGATTGGAAGGCTTGAAATATGATATCCCAAAGGGCAAAAGAGCTAGAATAACAACCAAGAATCATCTACCCTGCAAAACTGAGTACAATACAAGAGGAAGAAAAATGGGAATTCAATGAAGGAGAGGATTTTCATGCATTCCTGGGAAAAGACCAGAGATAAATAGAAAATTTGACTTTCAATACAAGAATCAAGAGAAGCATGAAAAGGTAAACCAGAAAGGGAAAACATAATGGAGTTAAATAAAGGTAAACTTTTTACATTCCAATATGGAGAAATGATATTTGTAACTGTAGCAGCAAGCACCCTAGCATACCCAGGATTCCTGCTAGCACAGGTTCTTTGATCTGCTTTTCTAAAGGAAAGCAACTCAAGAAGAGTTAATAAAAGTCCTGGGGAAAATGTCAGCACCCCAAACTTCAGAGAAAATGCAACCAGAAATTACAAGCAGACAAAAAATACAGACAGAGAAAATTACACAATTCAACAGACCAACAGACATACATATATACATGGTTACCAGAGAGAGAAGCACAAACATCTAAGTTTTCAAAGTCAGGGGGCTAAATGGCTACCCTGAGTCTCATCTGAACAATCACACAACTTTTCCCGTAAGTAAACCCCAAAGCAAAACTACACCTCAATATTATCACAATCTTCATGACCCACTTCCTAATTGCAAAGTAACAAAAGGTGAGGGGATTCTTGAAAAACAAGCCTCCCCTAAGCAATCTTCTTTCGTTTGGTTCCAAATAAGGCCCATTAAGAGACAGAGAATATCTTCAAATTCTCTAGCCCTATTAAGAGGCAAGGAAGATCTTCAAATTCTCTTACCATTAAAGTAACTCATAAGACCTTTCTCATCATTAGAGTAATTAGCACTAATGCAATATTCACAGTGCCAATGGTCACTATATATATATATATACCTGCATAGTGCTCAATCACAAAATACAAGTCCATATAGAAGACAGAAGCAAAACATTTAATTAGACACTAGAAAACTGAATCTCAAAATCAGTAAGCCTGTTCCATCACAGTAGCAAAGAAGTTAATAAGCCACAATGAACAGAGACTCACAGCATCCTTTAGCCTTCCCACAAACCAACACAAGCCTAGTTGGCAAAGCAGGTAGCAAACACCAACTGTTACTCACAAGCCTAACTGTCTCTGTCAGATGCATCCTCTCCTGTCAACTGTGTCTAGCTGTTCTGACTCCCAGTTTCAGGGGCCTCTGCTCCACCCTTCAACAAACTCCTCCCACCATAGGTTCCATATGATCATCTTCAGCCTATTAGGGGATGGGGTATATGTTCAAAGTAGGGAAGGTCTTCAAATTACCATTACCATTATGTATATATAGACAGAGAGCACAGATTTAAAATAATATGAAGGGATGATATCTAAAAAAATAAAATTAAGAGGTGAGAGAGAAATGTATTGAGAGAAAAAGAAAGGGAGAGGCAAAATGGGATAAATTATCTCACATAAAAGAGAGAGGAGTAAATGAATCTTACTCTCATCAAAATTGGCTCTGAAAGGGAATAATGTACACACACAATTGGGTATAGAAATCTATCTTAACCTAAAGGATAGGAAGGTGTAATGGCAAGCAAAGAAGTACTTAGTGCCTTGTTTAAGCCATTTAATTATTTAGCACCTTTTTCAGTTCCTTTCTTTTGAGCCTTGCCCACAATTATATTAAGGTTTTGTTAAGAAACAGAACTGGTGAGGCAGAGTCAAGAGAGCAGCATAGAAGCAGCAATACTTGGCAGCTCTTGCCATAACCACCTCAAATATCTATAAAATATGACTCTAAACAAATTTTAAAACTCCAGAACCCACAAAAATTACAGAAAAACACATCTCCTGCTGATGGCAGACTGGCAGACAGACGCGAAGGGGTTCATCACAGTGCACTGGAAACCCAGATCAGCACCACATGAAACCACGGAGGAAGCCCTGGGGCCACCAGAACAAGCCTCGGCTGGAGTGTGAATCACCAGCAGCTGTGGCGTTTTCCAGATTTACCAACCCATAAGAAACAAAGACTAAGTGAAAGGTCAGTGGAACTCTGATAAATTCAGGGGAGAGCATTGAGCCATCTGCCCAAGGGCTAAAAGTGGCTGAATCGGCAGCCCTACAGCCACCTCTATGTGGTTGCTTCAGAAGCTGCCCACCTGCAGATTGCAGGGGGGCCAAGCAATCATTCAGAGGCTAAGTGCTCTTGCCTTGAGCTGCCTGGATCAGGATTGTGGTCTTGGGTGGCCAAAGCTGGTGGGAGCTGCAGAAATGGTAGCCTCCTAAAAGCTCCTGCAGCTGCCAAAATCCCAGCTATTTGGGACAGAGCTCTCTCCTCTTAAAACAAGAGGTCTACTGAACCTAAAAGTCAAGTAATTGACTGGCAACATGAGTAGGCAAAGGAAGCAAAGCAAGCCCAGCAATGCAACTTTAGATTCCTTTTCTGGGGACAAAAAGGATCAAAACATGGAACAGGACGAAGACAACACAGTCAGAACTCCTGCACCAAAAGTTTCCAAGACACATGAAGACCATCTACAAGCCATAGAACAGCTTAAGAAGGATTTTGAAAACCACATAAGGGAAATGAAGGAAAAACTGGAAGAGAAATGAGAATGATGCAAGAAAATTATAAAAAGAGAGTGAACAACCTGACTGAAGAAAATAACACCTGAAAAAACAGACTAACTCAAATGGCAAAAGAAGCCCAAAAAGTCAATGAGGAGAAGACTACCTTAAAAACTTGAATTTGCCAGATGGAAAAAGAATTTCAAAAGTTTTCTGAAGAGAATAATTCTGTCAGAATTAGAGTGGAGCAAATGGAAGCAAATGACTTTGTGAGAAATCAAGATACTATTAAACAGATCCAAACAAATGAAAAAAATAGAAGGCATTGTGAAATATCTCCTTGACATGGAAAATAGATCCAGGAGAGACAATTTAAAAATTATTGGACTACCTGAAAGCCACAATCAAAAAAGGAACCTAGAAAGCATCCTTCACGGAATTCTCAAGGAAAACTGCCCTGATATTTTAGAACCAGAGGGCCAAATAGAACTTGAAAGAATTCACCAATCACCTCTTGAAAAAGATCTCAAAAAGAAAGCTCCTAGGAATGTTTATCCAGGTTCCAAAGTTCCCAGATCAAGGAGAAAATATTACAAGCTGCCAAGAAGAAACAATTTGAATACTATGGAAACACAATCAGGATGACACAGGATCTAGCAGCTTCTACATTAAGGGATCGAAGGGCCTGAAATAGGATATTCTGGAGATCAAGGGAGCTAGGATTAAAACCAAGAATCACCTACCCAGTAAAATTGAGTATATTGTTCCAGGGGAAAATATGGTTGTTCAATGAGGTAGAGGACTTCCAAGCATTCTTGATGAGAAAAACAGAACTGAATAGAAAATTTGACATTCAAATATAAGAAGCATAAGAAGGAAAATATGGAAAAAGAATTCATAAGGAACTTATCAAAGTTGAACTATTTACATGCCAATATGGAAAAATGATAATTGTAACTTATGAAACTTTTCTCAGTATAAGGATAGTTGAAGGGAATATAAATGCATATAGATGTATACATACACATGTCTATATAGGAGAGTATATATGCATATGAATATATATTTGAGTGTGTGCATATATGTATACATAGACAGAGGGCACAGGATCTATTGAATAGGATGGGATAATATTTTAAAAAGTGAAATTGAGAAGTGGGAGAGGAATAATATGAGAGGAGACAGTGAATTAATCCTCGAATATTGAAGAGGCAAGGGATAACTGTTATAATGGAGGGGAAGAACAGGAAGGCGAAAGGGAATGGGTCAACCTCACTCTCACTGAAGCTGGCTTAGGGAACGAATGACATACTCTAAATTGGGTATCTTGGCCTACAGGAGAGTAGGTGGAAAGGGGATGAGAGGAGAGATGATGGAGGGGAGGGTTGTTAGAAGAACACACGTGTGTAAAGGGACAGGGACAAAGTAGAGAATAGAACAAGAGGGAAGTGGAATAGGAAGGAGGGAAATATACAGGTACTAGGGTAGGGCAATCTATCTTGTCCTATCAGAAAGTCAGAGGGGTGATGGGGGAAGATATAGGAGAAAGCTGATTGGGGGAGGGGGTATACAGTGGGATCACTGTTTTGGGGTGGTGGGTAGGAGAAAGACAGGAAGAAAATTTGTAAATCAAAATCTCATGGAAGTGAATGATATAAGCTAAAAATAAACAAAAGTTAAAAAAAAAAAAGAAACATCTTGTGAAATCCACATTGGGAGGGACTTGCCAAAGACAGGAACAGGGAAGAGCTAATGGCCATATATAAGGAGAAGCCCCAGCTTGGGAAAAGCAGAATTGAGAAGGGGAACTTTGTGGCAGTCAGGCACTCTGTTTGTTCTGTTTGTGTTGATTTTTGTTTGTGATATTTTTTACGGAAGCCCTGGAACTTTATGGAAGCCCTAAAAGAGGATTTTCTTGTTGTCTGTTTACAGAAGTCCTGGAGGAAGGTTTCAGAGGTCCTAGGATTGTACTGATGATATACGTTGAGTTCTCAGACCTTCTTCATGGGTTTATGTTGATGTCAGAGGCCAATAGTAAAGTGATGATGGTGCTGGCAATATGCATGAATGTTATTTTGCCTCTGTTAAGCTCTGTCTTCCTAGAAACAGAAATGGCGAAGGACTTGAGGTAGACTGGACGCTATGAGTTTCAATGTGGAACTGGACAAGGAACTGGATGAGGAAATGGACAAGAAGCTGGACAAGGAGCTAAGAGCTGCCTACCTATGAATCCAGGTGACAATTGGGTAGATTCAGGCAGGAACAGGACCCATGGAAGAGGAACAATGGAATTCAAGAACCAGCCTCCAGCCAAGATGAAAAGACCTCCCTTTGGGTACTTAGTGCTGAATGAGATCAAGATTTACTGTGGCCTAGGGGTAGGAGAAGTTTGTACTGTGTAACTTGTACCTCTTAAGTATGATTGAGTTAAGGATGATGGAAAACTAATTTCCAGTCAAGAAGAAAGAAGGCTTTTTGACTGAGAGATTAAGACAATGAAACTTAGGGGTGGAGAACTTTGACCTTTGTACTTTGTTCCTTAAGGAGGCTAGCTCCTTAAGGATGGTTGAGCTAAGGACTTAATGAATGATATCTTTTGTGTAAAACTATGTGGCCACTTTGGGGATAAGTTGTTATGTTATAAAATTGTGAATGCTGTACTTTGGTTCCTGTGAATTTTTTGCTTTAGTTTACTGCTGAATCAATAGAAAATTCACTCTACTTAATGATCAGAACCTTAAAGATGTTCACAGCAGCAGTCCTGTGGAAAGGTACTCGGGGTTAGTTTTACATAGGGGAAAAGAGAAGAAGTGAAAGGGTGAGGGGGCTGATAGAAGGCAGGGCGCATTGGTGAAATGGGTAGTAAGAAGCAAAACACTTTTGAGGAAGGACAGGATGAAAGGAGATTGGGAATGGAATAAATGGGGTGGGGGACAGGATGGGGGGAAATATAATTAATCTTTCATAACATGACTATTATCAAACTGTTTTTCATGACTATACATGTATAAATTATATTGACTTGCTTGCCTTCTTAATGGCTGGAGGTGAGGTGGGGATGAATGAAGGGAGAAAATTTGAAATTCAAAATTTTAAAAATGTATGTTAAAATTGTTTTTATGTGTAATGGGAAAAATAAAATGCTAAATAAAAAATTTAAAAAGAAAAAAAAACAACATATTGTTCCTAGCCACAGTGCAAGATTCTGAGAAAATTATCTGTGTTTTCAATGACTAGCTTAACATTTGACCATTATTGAATAGATATACTTTTATGCTCTTTATGATGTCTTAAAATTCACCATAAGACATTCCAGGATGACTCTAACCAGACAGGAATACTGAACCGAGAAATATGCTAGAAAAGAGTAAACAATGCACTTCATTGGCATCACAGTACTGCAAGGTTAATATTCATTTTAAGAAAATGAAACTTTTGACAAGCTACACTGATTGAGAATAAAGGGAAGTTTCATTATAGCTTGAAATATTTTCATGGCAAGGGCAATCAGTAGACCTTCTATTATGAACATCATTGACTTGTGAACACAGCTATAGCAAATTACTTAAATTATATTTTGGTTGTGACAAATATCATCAGCCAAATGTTTCAATGTTTACTCTGGATAATCTGTGATGAACTGGAAATGCCTCTTAAGATTTCTCATCCTATTATTATTCTTTGTCACATTACAGACATTATATAACATTATCTTTAGACCCAAAATCTGTATCAGGATGTTTCAGAATAATTTTATTGGAGTCTATAGAACACAGGCAGATGTATACTTATTTTCTGTTTGATTTTATTTATAACATAATAAATTGCAAGTCATTCTATCTTAAGACTTTGGAAGAACTATTTAGAAAATGGACCCTTGTCATGTGCAAAAGTTAGTGTGTCTTCGAGAGTTATTGCTAGCTTGCTTTATAAATAAGATCTTGTATTTCCAATTCTTCTTTTCATTAAGGAGTTCTGAGTTGTCAGCAATTGTTGAGATTTCTCCCCTGGATATTATTATTCAATAATCACTATCTGAACCTCAAATGAACCTCAAAGGCAATCAGTCAGAAATAAATCTAATTAGCCTAATCTAGGGACAGCTCTCATCATAAGTCAATATTTTTTGAATCTTGACCAATTCAGATTAGTCCCCTGAATCTTTTCTGCCATCCACAGTTAGAATAAAGCTAGTGTCATCTTCTCTTCCTGTCAAGGTATTCCTGCTCATTTTGTAACTGAAGAACACAGCATGTGTCCCAAGTGCAAAGTCTAATCCATGGGGTGAGGGGCGCTACATACTCATACATAGTGTCAGGTAAGAAAGCAATCCTAGATACTGCAGAAGAATTCCTTGGGGCTTAAGAATCCCTTTTGGCATCTTAACAACAGAACACCACAGAATTCTTATTCTTTAATATATATTTCCAAATAGCTAGTACAAAATGTGGAGTAAGGTAAGGTAACTAGAGTGTGTTTTTGTATAAAATAGCAATCAGATCATCAGTACCATGATTTGTCCTTAATTGTGATTAACATGTCTCTAACTTATCTTTTCTAATTATGGGGTAGCTGCTAATCAGGAGAATAGGAAGAGTTGTATTCCAAGTTAAGAAGCTTCCAGGTCATTTAATATCTAAGTCTTTACTTCCCAAGGCATTTCAACCACAATTGCTAGAACCACTCACTGCCTATTGGCAGGTATGGCTCTAGAAAGATACCCACAAAGCTCTGCAGATTCTCTCTCTTTTAGTCTTAAATCCTAGGGTATTTTTGTTGTGGACCTGCCCAAATTAGACTATTACTCCACTCTACACTGAGTCTTCCTCAAACTGTATATTCAAATGACTCCATTCTCTAAATTACCATATGTATGTATACGTGTGTGTGCCTGCAGGTGTGTGCATGCACGCATGCACATATATATGCATATATATCTATATCTATATATCTAGGACTTGAGGAAAGGCATATAATATTCTCCTTAGGAAAGTACACACTTGTATGCCTTCACTGATGTCAATGTTTTGTAAGAGGAAATCCTTGATATCAAAGCATGGTTATTTAAAAAAAAAAAAAAAAAGAATGAACTAGGAAGAGCACATGAAGATCCTAAGCCCGTTAACATTCTATCATAAGGCTTTCCCATTCTCTCAATCATAATATCTCTCCTCACATATTGGCTATGTTCACACTATCTTTATTTTTGGGGGGGGGAGTTTCAAATTTCAAACAATCCAGTGGATTTGAAAAAAAAAAGTGTCATAGATTCCCCAAATCACTATTTGAGGTCAAACCTAAGAATAATCCCTATCCCATCCAAAGACTAGAAAAGATGTTTGTTAGCATGATTGATGCTATCTTGACTGAATTTCAGTGATAAAAAAGAGAAATTTTATTTTAAACTTAAAGTTGTCCCCAATTCACTTTTATTCTATTCAAATACTCATTAATTGGTTAAATTACAGTGACCACTTCTGTTTCTGAAGACACTGAGGAATGTTCCTTTTCCCAGGTCTCTCCATATCTAAATAAAACAAGAAAGCCATTACTCATAGAAAATCGTGTTTTTCTCCAGAATATTTTCCGTCATGAAGCTGTAGCAGCATTCCTCTGCTTCCTTATACTTTCTTTCTGATTCTCTGCTTGAGTTATTCCTATTAGTGAAAACCCAGGTTTATCCCATGCTTTCAAAATGCATGAAGTCAATGTGGAAACAAGTTACTTTGACAGGAACAAATTGAATATTAACAAAAACATCTGAATGGAGTGGATATTATTTAATCAGAAAGTGTTTAATTGAAAGCTCTTGCTCATCAACCTAATAATAGTAAATGATAATAGCTTCTATCTAACAGGAACTAGGCTACTATACATCATGCTTAATGGAGAGACTAGGACCACTGGGGTAAGTGGTCCTCAACTAGGTGTTAAACAAGCATGAAACAATTTAGCAACTTGTTTGCCTAATAATTTTCTCTTTTCAAAAAGGAAATGGAGATCTCCTCCTTTAATTATAATGATGTTCAAGTCAAGGGGGGGAAAAGACAGATGAATGTTAGGATAATCTAGTTAAGTGAGCTTGATCTTCCCCCCCCCTCCGGCCCCCGCCACTTCCCACCACACACACACACACACACACACACACACACACACACACACACACACCCCTATCTCTTCTTGCAGTGGTAAATTTCTTAGTACTAAAAATATTGACTGTTTGAGTCATATACACTAAAGGTAAAGGGATGGGGCATGTGGCACTTTTTTTTTTTTATTACCACTTTTATGAAGAAATGGGGATAGGAAATGTAAGCATTCATCCAAATTTCCTATATAAACACATTTTTCTTAGCATGCTTAGAAAGTCATTAATGAAGCATATTTGTGTTTTAAAATGGTAAGTGATGATCACATGACTATTACATGACACATATGGAGCTAGAATCCAAGAATCCAGGTCTTTTGGCTCCTATTATAGTCCCCTTTCCAATTTGTTACTCTAAATTTCCACTTCTTTTTGTTCATATTCTCTCTGTATGTACGTCTCTGTCTCTGTATCTCTTTCTTCCTCTGTGTCTCTGCCTGTCTATCATAATCCTTTCTCTCTTCTTTCTCCCTATCTTTTTATGTATCTTTCCCTCTCTCTTTCTCTGTCTCTTCCTCTCTTATTATATCCATTTTACAGATGAAATAAGAGAGGCAGATAGAGATTAAGTAACTTTCCCAGGGTCATAAAATTAGTAAATATCTGAGCCTGGATTTGAATTAGGCCTTCCTGAATCTAGTTCCAGAACTCTACCCACTGTTCCACCTAAATAATTTGAATTGATAGTTTTTAATCTATTTTGAAGTGGCCAGAGAGATAGCCAGTAATGGTGTAGCAGATAGAAAACTGATCTTGGGGACAGGACCATATGGATTCAAGTCCAACTCTGACACACCCTGGCTGTGTGACCTGGGCAAGTCACTTAACCTATTAATCTCCTAGGATACTCTCCAATATTTGAACAGGGCAGCTGCCAACTTGTTTTAATAGTTTCCTCTTTGGTATTTCATTATACCAATGTACTCAGAGGTGATGATTGAAAAATGAGAGAGAGAAAGAGACAGACAGACAGACAGACAGAGAGACAGAGATTACTATACTAAAAATATTCTCTTAAATACCAGCCTTCTCAAAAACAAATAAAAATTTTCTAGTCAAACTTTTTTTTAAACATTCATAAGATATTCTTAACAAGTCTTTGAATAAGCATAAGACTTTTAAGATCAGATGCAAAGCATCCATTAATTGGTCTTAATTCAAAATAGCACAACCTCTGGGATTCATGTAATAATGTAAAAGGCAAAGAGACGCCAACATCAACCGATGCGAATAGTGTACATAGAAATAGATATTTTCCATCCATTATGAACCTCTCATTTTTCATATCAAGAAGTTAACCAGATGTTAACTGATTTGGCTAATGTCACAGTAAAAGCTGAGACAGAACTGCAACTCTCTTTCTACTAAAGCAGCAGCCCCAAGGCTATGTCAAAGGAGTCAGTCCGCATAATCTATGCCAAAGAACAATATTCAGAACTACCCCACACTGTGGGCTTAAAAAATTGGCCCAATCTTTTCCAAAGTTTCCATTTCATCCAAATAGAAAGGGATCTTATTTCCAGCACTTGTAGCTCCAGGGTTGTAGGGTTGGTTTAATCAAGAGATGAGGGAAAGACAGGAGAACCATACATTTTACCAATAGCACTAGTGAAAGGAAAAAAAAAGTCATCAAAATTTTCCATGCTCCATGATTCAGAATAATTAATTTAATAACTGTGTCATATGAGAAAAACAAATAAAGGGAAGGAAAGGGCTGTGGATATGAATGATCACTGAAGAATATAAAATTCAAGGAAAAAACAAATTACAAGTGTAGTCCTAGGAATAAAAATTCAGTAGGATATATTTTTCTGATACTAATTTGATTTCCTACAAGGGGGTGCTGGGCCATGAAGCTACAGTGCATATAAGAGCATTATTTATCTACATCTGTTTGGACCTTGTTTATTGGCAGTTGGAGTGTGATCCTGTGTCTCTGAAGACCTCATAAACAACCACCTTCCACAACCCCACCATTGCCTTTGTACCCTGCAGCTCAGTCACTGGCCTGCCACAGGGCTATGTTGGTTCATTTTGAATGTTATTCTTACTAGAATGCATTCCACAAGCAGGGCTGTTTTTCTTTTCCTTTAAAAACAGATAAATTATAACAGAATTAATGAACTGAGACAAAAGCCTAAGACCTCCTAGCAGTTTCAGAACATGTCTATGGTCTGCTGGAGATGATGCAGGGAAGCTGAAGCTAGGGTTGGCTTTTGGAACTGATGGTCTGACTCGGTATAATCATATCTTCAAAAGACTGGCTTAATTTTAAATATTTCTTAACAACAAGGAATAAATGAAAACATTATACTTTAACATGTATGAGTCTTATATTGAATGATATTAAATGCCTAAGTAACATTTAAATACATGTGTATAGGTATTATAAGAATAACAACTCCTCAAGCTGATCTGATAGGTTTATTCCTGAGTGCAGCAAACTTAAGCCTTATCAATTTGCCTTCTAGTTTATACTTCTCAGATATTAGAGAAGTTGAGACCCTTTGGCCTCCCGTGTTTACAATTCTAACTCATTCATCACAATCCCTTTGGTTTTTGTCTCCTCTTGTGCCGCATTCCATTTTCCCCCAGCTCTGCACAGACTGAGCAGAAAACAGTGTGGGTCAGTGGATGGCCCTCACTTACCGGCAGTGTTTATGTGACCCCGTCAAGGTTTCAATCACAAAGCATTCTCCTTCATTCAGACAATATGCAAGATCCTTGTCTTTGCACGGCTTAAAGTGCTCCGATCGTTCAGTGGAATATGTAGTCGTATCTGTCAACAAAAATGCACACGGGAAGGAAATATACAGTCAGTATCTCATCAAAATCCAAGCCCCCTTTGCCAGACAGGTCCTATAAGCAATTATAGAATTCTATGTTCTGACAGGCTTTCTTATAGAAAAAGAAGCATAGTATTATTCCATGGCACAACATGGACAGAAAGGCCAGTGTGCTGTCTCTGTTCATATGGGACCAGTTATACAGAATGTGGTCACTTTATCAAGCTGTCATATTTCTAAATTAAATTTTAATCATTAGGCTCACCCCCAAGTATCTCTGGTTTAGAAAACATATTAACAGTGAAAATGAATTATATTGTAGTAAGGCTTTCTGAATCTACTTTCATTAATTTAAATTTTAACAAATATGGTGCATGGAAAATGGATACCTCTCTCTTTTTAATTGTCACTGCATGTTATAAAACATCTGATCAATGGATATTGTGACTATTCTGTGGCAATCAATGTAGATTTCTGGTTTTTTAGTTACAACTCTAATTGGCTAATAGCAGAACCAATTATTCCTTCAGTGATTCTCTCTTTATTGCATAATTAAAATGCAAATGTTGCAAATACTGAAATATGTGAAGAATGCTGGATCTACCTATTTAACAGAATCAAATTATTGCTATTAGCTTTCTCTTGGGGGTAAAGGGGAGAATCTTCATTTTTCCCATTCAAGTCATTTCAGATCAGGAAGCATTCTCCTAACTTGTCCTAGGCATCAAGAATGCAAAGACAAAACAAAACCAATCAAACAAAACAAAAGAAAAAGAAAGAAAGAAATCAGACTCTGACCTCAAGAACATTCTACTTAGTACAAAGCAAGAATACAACATGTAAATAACAAAGCCTATAAATCATCATTTAAAGCAGGGGAAGAGGGCACCAACAACTGAGTGGTATGGGAGAGTAAGGAAATTTTCTTACAAGTATTAGCACAGGATCACAGGCTTGATGGAACATGGGGACTCTAGGGGATAGAAGAGAAGTACAACTTAGGCATGGCACAAGCTTGTACAAAGTCATGGAGGTGGGAAATGAAATTGTGACTAGGTTAGTTTGGTTAGAATGAAAAATTTGTGAAAAGACTTATTAAACAGTTGTCTAGTATATATCTTCCTGTTCATACTTTCTCTGATTTCTGCTTTGCTATCAACTTGAATAAATAGGCATCTTTGCTAGCAGCTATATATTTTCATTGTGGAACTGGCAGTTGTTAAGAAAGGGGTCAAGCCTTAGATATAAAGCATAGAATTATGTCTCTTCCTCCAATTAATGAAACGGTAATCCGAAGGTAGCTTAAACCTAAATAGTATTTCTTAAACTGAGTCATGACCGCACAGTTGAAGAAGCACTGAAAGGGTCACAAAGTAGAAAAATGTTTAAAAAGCTCCCCCTAGATTAATAATATTTAAAGGAGTAGTTAGATATCATTCTAGCCTAGTAACCCCTCTCTCTGAAGAGAGCTGTATGGCCAAGCTTCTGACCTCAATCTCCTGCTTCCCTTCCTGGGGAAAAATAAAGCTTCCTTGGTGAAGGATTTGGGAAGAAGATGCTAGAGATATCTATTCTGCTCCCTTTTAGCAACAGAACACTGGCACTATGTCATGTGTGGGGGATAGCCCTCACTACATATAAATGCTTATATTTATTTAAATGCTTGCAGTTGTACTTATTGGGGCAGCCAGGTGGCAAAATGGATAAAATGCAAGCCTGGAATCAGGAAGACCTGAGTTCAAATCTGTGCTTAGATACTTAGTAGCTGTGAGACCCTGAGCAAGTCACTTAACCCTTTTTGCCCCAATTTCCTCATATGTAAAGTGAACTGGAGAAGGAAATGCCAAACCGCTCCAGTATCTTTGTCAAGAAAACCCCAAATAAGATCAGAGAGACAGACATGGCCGAAATGACTCAACAACAACAACAAAAACAAAAAACAAAAATAACACTGTCCTCCCTCCTCTATCCCGTGAAATAAAATACATTCTCCTGAATGACAGAAATGATTTTTTTTTTTTTTTGGTTTTCTTTTGTATTGGTAGTGGTTGCTTGCCACCCTAAATAAATATCTGTTGAATTGTTGTAAGAGCCAAATTCTGCAAGGCTGTAAAAGCTAATCACTGACAACTGACCACCCTTCCTGGGGAAATAAATAGGCATATATGTATACTCCAGATATGAAAATCAATCACTGTAAGAATTTGAGTTGTAGCCCATGTGGACTTTGTTTTGTTTTGTTTTTTTACTGTAATTAATTGATCAAGGCCTAAGAAATATACTGTGACATTCTGATAAGCACAACATTTAGAAGAAAAATTCAAAGTGTTTTATTCTGTTTTATTAATGCTCATCATCCTACACAGCTAGCTGATTCAGGACAAGGAGTGTTGAGCAGGGAGTCAGAAAAAACTGAGTTCAAATGTGACCTTAGGAGTTTATTAGCTGTGTGGCTCTGGGCAAGGTATTTAACTTCTGCCTCGGTTTTCTCATTTGTAAAATAATATCTATTTTCCAAGGTTGTTGTGTGGATCAAATGAGATCATCACTGTGACATGCTTAGCACAGTGCCTGGCACATAGCACGTGTTACCCAAACATAAATGATTGCAGTTGTTGTCGTTGTTGTCATATCCTCAAAGGTAAGTCCATGAATGCAATTGTCACAATATTCTCTGTATTTCCAAACGTCATGCCCATTTTGAATTGGATGATTCTGGAGCCACTAACAAGGGAGGGTTTAGTGATGATTATCATTAATGAAAATCTTCCTAAATAAGCATTTCTTTCATAAAATAGAAAAGTATGTTCATATTACTACTCTCTAATTAAAGCTATCCCTAAGAAAGAGGTTGTAGCTCATGCCCTTGGTCAATCATACAATGAACTGCCTTTCCTTGCTCCCTTCAACATATCTACACAGGAGGCATTTGGCTGGAAAGAGCAGCCTGGAAAAGAAAAATAAGAGGGAAAGACTCTAGGCAGCATTTACCCTAAAGGATGAGTATAGAAGGATATATGTCTAGCCCTTTCATGCAATGTATTATGTGAATATCTTGCTCCATGTTGGCCTTCTAAGATGTAACACATCCCCTGCCCTAGCCCCAGGGATATGCCTTCCTTTACCAAGAAGTCCCTCTGCTTTAGATTCAAACTTAGAGACTCCAACAATGCTTGAGGTCTGCTTTATTAAACTTGTTTTTTTTCTTTAGATGAGAGAGAAAGAGACAGAGAGATAGAGACCAAGAGAGAGAGAGACAGAGAGACAAAGAGACAGAGACAGAGAGACAGAGGGGGGGGAAGAGAGAGGGGTGGAGAGAGACAGAGACAGAGAGAGAGGAAGGCTGGGAGAAGGGAGAGAGAGAGAGAAAGAGAGAGAGACAGAGACAGAGAGACAGAGAGAGACAGAGTGAGAGAGAGAGAGAGAGAGAGAGAACTATATATAACCAGAGATAGATCAATAGACATGGAAATAGAGGTGATATATCTAGCTCTAACAATCTATCTAACAAATTTTCATTCAGCAGTCCCTACATTTTGGTAGGTTGTTTGAGACAGAGACAGAGAGACAGAGATCATTAGATACAGATATGAAAAGGATATACAGATCTATTCATAACTCTCTATACATGAAACTCTCTATACACTTATTTACATTCATATTTGTGTGTATATGTTTGCATATGTAATCTTGATGCTGAGTTCAGAAAACCAATTGGGAACAAACAGACAAAATTGTACAACGGGAAGGATGGTGGAGATAAAAGAAGACTGCAGATCAAATCTGAGCTCTCCCACTACTTTGTATGTAATCTTGAGAAAGATTCTTAATGTCTTTAGAACTAAGTTTCTTCATCTGTATAGCAAGAAGTCTAGATTAATCTATTGATGTTGTAAATCAGAAATTTTGAACTCTTATTGTTGATCCTTTTAAATAGTTTGGGGAAGCCTCTGGATACCTTCCTGAAACAAAATATTTTTAAAATGTGTAAAATACAAAGGAAAATAATTGTATTAAATACAGTTGTCCTCCCTTAAATGTAAACACAAAAATCATCCCAGAATCAGGAAGGTAATATATAAAAGCCTGCAGGAATTTTAGACAAATATTTAGAAACATGGAACATAAGACAGAATATTATAGTAAAAAGGGAGCTGACTTTCAAGTTCTAATAGACATAGGTTCAAGTCATGTCTTTGACATACTGGTTATGCGACCTTGAGCATCACAAACAAATATGTAAGCCTATAATTTGTAAAATGAGAAATAAAAAAAATATGGATTTGCTTCATTATCTAATAGGAGTCTCCTCACCAGGCATTCCTTAAAAAAATGAAGTCACAGTCCCAAGTCACCCTCCACTGCTCCCATTACTTCTAAGTATCTATAGACACAAAAAGCAAAGGCTATTTTTCTCCATCTTCTAAAATATAAGCTTTATGTAATAGAATGCCTGTTACTGATACCATGTCAGGAACTGTAATGGTATTCAATTTCTAAAACTGAAATTTCAGTTGTTTAATGCTCTTATAGAGAGACTTACTCTTCCTATGTCTACATGGCTCACCATAAATAGCCTGACACTGAGAGAATCATAAATTCATGAAGTCTTAGAGATGGAAAGGACATTAAAGACTATTAAGTCTGAACTGTATTTAAAACAAACAATAGCTTCATCATTTTTCCTAATCAACATGGATGTGTTTTCAACCAAATTGTTGACTATTTGAGGTAGGTGAAATGCTTTCAAAACCTATTTTGATACACACTAGTTATGTGACCATGAGCAAGCAACTTCATACCTCTCAGTCTCAGTTTCCTCTTCTATAAAAAAAGACATGCTTCTACTCCCCCACCTACAAACTCATTGTGTGGAAAATATCCCATAAAGCTGATAACATTATTTTATGTGCAGTATTCAGGATTAGTAGGGAGGTATTCATGCAGTGAGTCTCTTCTATGTCTGCATTTTTCCATAGTATATGTTTAAAATTCAAGGGCTCAAACCAAGAAGTTAGGTATGAAATATGATGTATTCAACTGCTTCTCTGATTGTTGCACTACATTAATTCACTATGAGTTGGCTAACTTTTCCTTTAATTTCTTATTATCCATTTATTGATATTCACTGATCATTCCTATATGAACAGCTTAGTCATTTACGTAACATACAACATAAAGAGTGAGATTCTTGTTTTATAATCAGCAATTTTAATAAGCTACAATTTCAGAGTACAATACAATGGCAAGCCAATTACGATCAATTAATTTCCATCTGACAATTGCTGTCTCTAGTGGTTGCCACACTGTGCTCAGTTGCTTTCTCCATTCATATTTGAGTATCTACTGAACATTAATAAGGCTGAGGGCATATGAGAAATATTCCCAAGGAAAAAAAAAGAGAGAATATAAATTCTCTACTGAGGAATCAACCTTAAAATTCATTAATGGTTTTGTCACCTCTAATTGTTGTTGCTACTATTATTTTGGAAATGAGATGTGCCATTTTTAGGTGGTGCTTATTGGACTTGAGGCCAACTTAATAATGAGGGACTAAAGAATACTTTAAAAATGAAAAAAATGTTAAATATCACATTGTACTTAACCCTCCCAGAGTAAAAAAAAATATATATATATATATATATATCTTTTACACTAGCAATTTTCACATGTTGGAAGGTCTATCTCAGTGTCCCAAGGATACTATAAAGAATATGTTATTTTACCATAATAAATAAATAAATAAAGATAAACTAAAAGATACTAGTTGATAAGTGTGAAAGCCCTTTGAGAAGGAGTTTAAAACAATTAATTGAAAATTAAATTTCTGCTCAGTGAACTACACTGAATTTTTTTTTGGGCATTCTCATCCCACCACACATTGAATTGGTCAATTACTTTGCAAGTGGGCAGACTAATAAAAAGAGTCTACTTTTCCACATAGATGCAAGATTCTTATTTCTTTCTCAGGTAACAACATCAAAGATCAGTGTTAGGGAGGCTAGAGTTATACCTTAGTTGTATTCACATCAATAGGAGAAAAACGTGCTCTACCCTCTTAGCTTCTTTAATACTGTGATGTAGATCTAACATCCATGAATTGAACTAAACTCTTATGGTAACTATTACATACACACATGTATGTATACATGTGTGTATGTGTATCTATACATGTGTGTGCACGTGTATGCATTTTTATAGTGCATGTGTGTGTTTTACACTTGGGGTAATTAATTCTATGAGCAAGGTTGTCATGCAGATTATGTGTTTTTGTTCTTTTCACATTACTCCAATAAGGCTACAAAGGGTAGTCTCTTATTCTCATATCCAATTTATAAAGTATATTTGTATAAATTGGATTGACTTTTCCATTTCCTTCATTCTCCAATGGGGGAAGGAGAAAGGGACGGAATGTTTTTTATAGCTTCAATTTTCTTCAAGCACATGTTGAACATTTTGACTATCCTAGGGATGCCTAGGTCAATCTAAGTCTTGAGATCTTTTACACACACACACACACACACACACATCATTCTTAACAAAATTACCAGGTTACACGCAGATAATGACTTTCTCCTTTGGGGCAGAATATCTGAGAGCCAGCAGCAGAAAGTCAATGTTGTGCTAGGGAAATGTGCTGAAGAGGGTGGAAGAGCAGATGTTCCCAAAACCAAAGTTCTAAATTAAGGATAAAATAAGGGGTTTAAAAAAAGGGGGGGGGAATAAAAGCTAAATTCAGCTTTTTGATAACTAAATTTCTGCCATGAAGAAATTACTATTTTTTCTCAATTAGCTTCTTAAAAGTTAAATTTTCTAAGAGAAAGAGAGCATTATGAAATTCAAAATGTATAATTTTGATAATATTAAACTGAAAAAGTTTTGTAAAAACAAAGCCAACATAACCAAGATTGGGAAATAATTTTAACAGTTAGTGTCTCCGATAAAGGCCTCATTTCTAAAATATACAGAGATCTGAGTCAAATTTATAATACAAGTCATTCCCCAATTGATAAATTTTCAAAGGATATGAAAAAGCAGTTTTCAGAGGAAGAAATTAATGATATTTATCAGCATGTTTAAAAAAATGCTCAAAATCACTATTTATTAGAGAAAAACAAATCAAAACAGCTCTGAGGTACCACATCTCATTGGTCAGATTGGCTAATGTGACAAAATGGGAAAATGATAAATTCTGGAAAAGATATGGGAAAACTGGAACACTAATGCATTATTGGTGGAGTTGTGAGTTGATCCAACTGTTCTGAAGATCAATTTGGAACTATATCCAAAGGGGTATAAAAATGTGCATACCCTTTGACCCAGCAATACCACTTCTAGGGCTGTATCCCAAAGAGATAATAAAAGTGGGGAAAAGACCCATATGTGTAAAAATATTTATAGCTGCTCTTTTGTGATGACAAAGAATTGGAAATCAAAGGATACCCATTAATTGGGGAATGGCTGAATGAATTGTGGTACATGAATGCAATGGAATACTATTGTGCAATAAGAAATGAGAAGCAGATGGAGTTCATAATAACCTGAAGAGACTTATATAAACTGATGCTGAGTGAGGAGAGAGTAGAACCAGGAGATCTTTGTACACAATTACAGACACATATCTCTTATAAATAACTTTGATTGACTGGGCTCCTCTCAGCAATGCAAGGATCTAAGAGAACTCCAAAAGAGACATGATGGAAAGGACTATCCACAGTCACAGAAAAAATTACAGAGTCTGAATGTAGATTGAAGCAAATTAGGAGAGGAGGGACGAGGAAGGGTATAGTAGGAACGTAAAATAAATAGAACAGAATATGAGGTTGTGTCAGAGAGCAGAGAGAGAGAGAGAGAGAGAGAGAGAGAGAGGCAGGCAGAAACCAGATTGCTAGATATACTTTAAAGTCATGATAAGGACATAAAACTTTATTTCCTAGGTAATAGGGAGCAAGTCATTTGAACCAAGTAATCTCTAACACCCCATCCAGTTCTACAACTCCATAATTCCTTGGCTTCTTGGTAATGTAGGTTGGAGTTTACTTGCAAGTGTACTCAATAATATCTCAAGAAGTATAACATCATATAAAAATTACTTGCACTCTAACACAACCTTTTCTTTACTTTTGCTTCATAGTAAAGTATTCTGTTGTGAGGGCAGAATTCCTTTGAGAAACAGTGTATTTCTCTTCTCCTTTCAACCTTTCACCAGATTAACACCCTCAATAGAACTCAGATTTCCTGACTCAGAAAGGCTCATGAAGGCTTTATATAGTTCAAATTTACTGAACAAAATTGATATACACAATGTGTAAATTATCCCTAAATCTCCCTCATTTCTAACAACACATTTTAGGGGAAAAAAGAGACAAATATATCTGAAGTAATGATTCTTAGAGAGGATTTCATTTATTTCTCAAAATAACACCCTCTTAGCTAAATTATCTAGCCAACAAACATTAAGTCTCCTTTATGTGCCAAGTACTGTATTAAGTGATTGGAACACAGTCAAAGGAAAAAAAAAACAAACAATCCTCTTTCACCTCCTTGCCCCTGTAAAAACACAAACAACTAACAACAGCTATTTCTTAAATACTTATTATGACTCCAAAATGTGCTGCCACTATACAGAGCCACAGAATTTTAGATCTGATTGAGCAAGACCATTCACAAAGGTGGTTGGGTAGCTTTCATGAAAAGTATGAAAGACTGTTATTAACAGATAGAAACTAAAAGAAATATCACATCCAGATGAAAGACAAAGAATGCTCATTTTACTGATTTTTTTTCAGAATTTGAAGAATGCATTTTCTAGAAAGAAGACATTTTGCAATAACCTGCTACCCTATAAAAATCCAGTAGTTTTAGGGACAGACATTTCATTGAAACACCTTAGAGAGAATGTCACTTTGTCCTTTTTGCCATACATCTGCAGTCTGATTAGAATTTGCCATTCAGTAGCAGGAAAATGGTTTATAAAATATTTAATGGTCAAGAAAAAATTTAAGAATACAGCTCAGCTTGAAAGGAAAACAAACCATTTCTCAGCTGGCAGAAGCCAAAGATCACTGTCTCCCTGCTGCCACAGATCAGACAATTGTTCACTTTGCAGGCATGGGAGAAATAGAGAGTTTTTGGCAAATAATTCAAAAGTTCAGTTGAATCAAGCAGCTGCTGAGAGGACTCACAGTTCTCTCTATAACCCATAATAATCAATTCTTGCAGTAAATGTAAAAAGGGCTGTTATTAAATTTGCATTACACACCTGCCAAACTCAAGGTTGGGAGATTTCTCCTGAAGAGGGCTGTTCTAGCATTAAGTCAACTCACACATTATTCCCAAGGTGGAACTGAAATGGCCTTTTTTTGGTAATGGTTCTAAATGGAAAGCTTAGATTGATGTCCTTTTTTGAGATTTTCCCCTACTCTTTTTGGACACAGAAAATTCAGTAGTACTCTTACTCACATGTTAGTCTGTCCTTTTCTCCTGATATGTTGACTCTAAAACTGTGGAAGGGAATTGTATTATATTCTCTACTACTCCCACTTAGTTTTCTGTGAATCCCTTACCTCTAATGACCATACAAGAGAGTGAATGAATCACACAGGATCCCAGAGCAATTGGTGGCAAAGGTAATTTCCATCTAGACTTCATAGTATTTTTCCCTTTCTTTCTCAATTCCTCTAGTTTCTAAGAAGTGCCACTTACAGTGAAAAATACTTCAAGTAAGGACTTACAATGTAGTCTCTTCATCTTGAGGTGCTGAGGCATACAGGCCCAGAGTGTTTTTAAGAGTTACACACAAAAGGAAAATAAGTGAAAGGACACAAAATGTTTGCCAACCCATGAAAAGGCGATGCTTATTTTGAGAGCTGCCTTTCAGATTTTGATTTAGGAATTAGAACCTAAACTAAGTTTTGCTCATCTATAAATGACTAAAGAAAATATAAGTATAATGAGGGCAGCAACTGAATTTTATGTACGTTTCCCACCCCCAAGCATAACAACCTATACATACAATAGGTAACTGATAGAAATTTTTTGGACTTAATTTAATTAAACAACTTTTATCCAAAAGGTAAATCTAAGGCACTTCTAGAACAGCCCTGTACCCTTGAACCTCCCCCACCCTAGGGTTGGTAATCCCAAATTAAAATCCCACAGAGTTCCCTTTCACTTTGTTCTCTGGGTTAGCCTGCTAAGACCAAACACAATGGGAATTTAGGAAAAGTAGGAGAAAGAGAGAAATAAGAGAGGCATTTCAGTGTGTGGAAAAAAAAAATAATGTTTCTCTGGTATTTATTTTAAACACTTCTACTAAATTGCTGATGTAATTTTCCAAAAGCATAGGTTTGAGGTCTTACTTTGTTGTCTCTCTTCACCCCAACTCAATAAACTCCATTGGCTCCCTATTTTCTCCAAAAGCAATTATTGAACACTCTGATATTTAAAGCCCTTTGCAACCTTGCTGACCTTTCTTACCTTTCTAGTCTTTTTTTTTTCATTTTACTCCTTTGCAAACACTCTATTGCCTTGCAACATTAGCCAATTCACTGTTTCTAGCCCATATGCCATTTTTTGGACTACATGAATTTACACTGGCTGTTGTTGGTTCCTGGAATATTCTCACTCCTTCTCTCCATCTCTTGCCTTCTCTGTCTTTTTTCTTGACTGAGGTCAAATTGTACTCGTCTCAGTCTTTTCCCAGTCCCCCCCACCTAGCCACTGCTAGTTCCTACCCTCTGAAATTACCTTCTATTTAAATGTTTAAATGTATATATGGTACATAGTTATTTATGTATTGTCTTCTCTGTTCTAATTTTATTTTAAAGCAAGGCAGAACATTGTTATATTTGTATGGCTAATTCTTAGCACAGTGTGTGATATTCACACAAACACTTAAAAATGCTTGTTGATGACTGAGCTAACCTCATTAAGTCCTTGTCTTCTTACTATGTCATAAAGCCACACACTAGCAGCTTTCCAGAAGACTGATGCTGTGAATAGCTTTCAATATTCTGATTGCATAGTATAGTGAGCACTCTATTTATTCAATAACAAATCAGAGCAAAAGATTCATAGTAAATCAAGGTACAGCATTCACAATGTTACAACTTATCACAGAAAATCAAAATACAGCATTTACAATGTTATGACATCACTAAAACAACCACATAGTTTTCACCACAGTGGTCACATAGTTTTGATCAAAGTACAGTAATTTAGTCAATCAATCACTTAGGAACTCATTCATTCAAACATCCTTAAGGAGGCTTAAGGGTCACAAAATACAATAGTCAAAATTCTCCACTCATGGGGCACACAAAGTTACAAATCAGTCACTCTTCAGTCATCATTCATTATTCAATCATCAGAAAATACACAGGCCACAGTCACAAGTAAATCATGATCTTCTCAGTCAGTACACAGTATCCAGGTAAAGTCTTCTTTCTGCTTGACTTGGGAGGCTCTAAAATTCCTGGGATCCACCTCCATGGTCCCAGCTCCTACCTGCATTCACCAAAATGTCACCTGGGTTCAAAGGCAGACAGCTCCCAGTTCCTTGTCCAGCTTTCTGTGCAGTTCCTATTCCATGCTGAATCTCACATTGTCCAGTCCACCTTAAATCCTTCATAGTCTCTGTTCCTAGGAAGTTAAGGCTTAACAAAGCCCAAACAGACAAAATACTGGCACTGCAGTCATATTTCCTCAGCAGCTCCTCAGCAGCTCCAGCAGGCTCTTAGAAAAAGATCTGCTACCACAAATTCCCAGGAAATTCTGACTTTCTCAGCTAGTGTTTTTCCTTATATACTGTATTATTTCCTTATATACAGTATATTATATACAGTATCCTCCCTATTCAGCTCCTTCTTGTCACATCAGCAACAGGGGTTTTCTGTTCAGCCCCTTCCTGTTATGTCAGCAACAGGGGTTCATGCCTTCTGTCACTTTAATGGAGGCTTAATTTGAAACTAGGTGCTAAGTATCTGTCAATTTAGCAATAGAAAATGATCTTCAGAATTCATTACCATTACTTATGTGTGTACATATTTTATTTTTTTATCACTGTGAAATTCAATTGGATTACTTTCGAGGGTAACCAATTCTCGCCAAATATGGAGACCATATATTACTTCCTAGGTCCAGATACAGCTTCTAAAAAAAATACACCCTAATATAAAACTAGAAAACAGCAAGTGATATTTGAACTTTCAGGTGTCAAATTATTTGATTCATTGGATACTATAAGCATCCTAAGTAGGAGATTTAATTAAATAAGTAAGGAGTTTGTCAGTTTCTTAGAGCAGAAGACAGATACGATGTCTTCAGTAAGTGCTTATTTAATGAATGATCATGTGAAACAGGGTAAATATTTGCTACATTAAGAAGTTTACTGAGAAGAGGAAAGTTAGGTTAAATGATGTGAAGGAAACATGTTGTAGTCCTAGTAACTGGCAGGGTAAAATATTGACTGAATAAAGATATAACATACCAGGCCAGAATATTAAGGAATCATTACTCATCTTTCATTTTTGACCTACAGTTACTTGTTAGAATAAATAATTTAGATCACAGGGTCTGAAAAATAATTAAGATATATTGTGTTCAAGTATTGACTGGTGTACACATTTCTTGTCCGACTACCTAGGACATGTTTAACAAAAGCAAAAATAATAGTAGAATGATGATAGTAGTAGTAGTAGTAGTAGTAGTAGTAGTGATCATAAATAAGACTAAAAACAACTAAATTAGAGAAAAAAGAATCCTAGAATTTTTAACATACTAATATAAAATTACCAGTTCATTGGTACTTTGAAGGTTCTGTCTTTTGTCTCAGGTGGTATAGAATACAAATATTGAAAGATAAATAGATAGATGGATGGATGGATGGATGGATGGAGCCAACTGCCATTAATAGAAATCTCTTCTTGATAAACTCACCAGGTCAGATCAATTTCCCAGTACCCTTTCACTGCCATATTAGGAAAAAGTGCCTTCAAGTGTAGTGACAGATAAATGGGTTACCTCCTAAGTACACTATTTTGATCTTGATATACATATTGTATACAATTTCCTAGACCTACACATAAAGGGGTAACTTCCAAGAAAACCACACCCAAGTACACAAGTAGATAATAGCAAGTGATATTTGAACTGGGAGATCATAAGTTTCTTGATTTGTAGGGTACTATAAGCATTTCAAGTGTGGCCATTAAAATGTAATTGGGAAATATTTAGCAAAAAATAAAATAAAATACAATGCAACAGAACACAGATACTATCAATATTGGTTTTATAAGCCAATATGTGACTTACATGTGTGGATACTTATGTATGGGCTAGCTATTTGCGTTTGACACCATTAGTCAGATATATCTGCCAACCCTCTCTGAAATGCTTTTCTTTAAGTACTTACATTTTTTTTTAATCCTCTGTTGAAGAGACATATTTGAAGACATGCATTGCTTACAAGTATATTGCACAGATCAGTGACATTTCACCTTTAGTGGGACAGGTTTGTTTGTGTCCTTTTATAGATATTATGTCAAATATGTTATGTTCAGTTACATGTATCCTCCAGGTGGTATACAATGCAAGCTAAAAGTCAAAGTGTATGGTCTGACTTGTAAGAAGTCGGCCAGAAAAGACATATTTAGAGATGAAGGATACATGTCTGTACAGTTCCAAACATAGTTTTAGCTGATTGCTGACAAATTCAGGCATTGTGATGCTGCTCGTGATCACTGTGTAAGAAATAAACAGGGAGTCCCTTTTCTATTTTGTCATTCATTAGGATAGTTGGCTCAGGTCACTCTATCACATGCAGAAATGTCCTTTGAATAAAAATATTATTTACACACGCACACATATTTAATATACATTTTATCCAGTAAGGCTGTTTTCTCTGGTTTTGGCTGTTCTAATTTGAGATGTTCCAATAATATGTTTGCTTATCCTCTATGTGTGTATAGATATGTATATGTGTGTATAGATATACATGTACATTTATATTTTGTGCATATACATACACACAATACATATATGTGTGTGCACATATGCATATATTTATGTTTGTATGCATACATACACACATGCATAATACATATGCATGTGTATGTATATGTAGAACTCTCCACATATATATGTATATACACATACACATGTGTATATATGTATGTGTGTTTATATGTTTGTGTATATATATGCGTGTGTGTGTGTGTATATATATATATATATACATATATACATACATACATATAAAGAGAACTCATACGTATCACTAAATTTAATTCAACAAATGTTTGGTAAGGGCCTACTGTGTGTAGAGCCTTCCTTTGTGAATGTGGTATGACCTTGGGTCCTACAAGATTATCCTGGCAGAGCATTTATTTCCTCTAATAGGCCTACCAAGCTGAAGTGGCTGCTTCTTATATGGATTTAGCAATGGACTGTTTTTCAGTTTGACAATCAACCTTGCTAACTTTGGGGTTGTCCATCATTAGGTCAGATTCAGGATAATATATGTTGTTTTGCAGCAGTTCACAAAGACTGTTTTTTGAGCCTAAAACAGCTCTGATCAGTATTGATAGAGGAAGCATCCCGACAAATATAATGACAGATTCTTTATACATGAAGGCATGGAAGACACAGCAAAGTGGATTGAAAGAGAAGGCCAGAGAGAGAGAGAGAGAGAGAGGCAGAGACAGAGACAGAGACAGAGAGACAGAGAGAAAGAAATAGAGAGACAGAGAGAGAGTGAAATAACTGATAGATATTGGAAAACAAATTGATGATATATAATTGACAATTAAAATATAGATTACAAGATGATGAATGAATTATGTGGCTGAAACTTTGCTTAGTGCTGAGGATACAAATATACACAAGTAGAATAGTCACTCGAGGAATTTATATTGTAATGAGGGAAGACAGTTCTAATAAGGGACTAGAAAATGGAAGGGTGTGATAGACAGCAGGAGGGAGCATAGTATGGAGTCAGTAGGAAAATATAAGGGTTACCAAGGAAAGATAAGACAAAAAGCTCACCATTCAGAGCAAAATGATTTAGAAATAGAAAAGGTAGGTAGTGGAATGGACCCAAAAGTGACATGTAGGCCTGGGCTTCAGCAAATTAAGACAAAAGCTCACTTCTCAGAGCTAAGGAACACAGGGAAATAATTTACAAAGAAAGTGATGATGTAAGTAGAGGATGAGGAAGATCAAGAGTTCAAAAAGTATTGAATACTTATCCTTATAGAACCTTGTTATTTATTTGAAAGATGTGACTCATATAAGACACAACACAAGAGAGGAGATATCAGGATAGTTTTTGAGTCAAGAAGCCTTGGTTTTACCTAATATAAGATCTAACACACAGTTAGTACTTAATAAATGTTTATTGGTAGATTGAAAATGATTACTGATTATGCAGAGAAAAGATAAAGTCTAGAGGAGAATCAAGATGAGTTTGGCTACACAGGTAGAAATTAAATAGGCTAGGAAGTAGAGATGTGGGAAAAGAAGTAGAACATGAACATTCTAGGTATGGTGAGAGGCAGAGATGTTGGAAAGTATTGGGTGCACAAAGGTGGAGGGTAAATATTTCTCTTTGGTTAGAATATGAAAAATGAAAATAGGAGTAGTATGAGTTAAGGTGAGAGTAGCAGGGTATTGTTAGAATGAGGAAGACTTTAAATTCCAACTGCAGTCAAAGTTCATAGGTCTAGATCTAGGATGGATCTTAGAGTCTAGCTCACCACATTTTCTCATTTTATCTATGAGAAATTGAGGTCCAGAAAGGCTCAATGCTTTGCCTGTGATTATGGAACACAGTAGGCAATATGGAGCCATTATAATGGATTAAGTAGAGAAATGGCATGCCTGACTGTGACTGAAGCAGATTAATTTGGCATTAGCAGGAAGAATGGAGCAGAGAGAGGAAGAAAGAGAAGCTGGAAGGTCCTATCAGCAAACTATGAAAATAAGTTAGTAGCAATGGAGACCTGTGCTAAGTGGTTTCAGTGGGAATAAAAAACAAAGAGGCATGGATATAAGCAACATGATAGAAAATATCAAGGGAAATTTTGCTTAAGTCACAGTACAGACAGAATTTCTCAGTGATAACTAAAATTTCTATTCAGAATTTATTTAAAATAGGAAATGGCTATGGGCTAGTCATTATAGCCTAGTAACTAAAGCTGGTGACTCCACTTCCCAAAAGAAGGCGGCTAGAAATTAGCCACCTTAGGTTACTAGAGAAGAAAGCTTCACTTAATTTCTGGTTTGGTCTAATGGTAAATTCATAGGTTCTGACACCTGGAAGAAATTTTTTTTCCCTTTATGAGATACTCATAAAATTCCCTATGGGTAGAGTTCTCTCCTGGTATCCAAGAATTAAAGTTGTCTTGTTGTGTCTAGTTTTTTCACGGTGTGTGTGTGTGTGTGTGTGTGTGTGTGTGTGTGTGTGTGTGTGTGTTTTACTCCAAATGCAGACATTACCATCATCCATTGATGTTCTAGGGACATTAGTACCTGCCCAAAAGGAAGTCCAAAAATCTGACTTTTTATAGTTCACAAAGTCATCTTCTTGTAATTGGAAGGGAGAGGGAGGAGAGAGAACTTGATTCTCCCTCCAAGCGCAAAGTCATTAACTACTACTGCAGTGACCTATTTCTAGAATATCCTATTAGAATGAGAACTTTCAAATTGTTTTCTTCTAGTAAGTCTAGTTGCATAGCTGTCTTAGATTTTTTCAGTGAATCTCAAAACATTTCTCGTATCATCTAATTTCATCCAGTTACCAAAGCATCTTAATTCTTCCTTGATTAATGATTTGTTCACATATATTTTATAGCTTTATTGATAAATTCAATGGAGACATATAAAGCTTCTGCAATTGTATTAATCAGTGTTAGGAGAACACTTTCTTATATGTACATGCCCACCTATTGTTTTCTCTATTAGAATGTAATTTTCTTGAAGGAAATAGCTGTTTCCAATTTTGACATTCTACTCCAGTGCTTAATATTTTACACACACACACACACACACACACACACACACACACACACACACACCCCAAACACACACCACACAATTCTAGTGTTTACTATAGATATAGATAGCTACAGATACATACACATACACATACATTCTTTCCATTAAATGATGAGTACCTTCTATATAAAAGGAGAGAGAGAAGGAGGAAGAGAGAGAGAGAGAGAGAGAGAGAATGATATAGATAGAATACATCAAAATATTGACACGGAAGAAACAGAGAAAATGCAAGCACGTCAAAAGTTGCTTAATACCAAGATGATAACAAGCAATGTGCTTATAAAAATCAGTCAGAAGGGCAGGGGAAAGCATTCCTGGCTCCTTGAGGAACATTTTTCTTACCAAAGAATTAGAGAAGTAGGTCAAGGAATTTACTGAATAAAAATGCCTAAAATAAATAATGCAATTTTAACCCTAAGATGTCTCATTGTTTCCAAGTAGCAATTTAGAAATTATTTATTCACTAAGGCATCTATCATATTGACAATCTCATGGTCTGGGGATAAGTAAGCAGGCCATAAAACATTTACATTATTCTAAAAATCCCTTCACATAAACTAGTCCATACATCATTCATTTTACCTTTCCTAAATCTCATTTTCTTTCCTTTGAATCCTCTTAGTGCTTGTCCAGGTCCTTGAGTAGGGTCTCCCAAACAAATGGAGAAAATGATTATCTTTTTTCCCCCAACATACACACACAAACACACATATGACATATAATAAATTATATAGAATATATATAATATCTTATATTATATATTATATATAGAATATATAATAAATTATATAGTATATAATATATTATATAGAATATATGTTATATATAGAATATATAATAAATTATATAAAATAGACATGTCTAACCCAATGATTCAGTTCAAAGATTTAAATTAATAAAAAAATCAACATGTCCATAAAATTACTATCATATAGCTAACGCAAGGAAATATATACACACATACCGAATACATATGCACATGTGTATACATATATGCTTATACACATACATGCACATACACGTGTGTGCATATACATATGCGTATATTTATATTCATATATGTATACATGCACACTGTTTACATATGTATATATGTATGTGTGGTATATTGGATCATGGGAAAAGCAGGACCTGAGGTGCTTGGGAAGTGAAACTCAAGGCATGAGAAATCTGAAGATGTTTTCTACTGAACTAGATCTATTATTTCCAGTCTGCTGTGAAATGAAATAAATTTCTCCCATAGAAATCCAGGCACAACAAATGCACAACAGTCAAATGTGAAAACAATCACCTAGTCATAAATTATCATTAGTTCACTCCAGGATTTGTCATTGGATTATGTTGGATCTTGGGCACCCTATTTTTGTGATACAGCCTTGTAGTCCAAAAAATATTATGGACCTCTAACATCATCTAGCACAACCAATTCTTGTATAGAAATCAATTTTTACAATAGCCACCTGAAAAGTAGTAGCATGTCTCTAGTTAAATATTGCAAATGAGTTGAAACTTGTTACTCTGATGGCAGCTCATCATATTTTAAAAATTTAACAGTGTATTTTTCTTCTGAAATTTAATACAAATAAGCTGAGTATATTCATGTATAAAACAGAATAGAAAAATAGATTGCATTTGCAGCAACAAATATACATCATAAATGACTTTTTTCTTTCTTTCCAAGTATACAACAAATTCGGCATGTTATTTTTAAAGTTGTTTCATCTCTACTTTTTGTGTATGTTTCCCACTCACCTTCCTTTGGTTCTCTTCTATTCATTTTTAATATTTTAATTTATTTCTTTTCTCACTTTTCTTTTTCTCTTTTTTTTTTTTTTTTACTTTGGTAACTCTATCTCCCTATCTCTTCCCTATCTTCGTACAAATTCCCACTCTGCCAATGAAAATAAAAGAAAAAAAAAAGTATCAAGTACGCCCAGTAAAGCAAAATGAATCCTGATAATATCCATGTCTGAAAATCTCTGTTTCTTCGTGCACCCTGAGCTCATCTCCACACAACCAGGAGGTGAACAACATACTCCATAAATGGTCTTTTCTTTAAGCCCATTCCATTTTTCAACATCTCTAGTGTCTAAGAAAATTTTTCTTTATATAGTGATAAAAATCTATTTAGTGACATCTTCAGCACGTTTATTTGCCCATGTCCTACCTTTATATGGAAAGCAGAAAAAACTTAATTCCTTTTCTACATGGTATTCCTGTAACTTAAAGAGTACCATAATGCTATGTCATCAGTAAGATTTTTTTTCTTTCTCAAGGCTAATTATTTTCTGCTCCTTTAAGTCAATATTTATTTTTAACTAGTTCCTCTAAGTCAATAATTATTTGTTTGATAATTCCCTTAAATCAATCATTTTAATTTATTAAGTAGTTTATCAAAGAAGTAATATTCCTGAAGCCCAGGTTTGATCATATCATTCTTATGTTCCAGAAGCTCCAGTGACTCCCTCTCATTTCTGGAACAAAGTAAAATAAACTCCTCTGTTTGAAATTTCAAATTTTGATGGGCTAATAATATATTACTCTCCTTCACACATTGATCATTATAGCCAAAATAGCCTCCTTTCTCTTTCTCACTTATGACACTCCATCTTCTATCTTTATGGCTTAGCAAAGGCTGGCCTTTCACCATTCCCTTGACCAGAATTTACTCTCTTCTCATCTCTATTTTTGAATCTATCACCTTTCAGAATGAATCTTAAGGGCTGCCTCCTACAGGAAGCTTATCTTTATTGGCTCCTCACATAGTTTCAAGACAGTTTTAATTTAATTTTCTAGGACTAATGAGCAGAAGTTATACAAACTAGAATTATAGTCTGTGTGTGTGTGTCTGTGTGTCTGTCTCTGTCTCTCTGTCTCTCTGTCTCTTTGTCTGTCTCTGTCTCTCTGTAAATATATATGTATACAGAGAGAGAGAGAGAGACAGAGAGAGAGAAAGAGAAAGAGACAAAGAGAGAGAGAGAAATTAAAACTGAATGTGAAAAAGTATGAAATAGTGAATTCTATCTCAAGGGTTATATTCAAGAAGATTAAAGGTCATCTTTGGATGGGGTTTCTGTAGAAAGGATTCACACTCCCTATACAGATTATTCAATACTTATATAGAAGTAAAGACATATATGGGGTGCCCCAAAATTCTTAGTGAAAATTTAAGCTTTAATAGCCTTTATCTCCACCTCAACTGCTTCCCTAATATTAAGAGACTTCAACATATATGTTGATGTTCCTTCAAATATTCTAACATCCCAGTTCTTAACTCCCATGATCTACCTCTCTAATCCACCTCAGTTCCATAAAGCAATGGTGACACCTTTGTTCTTGGCATTCCCAGTAGAACTTAAGCTCATGAAATTAGGGAATATTTCATTTTTGTCTTCCTATTTTTGGTGCTTAACAGAGTACTGGAAAGACAGTAGGTGCTTAGGCAATTATTATTAATTTATTGATTGACCGAGACCCTAGAGGAAATGATCTCTAAATTCCCAGAATTGTTATTTGATTTAGCTAATTAATATGAAATTAACTTTAATTTAGAATTTCAGTCTCCAAATAATGAGTGTCTTTATACACCCCTAATTGATAATGTTCCCCAAATCCGCAATAAAAAAAAATCTCTATTTTTCTGAGGTTTGTATTTCCCCCAAAGGAGATTTTATTCACTACGCTTCCCAAATAAAACATTTAATTTCTATAAGCTTGACTTTCAGATTTGAAAATTCACTTAAGCTGATGGGCTGTTGATTCTTCAAATATGAAAAATAGATAGATAGATAGAGAGAGAGAGATAGATAGATAGATAAGCATCATACTAAAACCTTTCAGAAAATAAGTACTTAATTTTAATATGCAGAATATTATCCTGGAGTCATTGCCTAATTCAATTCCTTAGGACAGGCCTATAAATATATTTAAATTCTGCAGGAGCATAAATTGAGATTTTTTTTTAAATCCCATGGATCAAAGAAATTATTTCCTATCTGGTTAAATTTTAAAAGAACTCTAGTCAAATTATTTTGAAAAAAAAAAACCACACACACTCAATATTTTGATTACTAAATATATGATTAGTAAATAAATAAATATTTAAATGACATATGACGTATCGAAAAGATGGGACCCCAAAGGCATTAAAACCATCCATAAGTATTTATTAAACTCCTACAATGTGTCAGGGACCATGATGCTAGAAAGTAGAGATATAAAAGTTTTGTCCTCAAGAAACCTGATTTCTATGAGAGATATAGAATATATTCACTGATTGCTAAAAGCAAAACACATTTTAAAAATGTTGGGGATTTGATTTGGGCAGACCCAAAGATGGTAGAGCAAAAGCATTAACTTGCTTGAGCTCTTCCCCCAAATACCTCCAAATACCTGTAAAAATATGGCTCTAAACACATTTCAGAGTTAAAGAACCCACAAAATGTCAGAGGGAAACACATGTCCAGCTGAAGACAACCTGGAAAGCTGACAGGAAGGGTCTACTACATTGGGCTGGGAGAACAACACAATCCTATGTGGGCCACGCCAACACAGACCAGGCCAGAGCAGTCCTCAGGGGACTGAATCACTGGTAGCTGTGGTGGTTTCCAGAGTTCTCAATCCCAAAACACCAAAGACAAAGTAAAAGCTCAGTGGGGAAACTCTGATGGACCTGGGTGAGAATGGGGAGATGGGGGGAGCTATAAGGAAAGGTAGCCTGGGGGAAAGAGTAATCAGTATGTATGCTGTCTTTTGTTGGAGAGTAGGGGAGAAAATTTGAAACTCAAAATCTTGTGGAAATGACTGTTTAAAATTAAAAATAAATGGGTGAGAGAAGAGTGTGGTTTGGTGACAGCTGTGGGATGGTGGAGGTGGCTACAGCAGCAACAGCAGCAGTGGCAATGGTGGCAGCAGCAGCAGGTGCTTCCAGAGTTCCAGGCCCACAAATGGTGGGGAGATTAAGCAGTCCATCATAGCACAATTGAAGGGATCTCCTTGCTGGCTCTGAGGAAGGCTTCTCTTGCTTTGCTCTTGCTTGGATCTGGGTCACAGTCTTGGGTGGCAGTCTTAAGGCGAGGAAGAAAGCGGGCATGGCAGAGTTTGTGTTGACTGTGGAGAGAGTATACTCCTCAGAGTTCCAAGGCAGAAAAGAGCGTTTGTGGTCATTCACAGACCAGAACACAGGCCAGGAGAAGAATAAACATCTCTCCTTTGATGATATCACCTTAGAAGAATGGAAAATGTACAGTTGCCAAGAAGTAGCTCAAACAATAGATGCGCAAAACCCCAGAAACTTAGGACAGAGAAATCTCCACACTTTGGAAGCAGAGCCCTATCTTGCTAAAGAGCTCAAAAATCAAGTAATTGGCTGGGAAAATAAGCAAACAGAAGAAAAAAATCAGACTACAGAATTTTACTTTGGTAACAAAGAAGAAAAAAAACAAACAAACATAAAACCAGAAGAAGACAACGATGTCAAAACTCCTGCATCAAAAGCCTCCAAGAAAAATATGAATTGGTTACAGGTCATGGAGTTGTAACAGCAAGCACCCTAGCATACCTAGGGCAGCTACTAGCACAGGTTCTTAGATCTGCTTTTCTAAAGGAAAACAACTCAAAATGGATTAACAATCTTCCTTTAATCAAACATATCATTTACCTAGTTCAGGGGGAAAAGTCAGCACCCTGAACTTCAGAGAATACAAACAGAAGTTACAAACAAACAGAAAAAACAGGTCAGCAGACGGCTTCCAGCGTCTGACTATTACATCAGTTACCTAGTCAGTTACCAGAGAGGGAAGCACCAACATCTGGGTTTTTCACAGCCGGGGGGCTCAGCGGCTGCCCAGAATCTCATCTGGCCAAATCACACAACTCTTCTCAAAGTGAGCCCCAAACCAAAACCTCACATCAGGGCGTATATATAGCCTTCTCCTGGCTTGGAGAATGTCACAGCCCTCTAGACCCACTGCCAAATCACAAAGCTACAAGGCACGGGCATTCCTGGAAAACAAGCCTGGCGCCACAGGCTCCACGTGACCACATTCAGCCTATTAGGGAACAGAGTATACTTTCAAATATCCAAG
>CM053589.1:155769719-155783336 GCA_028646515.1 Pseudochirops corinnae
TATATATATATATACATATATATATTCATTCAATCATTTTTAGCTTTCAACATTCACTTTTATGTAAGATTTTGAGTACAAAATCTTTTTCCCCTCCTTCCCCTTTTCCCTCCCCAAGATGACAAGCAATCTGATCTAGGTCATACATGTACAATGTATTAAACATATTTCTACATTAGTCATGTTGTGAAAGAAGAAGCAAAACAAAAGGGAAACGACAAGAAAGAAAGAAAAAAGAGAGAGAAAATAGTATGCTTCAAACTCCATAGTTCTTTCTCTGGATGTAGATAGCATTTTCCATGAATCTTTTGAAATTGTCTTAAATCCCAGCAGTGCTATCAAAGTCTATCAAAGTTGGTCTTCACACAGTACTGGTATTATTGTGTACAATGTTCTTCTGGTTCTGCAAACTTCATTCAGTATCAGTTCGTGCAAGTCTTTCCAGGTTAAAAGACATTTTCATTTTTATTTTTATAGTATCGAAATTTGCCACTATATCCCTTCCCCTGCTTGCTTCCAAAGAACTGCCAGTCTCATGTGTATATAATAAATTCTACATACTACTTACAAAACTCTCCAGCTTATTTATACTAGCTTATTCCTTTAATTCTCTTCTATGCATTAAAACAAGTATTCTAATGGTCTTCTATTTTTTATTCATTTATTTATTTTTTTGTGAATCACTATTGCTAATCTCCCTGCCTCTATGATTCCCATCCTCCTTCCAATAACTGAAATTTTAAAAAGTTGCAACAAATGAAAGAAATTATTATTAATAATCAATGATGTGGAGAGATCCAGAATTCACCCTTTTTTCTAGAGTCCTTATTTTAAAACTTCAGTCTCTTGAAGGACATTGCTGATGATGAGGTTGAACTAACTTTTTTTGTTCAAACCCCACCCAAGTGGGGTAGCTATAGTGTTCTGCTCAGGTTCAAGTGGGGTATAAATTCTTTGAATAGATTTCCCAGGGCTGGAGGTGTGTATAGAGATGGTCTTTCTGCCCAAGGGTGACATGATGTCATTCTCAAAGCTTCATTGTAATATTCATTATTTTCTTATTTGTTAACCAATCAGGGTTAATCCCCAACCTGGGGAACACCTACTCATTGAAGGATATATAGACTGTGAGCCTCCTGCCATGATTGTGTTCAGTCTAAGAGAGACCTTCAAATAGTCACTCCTTTCCTAATAAACATGCTGGACTTATTAATAAAACGACTAAATTGACCAGAAATTATGTCTCTTGAACATTTAATCACCACATATATAAATATAGAAATTCACCAGCAGCCATGTGTAAAAAATGTTTCTGTGCCAAATATTCAAAGGGATATAGGACACAGAGTAAAGTTAAGAATTCCTGCTTTACATGATCCCCATCTGGCCTAGGCCAAAGTCCCTTCACGATCCCAGTTGAACTTCTTTGCATACTCTTCATCAAGTAATTATATAGCAGGTTAACTTTTATAGACTTTCCATATGTATTTTATATATGTCATAGGAGTAAGGATATTGAGCTTGCTTACAACCTGCAATCCTGAGGAGGGGAAGGATTTTTCTTCCCTGTCTATTGTACTAGTCTAATAGGTGATCCAGTTTCTTTATAAGGAATGCAGAATCTTTTATCTCTGAAATTTTCATATTTTGACAACACATCACTGCCACTGCTGTCATAAACCTTGTCACATCATTAATCTCTGACTCAGATAGTGTTTAGTACCAGAGGAAGATTAGAAAGAGGGACAAATACAAGTAATTGTCCTGGCAAGGAAAAATAGAGTTAGATGAAAAGAAGGATAGACCAGGCTGGAAGAAGGTTCTATATCAGAAAGCAATAGGTATGTTACTCCCTCTATAACAGCCATTGATGGAGCTTTAGTACCAATGAGATCACAAATCAATCAGGAAAATAAGAGCTGGACCCTCAGCTTAGAAAAAAGGAAGAAAATACATATTTACCACATTCTTTTTTATCTTTCTTCTTGTTGGTCACGGGAATATATGTATATGGGAGCAGAGATGTTAAAAAAAAAAAATAAGAGGACTGGAAACCTGGGGAATGGTAGCTATATCTCTTGGTCGGTTTGACATTCATGACAGAATAAAAGCAGCACATACAGTGTGAGTCTTATCACACTTTTACCAACTAAATCCATTTCTGGATGTTTTGTAATACTCTCCCCCGCCCCCCATCAACTCCCACATCCCAGTATGTTGCTGTCTCATATAGTTTTTGAATACAATGAAGAAAAATGCAGAATCACAGCAATGGCCTAGAAACAGAAATCCCTAAGCTAACAAAATAGTTATATTCTCTCTAAATAGGTTGAATATTTTATGGTATGTGAAGATACAGAAGAAAGGTGAATTCCAGCCAAGCTTGCCTCACTCCTTCTTTAGCAACCAAACATAAAACGCTCTGTGAATTTTGGGTGTTATTTTGGGGAAAGTTTTCTATCACAAATGTTTCTTAATAAAAATAATAATATATATTATGATAATATATTAAGATAAAATAATTATATGTTGTATATTATAATATGTAATGATATTATGAGATACATTAATATATTTTAATATAATAATACACACTGAATAAAAAATAGACAGCAATTTCATGGGAAGGGAACTACTGTTTTGGGTTGCTCAAAAGACACCTTATGTAAGAGGTGGCTGATGAAGTAAGATTCTAAAGAGTTCAGGAAGTCAAAATGATGTAGGAGAGTACAGAATACATTCCAGACAAGGGGAGTAGCTTGTACAAAAGTACAGAGATGGGACATATAATGTCCCATGTAAGGTACAGTAAGAGAAGTTGATTGCACATTTTCATTTACCATAGAAAGTGAATTCAGCTAGGTATGGTGACAAATGCCCATAATCTCTGCTCTCAGGGAAGCTGAGCCTGGTAAGATTATGTGAGCTCAGGAGTTGTGAGCTACAGTGGGTTAAGTAAAACCGTCTTCCACAAAAGTCAAACATCAATGTTTTTAACCATCAGAAGTGGGAAGTCAACGGGTTATGAAAGCAGAGGGGACCAGCATAGGTCGGAAATGGAACAGGTCAAGGGCAGATTAATAGTGGGATCAGGCCCAATGATCACTTCTAGCCTCAGTGATATAAATGTAATCTCAAAAAGAAGTGACTTCAAATTTTATCCTTAATCACTATAACCATACAAATAGACAGTTTACCTCTATACAATATTCTATAATAGAATGTAAACTCCTTGTATCTCCAGCTTGTAGTATTTTATTTCATCTGACACATATTAGGCATTAACTAAAGAACACACACATACACACACTCATACAAACACATTCTGTTGTTCGAGTGATATAATGATTTCTCAACTTTGTTCCCATATAGATGGTCATCTATAAAATCAATTTGTAATTTGAAATTCTGAAGGAACACAACATTTGAGGAAAAATTTCCCCTATGACAAATACATTCTAAAATGAAATCCATAGTAATGTAGAATATTGTTCCCAAAGGTTTGTAGTGGCTTGACTAAAAAAGGAACTGAAAACAACCAATTGTGTTAGTTTCTTATTTCAGAGCAAAATGGCTCTCTGATGTCTCATATTCCATAACTTATCACATGGAAGTGATCTGGCAGATTTCAAGTTTGGAGAGAGTTTGAGGATTTTCAAGATGGGAAAAGTTTGAGTAGGTTTTATTGTTGTTGTTATCTAAGAAACAGTCTAGCCTAGTTGGATACCAAGAGATATAAATATAGAAGAGACCTGTAATTTCATTGCTATGGGGAACTCCTAAATGTGGAAACTCCTTATACCAATGCACCTCAATGACTTTTCTGCAATTTATAATCTTAGGGAGGTGCACAGAGCATTGAGAAGTGAATTGACCTGCTTTGGGTCACAAACATAGCACAGGTAAGAGGCAGGACTTGAACCCAAATCTTCCTGGTTTTTGAGGTAAGCTTCCTCATGAGTTTATTCACGGCAATTTGCAAACCATCTAGGTATTATCCTTAGCATCAGGGGAGAAAGGATGTGTACTAATAAATATAGTAGATATTCAGATATTAGTGTAAAATAGGCCAAATTATATAAAGGCATCAACGAGACTAGTGGAAAAGTCTGTTCCAATAGACAGAGACCAACTGACATATAATTCAAGGCTGAGAGAAATAGCCATCAGTTTGCTAATGCTCATTAAACCCAATGATAAATAATCTAACGAATTCACAATAAACGCATCTTCATTGAGTACATGTGCAACACACTTGCAGGTTAAACTGGCCTAATCAAAATAACCTGAAAATGGGAGCATGGCTGAATACCAGCATTCTACATAACCAAGGACTCTATTTTTAGGATTTATATGCCACAGGCCATTTTTTTTTTTAAAGTAAAGCTTTGTATTCTTGAAATCTTTTGAAATAAAAATCCATTTATATGTGACTTCACACTGCTGCCATTCGGATATTGAAATAAAATAGTATCTGTTCACAGGTCAATGGGACAATATCTGAGTTCTTTGAGCTCACATTTGATGATGAGTAGAAATATGTGATAATCTCTCTTAATTCACATACTTTGTGGAAGTGTAGGTAGTTACATCATTTTATACTCATCATTTCTCCATTTGCTATATATTCTTTTACCACTGTCACGAGCCACATTTATATGTCGTCTACTGAAATGGTATGTCAAAGGGGAGCCTGAAAATGCTGGATCGATTTTATAGACTGCTTTCTCCTATACATAGATGTTATGCTGTACCCAATATTAGGATTCCCTGGAATTGTAGAACTCTAGCCTGTTTGTTATGTACCCTATGATATCATTTAGCATCTCTTTAGACACACAGGAATTCCTTGATTACAGACACCATATTTTCCTTCCTGAATTGGGACTTCTCACTCAATCTATACATGCTCCCTAGGAGATTTCAATAGTTTCCAAGGGCTCAATAAGCATATTTATGCATATAAATCCCATTTCTATATATCCTGTTCTAGTCTAATATTTCTCTGGAAGTCAATTCCATATCTCTAACTCTGTCAACATCTCAATGTCAAAATGCCCAAAATGTGGTTCATCCCTCCCTACCCTTCCAGTTCTCTCCAACAACCATAATCCCTTTCTAACCTATTTCTGTTGAGTACACAGTCCTCTTCCTAGTCACCCAGGTTTACATCCTTATGACATTCAACACTCTTCTCTCTCATCCAACCCCATAGACAATTAAATGTCAAGTCCAAGTGATTCTACCTCCACAATATATTTTATGTTCATTCCATTCATACAGCTATAATCCTAGTTCAGATCCTCATCAACCCCCAAGGGTACCATCATGATACTCTCTTAATTATCCTTCCTGTCTCCAGTTACTATTCTACACATAGTCACCAAAGCAATATTCTTGAGACACAGTTCTGATTGTAATAGGAGTCTCAAACCTTTTAGTGGTTTTTATTGTTTGTAGTATAAAATAAATAATTCTTAGCCCAACTTTCAAGGATATACTACCTATTTTTTCAGAAATTTCATATTGCATTTCTTCAGGCACTTGATGTTCTAACAAAACTAATTGTTCCTAGCACTTGACATTCCCTTTTCAGTGTTTGAACCTTCACTCAAACCATCCCCCATAAATGGAGCATACTTTGTTCTCAGGCCTTCTGGAATCCTTGGCTTGTTGAAATTCAGTTCATATGCCATCCCCTTTTTGAAGTCATGCCTGATAACTTCAGTTGTTGGTGCTGTTCTCTCCCTTTTAAATTATGTGAGTATGTGAAGGCTCTGTGATTTCCTCCACATGGATGAATCCCAGTGTGAGCACTCCTTGAATTAAGGCAGATCACAAACACAGCATTATAGATTTAGAGCTGGAAGGGACTTTAGAGGACATATAACTGTCTCATAGATTAGGAACGAAGGCTAAAAACAAAACAAAAGATTAGGTGACATGTCCAGGGTCACACAGCTAGCAAATGAAAAAATGTGGGATTTGAACCAAGGTTTTTTTTACTTTAGGCCTAGAAATCTATTCAACATTCCATCCTACCATTTTCTTTAAATTACATATGGAATGTCCTTGTTTTTATATTTATCGAATCCCCCCCAGGAGAACACAAGCTCCTTTGGTACAGCAAAGCTTTCATTTTTGTTTCTCTGTCTCCAGCTCCTGTCATACTACTCCATATACATATTGAATATAATGATTTTAATACATTGAATTCACGTTTCATAGTGGAGTAAGATGCAGATTGTGATTTTCCCTAGGTAACACAGGTAGTGTGACAGAGGTAGGCTTAGAACCCAGGTCTTCTGATACCTTCTAATGTTTTATCCCTTACAAAGTGGGGACTCATCACTTTCTTAAAATAGGGTTGAAAGTTCAGAAACATTTTAGCTAATAATTGGCATTTCAATTGTATTTTAATGTTTGTAAAGTGCCTTGCTAGCATTATCTCAACTGAGTCTCGAAACAGTCCAGTGCTTAACACAGAGACTGGCACATAGTAGGTACTTAATAAATATTTATTGAATTGAGTGAAGTGTTATTTTTGTGTTCACTTTACAGATGAATAAACTGAACAGAGAGGTTTAGTGACCTTCTCTGTGTCACACACCTAATAAACAGCAGGGTAAGGATGAAGTAAGCCCAGGTTTGACTAATCTAGGCAGCTAAGTGTCATAGAGGAAAGAGTACTCAATTTGGTGACAAGAATACATGAACTTAAAACTTGTCTCGAATACTTAATAACTGTGTGACCTGGGCAAGTAATTTCATAGCACTCAGCCTGTTTCTTCACAGAGATAATTATAATACCTTATTAGGCTATAGAAAAGATTAAATGAGATTATATTTTTAAAATAGTCTGCAAATTTTAATGTATTATACAAATGCTAGCTATAAGCATCAGTTTAGTGGAATCCCCTCTGGTGCTGCCTTGCTACTAGGGAAAAAAATGTTAAATCTTTTTTTTTTTTTCTCTCTTGGGCCAGAGTAACTATAGAACTCAGATCTGAGAATTTCTCATTCTTGTCCTGAAAAACTTCTTGTAGTAAATACAGCTATATACCCTATCTGAATAACCTAATCACTGGGACGACGAAAACATATATAGTTTATCAGCAATTATTTCCTTCTTCAATTCTTATCAGGTCTCTAAAAATAAAATCTGAAGCCTATCCAGAATGAACCATTATAATCAAGTATCCCAGAATGCACTCCTTCTAAAAAAAAAATGTTTCCCTCACACACACACACACACAAATATGATCAGATGAAAAATGGGATCTTAGAAGAGCAATCTGTAGGCTGTTTCCCTGGGCACTTTGTTCATATGTTACTATCTTTGCCCTGAAAAGCTTTTAAACATTGATCTAGGAAGAAATGGCAGCATAGCTCATGTTATCAAACCCACAGCAGAGAGAAGGATTTCCTCACTGCAACATAGAGCAAGGAAGCCTGAAACCAGTCACTATAAGACAACTGAGACTGATAGCCCACTGATAACCCCCCCACACACACCCTAACCCACTGACAAATGGGACCATGAAGTCAGATGTGGTAGAATACATTAACTCCCCATCCCTGACTATAATAAGCTGTAACCAGTAGTTCACAGCCTTTATGCCACACTCCAGCATTACTATATTTTCATGAGGACCATGTAAAGAAAATATTTCACAGATAAATGCTTTATCTTATGTGCCATTGGGTATATTTCTGAGAAAGAAGGGTTATATATAGAACCAATGATGTATTCTTTAAAAAAAAAAAAACAACTTTTTTGCTATGTTTCAGTAATAGATATTAAATGGCTAGGCAGTAGATAATATAGTTACAATTCTGGAATCATCCATTAAAAGTACAAGGAAGAATATTTAGAAGGGAAAGGGGGTGGGGGTGGGAAGACATTAAGAACACCAGGGACAATAGGCAGTAGGTGGTAGTGAAATCCATATGCAAATTACATGCCTCTAGGTACCAATTTGCCTTGCAATGGAATTTAGACAGCCTAAAGTTAAATTATGCATACAACAGCCTAATTTTCCACAGTAGTATTTTCATATAAAGGTCTGAAGACAAAATGTAAGTTTGCCTCCACTGTCTTTTAGAAAACCCTATTGACTAATTCATAAAAGGAAGAGCTCCAATTCTACTTGCTGATACATTTTCAGGTGGGGAGAATGAGACATAGGGGATTCCCTGAAGCAGCCATTACTAGGGTTGGGCGCTGAGCTGTTGTCACTCTCTGATTTCTACTAAAGATTTTGCAACTTTTGAAAAAAAAAAAGTCCAACATATTATCCTAAAGTAGCAAGTCATACAGCTAGGTTTCTGGGTTTCGTTTGTTGTCGTTGTTGTCGGTTTGTTTTGTTTTGATTTGTTTTGATTTTGTTTTTTTTTTTAAGGGAAAAAAAAGTTTCTCCTAACAATGCCTGCCCGCTCAACTTTGCCCTACCCATACCTTTTCTCTAAAGTAACACAGTAGTCTCTAGTAATTTCATAAAGAATTTTCTTTTAGGTTTGGTTATTCCCAAAGGTAAAAAAAAAAAAAAAGAAAAGAAAAGCAGGTCTTTGAAACTTATCTATCTATCTATCTATTTATCTAACCATCTATCTGTCTGTCTGTCTATCTGTAAGAAGGGATATAATGGTATTTCGTTTTGCTCCCACAAAAGTTACTGGGAGACGATTAATAGCTGTGGGGAAGCTCACTTGTTTTACTAAAACAATGGCCATCCTGGCTCCTGGCTCCAAGTGGACTAAAAAGGGGTTAAACTGGAAAAAACAGTTTAAGCCTGAGGGATCATGCCTGGGTCACATGTATTCTCACTACCTGTTCTATGTAATTTGCATATAATCTACATACATATAGAATGTAGAATATATAGAGGGAAATAAGGTGAGGAGTATGAGGAATTTGACTACATGTAAGTAATTAATTTAGCAGGTACTTAGCCCTAAGGGCTAAATACTCCTGTGAAAGAAACAGAAGATGTGAACTTTGTCTCTACCTACATAACAGGAAGGAGTTGGCTGAGACAGGAAGCCAGTGTGTGTGTGTGTGTGTGTGTGTGTGTGTGTGTGTGTGTGTGTGTGTGTGTGTGTGTGTGTGTGTGTGTAGAGGACAGCCACACAGAATCAAGAATTTTTCTCCTGGTGGAAGAAGAATCATGGTGACTCAAGCCAGCTGAGAGTGGGGTGGGGAGGATGTACAATAGAGAGAAAGGTAAATAAAGTAAAGAATTTGAGGGATTTAACTACCAGGAAGAACAGAACTTGTAAACCCTCACTCCAGCTTCTGTCTGAGTGTGGGTGTGTCCCTAGTGAGCACCACACCTGCTTCTTTGCTGGAAGCATAAACACCTTCCTCTGCATTGTTTCTGAGTTCTTTTAATGAGAAAGTGTTTGTTGTTTTAAGGGGTACATCATGTGGATCTTCCCAAGGATCCCTCCAGAAGGGAAGCAGTGGGCATCAGAAGTTCATCCCAGGCTGCCTCCCTGATCCTGCCTGGGAAGTCCTGTGATATCAAAAAGCACGTTTCTCACATATCTATATTAAAGTTCTTTAGGTGAATTATCTTTAGTGAGAAATATTTATGAATCAGGAAGGCTGAAGCATAGCTCCTAAAAGCAAAATATGCACTTACTGCAAATTCTCACACTTTGTTGTGAGACCTTGCCTATAGACCACAAACCTTTCTCCATACTTTCAAAAGTGTCATGTCCATGACTCTATTCATTACCCCTACTAGATCATTCCCATATCTCTAAATCCATCTCTGTCACCACATCTCCAGTGGCCTGTTGGGCAACTTCTGCCAAAATGCCCTACTTTTGCTATTAGAGCTTCTTCTTCTTTTTTTTTTTTTTTTTTTCCATCTGTAAAATGAAGGGTTTGGCCTAGACTATTAGATGGCTTAAGTTACTTCTGGCTGGAAATTTGGAAATTTGTTGATCTGACCAGGCTTTATTCCCCTCTCACCTGGACTCTTCAAATAGCCTCCTAAATAGTCTCCCTGCCTCAAATCTTTCCTCTTCAATCTCTCCTATATTCAACAAAAAACTAACATTTGTTGTTTTATACTAGAGGCAAACTGCTTTACACTAAACATGACCTACATCTTTCATTTTGCTACGTTCCCACAGGTCACCATTTCCCATGCCTGGGATGTATTCTTTCCACATATTGATCTTATTGAAATCCCTCTCATCAATCATATTCATTTTTTTTTCAAAGATAGAAACTGTTGCCATTTATTTCATATCATTCAAATTTAATATATCTTTCTTAAAAAAAAGATACTTAATGAATTAAACTGAATTCAATGACAATAGTTAAATAGGTATCTAAAGGTGTCTGAAGTAGGTCATATCAAATGACAGAAATTGGCCACAGAACTTACCTTCCACCACACTGATTCAGAGAAGAGATCTGACGTCTACTAACATACTCTAAAAACATTAACAAGAGACACTGGGAAACAAAAGAAATTTTCAATTAAGGTTTGCCAATAAATCTACCTCAAAATACTGAACAAATAGATTGCAACTCATCCAGGGAAAAAGACTGTTTTTGCCTTATCCAGAATCTAGTTCTAGACATCACAGTAAAATACTGGAATGTCTTTTGCTGAATATGCATGGAAGGCAGCAGATATGTATCTGCTTTCAAACTATAATTTAGGGGATCAAGGTTTCATCCAGCATCAATACAAAGAATTATATTAGATAGGTTTGTGAAACTATTTATTAGTCTAAGTGCCCAGGTCTTTATGATATTTTTATAATATTCATAATATTTTGGGTGTGATACAAAATTCAAATTTCTCTGCCTTCCCCTGCTTCTGATTTTATTTTTGTACTTTTTGTTTAGTGTTCTTGGGTATCTATAAAACATGAGAATTCAATATATATTTGCATGCATGTGCACGTGTGTGTGTGTGTGTATATGTGTGTGTGTTGTCAGTGACTACAGATAGATTTAAGGGGGGGAGAGGAAGTGAATAGAAAGAGAGTAAAGACCTTTATACGTGAGTAAAGCTTTCTTAAATTTTGCTGAACATAATTTGGTGGCCCAATGGCAAAGCTTTGTATTCCATTAAATCAGTATCAAGAGCCTACTCTGTTGCAGGAAATGTGTTAAAAAGCAAAGATACAAAAATGAGGTAAAGGAAAGGAAACAGCTCTTGCATTGATAATGATATCAAGACATTCACCTAACAATGAGAGGTTTGTATGTTACCTGAATTTACAAAGCATGCCAATTCACTGGCATTTAAGTACAGCCATAAAGTTATTCCCTTTCCAAACACCAAGATTTTAAATGGGACCTACTTTAAAGTAGGTCAAGTACTATGCTGAAATGGGTGAAGTATTATGTGATTTGCTAACTTGCATGAGCTCTAACGAATGAATTCTTCCTATTTTGTCAGCAGTAAAAATAGAAGGTGCATCTCTTAATTATCACAGAAAAAACGTTAGCAGTTAAATGCTTTAACTCCACTAAAAAAAACCTAGTGAATCAAGTATTGGATTTGAAGTCACAGAGATGTAGGTCCAAATCTGATCTAACATTAGCCTAGACAGGCAAACTCCATCATTCAGAAGGTCACTTAAAATTTCTAAGCCTCAGAGAGCAACCTAAAATTTATTTAACACTGAAATCAGTTTAGATAGAAGGAGCTTCTCTACCCAGGATCACAGATCCTTGACATATTGACAACTTCCTAATAAGGCAGGGTTTTAAATAAATCCATATGCAAGAAGAAAAATAGAACCTCATACATTCTGAGCTTCGGTAGTTTTTGACATTTTGACAATTCTTTTTGTTTGTAAAAAATTAAAGGGTGTGACCTTTATGTGGCCATCCAACTAGCTCTCAGATACTCTCCCCCCTTCCTTTTCTTTTTTTTCAACGACACTGTAATTGCCTGTGATTACTCCTACAAAGTCTTCTAGGGAACCCTTTGATTGACATGTAGAAATGAGTCAATATTTTGTGCTGCTTTATATTCAAAAAGGTACCATGCAAGTCTTCCAAGCTGAAGGCAAGGATCAACAGTGAACATGGGTGCAATATCTGGAGAAGCAGGGGGGAATAAAATAAAGACTGTCCATGTCTTTCCTTAGACTCACCCTAACGCAGAATCCTTCATGGAAGCAGCAAGATGACCTGTTGTATTAACCTTCATTGAATGATGGAGTTTGCCTATCTGGGAGTTGCCTATAATAATGAAATCAAAGATTTATCCCTGATCTCCTTAGGTTATATCAAAATACACACACGCATACACAAATGTCCAGATAGAAAGACACAGGTCAATTTTTGGCTTTCTAGCCAAAGTGATGATGATGATAATGATTTAATGAGATTGATTTTCTAGCTAAAAATAACAATTTCTTAGATAAAGAAACTCTAGCTGACAGGGGTTAAGTGGCTTACCCAGGGTCACATAATTCATAAATGTCTGGGGTCAGATTTTAATTCAGGTCTTCTGACTTCAGCAGCATTCTTGCCTTTGCTGTTGACACTGTGTGACTACAAGCAGATTACTTGACTTTTCTGAGATGAATTTTTGTTTTCTATCTGGAAAGCCTGTCAAACACTATACAGGATTGTTTTGAGGCTAAATAAACAAATCTAGGGTAAAAATTTAAGGATTGTGAAGAAATCAATTTTTATTATGGTTGTGATGATAACAATAAAGGTGAAAAAGTGAGATAATGCCTAAGAATGGTCTCAGTATGTCAGTCCACTATCATTGTAATATGAACTGTCCACCATACAGTTTCATATATTCTAATTTGTCAGCAGAAGACCAGAGTTGGCCTTTAGAAAGCTCTCATGAGGGGGCGGAGCCAAGATGGAGGTGCAGGAACAGCAAAGTATTGCAGTTCCCACATAGCCACCTCAAAATACTCATAAAATATGACTCTAAACAAATTCTAGAACTCTAAAACGCACACAAATATACTTTCCGCTAAAGGCAGCTTGGCTAGAAGGGATCATCTTAGCACTGGAAGCCAAAACTAGCCCAGGCTGAAATAGCGGCTTGGCCCTGCGGGCAGCTGGACAAGCTGAGCTGCAGCTGGAGCAACAGAAGAGCATATCTGTGGCAGCTGTGAAAGTTTCCAGAATTATCAAGCCATAAAGAAAAAAAAAAAAAGACTAAGTAAAAGGTCAGTGGAACTCGGCTAAAAATCGGGGGAGAAAAGCGGGTCCGGCCAAACCGCCTCCAAGGGCAAGGAAACAACAGAAGTGGAGGTCCTGCACCCACCTCCACATTGCTACTTCGGAGCTCCCGGCCTGCAGACTACAGGGGGGCCAAGCAATCATTCATAGGCCAAGTGCTCTTGCGTTGAGAGGCCTGGATCTGGATCACAGTCTTGAGTGGTGGTCCTAGGGCGCTTTTTCAGTGAGCCAGAGCTGGGGAGGGCCCCAGCAGCCTCCTAAAAGCTCTGGCAGCTGGGAAGACCCCAGCAATTTGGAACAGAGCTTTCCTCTCTGGAAGCAGAGTTCCACAGAGCCAAAAAATCACTGACTGGCCAAACATGAATAAGCACAGGAAGCAAAGTAAGAACAGCAATCAAACTCTATATTCCTTCTTTGGGGAAAAGAAG
>CM053589.1:155783436-155805762 GCA_028646515.1 Pseudochirops corinnae
GAAATCAAGATACTATCAAACAGATCCAAACAAATGAAAAAATAGAAGGCAATATGAAATATCTCCTTGAAAAAACCACTGACCTGGAAAACAGATCCAGGAGAGACAACTTAAAAATTATTGGACTACTTGAAAGCCACGATCAAAAACAGAACTTAGAAAGCTCTCATAATATTCAGAATATATTTTCCTTGGTGTCTTAAAGGGGGAACTAATAATCTTCCAAAAGGTATATTTTGGTTGAATGATATTCATTTATTTATAGTTTTGTTCTGTTTTCCTCCAAAAAGATAAGAACCCAAAGCAGTTTCAACACATTACCATTCAAACTGAAGTCTCCTTTTCAATACTTTATGGTTGGAAAATGCAATTTAGCACATCTTTACAAAGTATCTCCTTTGCGCAAGGTTCTAGGGTCACAAAGATGGAAAACAATCCCTCACCTCAAGGAGATTATATCTTAAATTATGGAAATAAAGTAAACTGAAGATTTTAGCTTCTATTTTGTGGATTTTTAAAGTAATAAAAAAATGGACAAATCAAATGATGTTGTCATTTCCAAATTATGCATTTTGATCATTTTAGACCATTGCATGTAAGGGTTCAGAAAAGTAAGTAAATAAGTAATTCTCCTTGGAATTTCTTTCAATAATTTCTCTTTTATTTCCTGCCTCTTGCTAAAAGAATAAAGTAAAACAAAATTCAAGGAGAAAAGAAATTTAGGAAGAATTAAAAAATAAAAACTTACAGAGCTTATTTTGCTTATCAACAATATAAGCTCCCTAGCACCTTGTGGGAATCTTCTGTAACAAAATGCTTCTATTTTGTTGGTCCAGAATCAGTAAGGAGCTATTGGTGCTCATAAATATTTAATGCAAGATTTCATTCCTGTAAGGAAACTCCATTCACTAATGCAGATTAACAAATTATGAGGAACTTATACGAGAAATGACTGGGAACTTAAGAGGTTTAGTGACTTTCTCATGGTTACATAGCTAGTGTATGTCAGAGACAAGGCTTCACTCCAGTTCTTCCCAAAGCTGAAGGTCAGCCTTCTGGTGAATACACCATGAAATAGATTAGATGCTAGGAAATGTCAAAGTTGAGATCAAGACAAACAGGATGTACCGGCTGCACAAAAACATCGCTAACTTTGGGAAAGGGGAGTGTTTCCTATGGCTGATTTTAATAACAGTTTAAATTGAAAAGAGTGAAGTAAGATTATTGGGTATTCCTAACAGCAAACAACTGTTTCTAGCTAAGTAAAACTGACGTGCCATATGAAAGAGACCTAAAATCATGTGCTTTGGAAGTCTGGAAATAACTTTTGTTTTGAATGGACAACTGGATGCAATTTTAAACTTCTTAGAAAATTATCTTCCACATAGGAGAGCGCTATTAAAACAAATCAACATTATCTTTAAATTTGCTGAAAGAGTAACATGGCTCCTGAATTATCCCACATAAGCTGGCAAATAAGTCATTGAGTCAGTTTCATTGTTACTATATGTTAGGAAATTTATCGATACTGTCACACCATTTTAGCAGCTGATAAAACCATTGAGGGTGGCAAAATCATATAGTAGAAAGAACCCTGACCCTGGAGCACGTTGGTTCAAACTCCACCTCTGTTACTTGATAAATAGTTCAAATAAATTCTCTGTGCCTCAGTTTCCTTACATGTCAAATGAGAGGGTAGGCTTAGATGGCCTATAAGGTCCTTTCTGAATCTAAAACAAAAGCCTAAAAAAAATTGTATATGACTATGATGGAATGAGAATATAAGAAATGAGATAATAAATGATTTCAAAGAGATATGGAAAGTCTTGTAAGAACCAATGATATGAGCAGGACAAAAAGAACAATTCATACTACATCATCAATATTTTAAAAAGGAATAATTTTAAAGACATTTATAACCTTATGAAAAATGAAATAAGCAGAAGTAGAAGAATAATTAATCCAATGATAATGTTGTAAAGACAAACAACCATGAAAAGCTGTAAGAGCTCCGATTAACACAGAGATGAAGTACAATTCCAGATGACCAGTGATGAGGCTCTACTCACCATCAGCCAACCTCTATTTTACTTCCATTCCAAGTAACAAAAGGCCCCTTTATTCATTTCCCATACCACTCCCAGCTTTTCAGCTTCCTTTTGGATGAGGTCTTCCCACATTTAATTGTAAGTACTTGAGGGCAAGTACTACAGCTTTTTTAAATTTCTATCCCCGTTGTTAACACAATGCCTGCTATATAGTAGGCTCTTAATAAACACTTATTGAATCATTTAGGCATGTTATCTACATTCCAACAAGGTGATATTGAAGTGGCTACTAATAGACAAAACAAGACCCTTGGAAATTCAGAGAATACTTTTTAACTGGGGCAAAGCTAAAAAAAAAAAAAAAAAGAGAGAGAGAGAGAGAGGTATATGAAAGTGATGGAATGAAATTATAAGAAACAAAGAAATGAGGTGCAGGGTACACAATGAGACAATTTGTTCTTGTTTTTGTTGCTGTTGCTTGTTCGTTTTGTTTTGTTTTGTTTTAATGTAGCCATTTCCCTTGATTCTGCATATTTGTTATAAGGATTTGTGTTTGTTTTTTTTTCTTTTCTTTTCTGGAGAGCTACTCAGGAGGAAGAGAAAATTAATTTTGGTAACCAAAAAAAAAATGAAATAAATTAAATTTACAATCACTAAGTTTGGCCCTGCAGAAGAGGTGAATATGAAATTGAATCTAGCTTGTTAATTTGCATAGGTGGATGATTCTGGTTATGGAACACTAAATATACCATCAGATTCAATCGATTGGCTGAATAGTTTTGCTAAACTGTCTTGTTTACTACTTTTCTTGTTCTTTTATTAATAGGTTTGATTATTGACTGAGAGAGATGAAATTGATATGTTGGCAGATAAAGATGATATAAAAAAAAGAGTTATCATTTTTAAAATTAAAACTAAACAAAAGACCCTTGTTTGGCTAACTAAATTATATTATAAAGACATATCGATACTCTAATATTTATGTATTTCTCAGAAGAAGTAACTCTACCTGAATCTAGTCAACCTGCCTAAAACTAATCTATGGCCCTTACTTGTGAATGTTGATAGAAGGGTCTTTCTTTACATTGTCTGAGGGCTTTGATTGAGGGAGTAGTGTGGAAGACAACATGAGTTTCTCCAAGTGGAAAAGGGGGAAGAAAGTCATAGAAAAGTTAGGATGGTTTGGAAGAGGGGTGAGGTTTAAACTTTGTTCACTCCCCAATTTTGCCTGACCTTTGTCATATTCAGATCGAGGACTCTCTGCCTTCATCTTCCAATGGCACAACTCTACATACAAATTTGTATTTCCTGTGATTCAGAAAATTTTGGCTACAAGAAATTGAAGTCTCATCTGTATGCATTTGTGTGTGTATGTATTTGAGAGAGAGAGAGAGAGAGAGAGAAAGAGAGAAAGAGAGAGAGAGAGAGAGAGAGAGAGAGAGAGAGAGAGAGAGAAAGAGGATTGTATGGAGTTAAGGGGTAGAGAAGGAGATTTATAAACTGTGTTATACATCTATAAAACTCCCCTATACATAATAATGGATTTAATTCCAACAAGTTAATATGAAACACTATGGTTTCTTCAAGCCACCCAGATAACCCAGCATTTACTGTTCCCCAGGTTCCTAAACAGAGGGCGGGTATATATGTTACTTAAACGCTGTTTACAGTTTTAAATGTCATTTCATCAAAGCAGCACTGGTGAGGAATTGTTCAGCATTTTGTTTCATTAAAATACTGGTTTCACATAGAAATCATTACTTCTTTATAGGAATGTATACAGGGAGCCATAACTGCCAATTTAGGGGAAGGGTTGGTGGCTACAGGAGTTGGGGGGAGGGGTTGTTTTAAACTATTAGATACATATATCATCACTAATTAAATTATGGTCTTGCAATATGAAACAGCATAAAGGCAGAAGAGCATATACCAAAATGAAAAAAAAAAAAAGATTTCTAGTTACTTTTTTAAAGGCACACACACACACACACACACACACACATACATATACACACACACACACACACACACACACACACACACTCTCTCTCTTCCTCTAAGCAAATTGGAATGAGGATAAGTCACTGACAGAATTCCTCAACTAAAGAGTTTTCTCTCCATTGCCAAAAATCATAAGGAAAGGGAAAAGAAACTTCAGTAAACTCACGTCAATAAACATTTATTAAGCCTACATGTGCCAGGCACCATGTTAAACACTTCAGATACAAACAAGCAAAAGAAAGGCAGTGCCTGACCTATAGCAGCCTCTAATCTAATGAGGGAAGACAACATACAAGAACAAGATGGAAGAGAAAGAGAAGGGAGTCCAGGTGTACCTGACCTAGGGGCTTCTTGTTCTGGACAGCTGAAATCAAGTATAGGTGTAGATGGAGAGAGGAATTCATAGTAAAACCTATTGCTGTTTATTTAATGTGTTCATTCATTCACTCCATTCATTTATTCAGCTTTCATCCATTCATTAAATGCCTACTCATATATAAAACTGAACCTTAGGTTTTTGGAAAAAGCAAATAATATGGTCCCTCTCCTCAAGGGGAAGGTAAGTAAGGAGAGTAAAATCCCATCTTTCTTAGTATAGTTTGTGTTTGAGCAAGTTCAGTTTCCCTCTTGACTTTTTACATTTCTTCTTCAGGTAAAAGGGGTCATTCAAAAGAATAACAGGGTTATTTATTTCTGTGTACTCATGGTAGCATTGCAAGAATAATTCAATTTAGTCTTTATAAATGTTGATTCCCTGCTCTCTCTCCCCCGTAGTTCCTATTCATATTCCTATCTATCAATCACCTGGAAAAGCAGAAATCTTCTTTCCTATCTGGAATCCTATGTAATCAACTAAAAAAAATAATGAATCTGTCCCATGCTAGTTATCCCCACTGTCACCACACTAGTAGAGGTCCTCAGAACCATGGGCCTAGACCAGTACAACAGCTTCCAAACCTCTCTCCAAGTCCAAGTCTCTCCCTTTTCTGTTTTATGTTTTAAATGGCTCCCAGATTAATCTTCACACATTAAAGAATTTCTGGCTTTGAAGGGATCCCTGCGGTAACCTACTCATACCAAACCTGATCTCTTCTGCAAAATATATGAAGAACATTCATCTAGTCTTTGCAGAAAGACGCAACTATTTCCATTTTTTTTGGAGTACTCTAATTTCTAGGTAGATTTATTATCATTGTTGTTGTTGTTATAATCATGATGTTTTGTCTTGCACAATCATTTTTGTTTCCCTTAAGCTTCTACCCCTTACCTCATGGTACTTCCCTCCATAGGTCATATGATTCGGTTTAATGAAAAGGTGTTCCATTCTTTGTATATTTCTGGCCCTTTCCTGTCACTTAATGTCTTTGCTTAAAATGACAACATTTGTAATTTATTCCAGATTTTTAAGTTCTATAAAGTATTTCTTATCAATAGTTTCATTTTGCCCTTATAAAAACAAACAAAAATGAGATAGATTGAAACGGTTGATCTGTCCCTTCTCTGTATGTGAGGGAACTGAGACTAAGAAAGGTTTTGTGACGTAGAGCTAGTGTCAGAGGTAGTGTTTGGAACCAAATCTGTCTCCCATGCTGTCACTGTATGGGTAAACATTACTTTTGGCTTGAAACCTTAGTCATCTTTTCAAGCTTAGCTCAAGTCCTATTTGCTGTGATACTGAATATACCCCACTTCCCTAAAGCTGGAAATGTGCTTTCCTTCCTAAAGGCTTGCAAAGGAATGAACTTGTGTCATGAACATGCGAAATTTTAGACTGCATTTTAGTGCTTGTAATTCAGTCAGTTAAAAAAGAAAACCTTAAATGATGGGATAGATGTCATTTTTTAACTTCTGTAATATAAACTTCATGAGGAAATTCTTCTTGTTCAGTTTGTCTGACTATACCATGGACCTTGCACACTTTTCTTGGCAAAGCTATTGTAGGTGTTTGCCATCCCTTCTGCACTGTGTCACCATTTTACAGATGAGGAACTGAGACAAATGGGGGTTAAGTGATTCATCCAGCATCACAAGTGTCTGAGGCTGGATTTGAACTCAGACTGTCCTGAATCTAAGCCCAGTTCTCTGTCCACTGAAGCCCCTAACTCTCCTCATGAGGTCATGGAGGAAACGATAATTATCTTTGTATTTCCTCACCATAGGGCTTTTCACATAGAAATCATTCAGTAAATGGGTTGTGAATGAATGATTGTGAATGAAAGACCAACCACTACCAAGCAACATTTAATGAGTGCCCACAAGAGGCCTCCCTGTGTGCTATTAGTGAGGATGAAAGGAGGTATGGTCTCTACCTTCACATTCTCCATCTAGTTGGAGTTAAATAGCATTATAGAAAGAGGACTCGTAGTGCAACAGAAAGAGTTAGATTTGGAACTGGAGCAAACTGGATTCCAACCCTCAGCTCTAGTACCTATAGCCTGTATGACTTTGGATAGGTCACTTCTCTTCGGTTTACTTATCCCTAAAAATAAAGGGCTTGAAGTAGCTAAGTCCTAAGTTCAGATTTGTCAAAGCTTAGAAAAATACATACATGTAGTTATGATTTTTTTTCTTCTTATGAGATAATGTATTTAAAATACTCTATAAATATTAAAGTTTGCACAAATGCTAGCTCTTATTGATGTCATCATCATGCTGTTTTTTTAATAGTGAGAGAACCATGGAGCATAAGCCATGGGTGTTCTGTCTAATCTATTTACATATATACTCATTTGCTTTTAGAGAAACAAATGCCATTTCAATGTTATTTTAATTTTGCAAGTCACTTTATATAAATTATTTGTTTTGAATTTCACAACTCTGTGAAGTAAGTACTATTAATACTATTATTTGTTTTTCAGTCGAGTAACCAATTCTTTTGTGAGGCAATTGGGGTTACAGAGTCATACAGCCAGTGTCAAGTATCTGAGGTTGGATTTGAACTCAGGACCTCCTGACTCCAGGGTCAGGGCTCTACTCACTGTGCCACCTATATGTATTATTATCCTCATTTTACAAGTGAGAAAATGACTTGCCATATTCATATTGCTAGTGGGTATTAGAAATGGGACTTGAATCCAGGTCAAATATTCCACAGGAATTTTGATCTCAAAATTTCCCCCAAACCAGAACTAACAGTCTTTAAATCCATATTTTACCTTCTTCTAAGTTTATCATTTATTATCAAGGGTACCATCATCTTTCCATTACCCTCAACTCTTCCTTTTAACTCATCCAACATATCTAATCTATTACCTTCTCATTTCTAGTATATATCTTTATTACATTCACAAAGGAACCATTCTAGTTCAGCCCCCCCTTTACCTTTTACCCAGGGTATTTCAATAAGCCTTTAATTTTGTGTCCCACCTTCAAGTTTCTCCCTGATCCATTCTATTCTCCACTCAGCTGCATAAGGATTTTTCCTAAAACAAAGGTCTAACCATGTTGTAAACCTAATTAATATAATCCTGTTTCCCTATTACCATATTATTGAATATGAAGTTTTCTCTTTGGTTTTTAAAGTCCTTCATAATCTGTCTCTTTTCTTACCTTTCCATGTTTCTTACACTTTACTTCATGTATTTTATGACTGAGTGACACTGACTGCCGTGTTGTTCCTCACACAAGACACTTCATCTCTGGATTCTGTGCTTTTCCTGGACTATTCCCACATGCCTGTAATACTTACTCTCCCTCCTCATTTTCATCTCCATCTTCATCCTGGCTTCCCTAGATTCCATTAAGTCTCAGCTAAAAGTTTACCCATTCTCAGTATCCCTCAATACTAGTGCTTTCTCTCTGAGATTGCCTTCAGTTTTCCCTAAATATACCTTGTTTGTATATACTTGTTTGTCTATCTGCTCCTTTGTTGAACTGTGTGTACTCTAATGGCAAGAACTGATTTTCTCTTTCTTTGTATCTCCGGGGCTTAGTTCAGTGTCTGCCCCATAGTTTATTCTTAATAAATGCTTGTTGATTAAGGATAATTTGGCATCCAAAGATCTTCACAACCTGATCCATTCTTCTTATATTTGACTCCTGTCTTTTCATTCTATTTTCCATCTACTCTGGCCCACTTGCTCCTCCTAATAGACAACATTTCATCTGCCCTGTCTCTGCTTTGCACTAGCTGTTCTCCACCTGGAAGTTTCTTATTCTTCACCTCCACCTCTTGGTTTTCTAAATTTCCTAAAATCCCACCTCTTGCCTAGGTTTTCCCATGTACCAATTACTTAATACTTTTCGTTTTGAGATTATCTTTCATCTGTTCTGTATACATCTCATGTCTATCTCTTTTGTGTCATCTACCCCATACAGAATGTGAGCTTCTTGAGGGCAAAGGCTCTTTGGACCTTTCTTTGTAACCGAAGTGCTTATAAAATACTAAGTGTTAATTAATGGTTGTTGACTGACTCACTGTCCATTATGTCACAGACTCTCAAAAAAAAATCCACATTAGTTTAGAAAGATATCAGAATACAGATCTAAAAGCCATGTTATTTACACACATGGTGTTGCATGGTCGGTGACTGTGTTGCTATACATGCTTTATATACAGTGAGGGTCATTATACACTATAATTACAAGACTCTCCAGAAACCATTACCCAATCAATGCACAGATGCCTTGGGGATACGGGGAGGTACTTTGATTATGCAAAAACCTCAGTGTATTTTGTGAAATGAAGCATGATAATGTCATTTTGATTGGAGAACTTGGGAACACTAGTAATAAGGGAGTAGTTTTCTTTTAAAATGTTTCTGCCCAGCGGTTGAATGTTGTTAAAAGCAAGATACCCTTTACTAAAATCTACATGTTTTATATTGCTTAGTAGACTCACAATCTCTTACAAGGTAATTAATGGATACACCATAGCATGGTAATGAGAATAGACACCTGCTTACATTGATTTTGAGGGTTTTTTTAGTGCTTTCCTTGCCACGATCCCGTGAGATAGCTAGTGAAAAGCCTTGTATCTCCATTTGAATGATGAGAAAATAAATACTTCAAGAAGTGAACACTCATCCCCAATTAGGTAGCTCATAAGCCTAGATCCAAGATTGGAAATCAGGTCATCTCTCTAGAAGTTAGCACTAGAAATTAATACTACTTTAAGGGGAAACTTTCTAACCCTAGTAACTACCAGAAGAAAATTCAAATACACACACACACATAAAACTTAATACCATAGCTGATAACAAACTCCATTATTTATAATGTTACAAAGGGATACACGTTTTAATATAGCTCTACCATACACATCTCTTTCTATTTTCATGTCTCCTTCTGAACTTTTGCTTTTCTTAAAACATTTTTTACTGTGGTGATATTGATGATATTCTAATGTGATTTCTTTGTTGTAGGGGACTCTAAGTATGAAAACTCCCTTCACTGATACAGGTAGCAACTTTTTTGTAGCTCAAAAGAAAGGTTAGATGTACAACTTTAGAGAATCTCTACCCCAAATGTTCACGTGGACTTTTTGTGCCTGACCTTTGTTAGAGCATTTTGAGGTCCTATTGGTCTGATGAGTCACAGCTGGACACACTGTAACTTGACCAAACATATGATGTCATTTTGCTCCTCTTCAGCAATAAAGTATAGCAAATAACCGCCCAACAAGAAACTCTTTTTTTTGTTTGTTTGCTTTTTGTTACTTAGAGTCCTAGAAAGTTGTCTTGGGGTTTTAAAAAGTGAAATGACTTTTCCAGGGTCATGTACTTAGTTTATGTCAGAGACAGAATATGAATCTATTTCTTCCTGACTGCAAGGCTGGCCCTCTCTCCACTATGCCTTGTTACTCACTTCTTTCTCTTCCTCTACCACTTCCTCCTCTTTATCCTCATAACATCAACATTATTGTACTTAGTCTATGTTTTTATGACTTTCTGTTCTTCATTCAATATCTCTTCACATAAGTCTTGCCAAATATCTTTGTTTATTTATTATCCAGTGCTCTTTCCATTAACCCACTACTCTTATAGAATAGGAAGTTTATGACCTTGTTCTTACCTTGAAGTGTCTAATTTTTTTCCCTATGAGGAATCAATATTTATTTTCCTTTTAAGACTCAACTATTGATGTTCACATTGCTTATTTCAGGTGGAAAAAAGTTGAAATTTATCATATTCTCATACAACCAATAGGCTAAACAGAGCCATGGGGAATAAAAAACAACCAGACACATATTGGGCTCTACTAAAATTTAACTTCAATAATTATTAAAAAAAAAAAATTAAACTATTGCAATTGTGTTACATGATTTAATACACAGTAGAAGACTGGTGTCTGTATATTTCTCTTCTAAATAGCATTGCTGGAGCTTATGATATATTTGTACAAGTTGTTTGAATTAATTAGAAAGCTGGATGTCTATCCATCAGTTTCTTTAAAATTAGTGGCTATGGGTCTCTGTAGTCAAGACTAATCAGAGAACATAAATCCAGCAGCAGAAACAAGGGAGGCAGGAATAATCACTGCTTACTCTCTGTCTTCTTTCTTAAAATTTGTACATGCACCAGGGTCAGAAAACAGAAGGCAGTTCCTTGCACTGACATTTGTGGAAGATCAATTCAAGCAATGTTAGGGGCAGAAACATGAGGAAGAAAAGACATGAAATTCTTGTTTGGGGATGAAGAAATCACGAAAAAACCTCTGGGAGATGGCTGAACTTTTCCTGAGCTTAAGGAAAACAAAAAATGACTGGTGTATTTAAGGAGAAATAGGAGCCTGCTGCACATAGATAAAAGGTTTCTGTAAGGTCAGACAGGATCTATTTGTCATGACTAATGGCAGGCCAAACAGGATAACTCAGAGGACACTGTTCATGGACTTGTCCTACTGCCCTTGGCTCTTTCTCTGCTGATCACATATACGTTACATAGGCACATAGGCATAAATTGCCTTATACTATTCTTTATTTCATGAAGGGAAGTATTGAATCACTACCAAGATTAAAAGAAACTTATACTTCACAGTTCCCACCACAGTACTAGGCATATAATGGATACTCCTTAAATATCTGATGATTTTAATTGAACTAAATATTTGCTTCATACATGCACGCAATACAAACTTAGATGTTTATTTCTGTGTGGGAATGAAACTAAAAGCTTAAGACATACCACTTTAAAGAAAAAAAATACAAATATGAGAGAGATAGAGAAGAGAAAGAAACAAAGAAAAGAGAAAAGGAGAAACAGAGAAGAAATAGGAAGACATATAGAGGAGATGTGGAGGCAGAAGAGGGGGAGGAGAGAAGAGAGAAATGGAGAAAAGAGAGACAGAGATAGGAGGAAAAAGAAATGGAGTGAAGAGAAAGAAATGAGAAAGAAGAGAGAAACACAGAAAAAAACAGAAGAGAGAGGCAGAGAGAACAAGGGAAAAAAAGAAACAGGAAGAAAGGAAAAAGAGGAAAGAAAGTATGGGAGCGAAGGGGTGGAGAGAAAGAGAGAGAGACAGAGACAGAGACAGAGAGAGAGAGAGAGAAAGAGAGACAGACAGAGAGAGAGAGAGAGAGAGAGAGAGAGAGAGAGAGAGAGAGAATATTTAAAATAATTGACCTTGAAGAGGGGCTTAAGAGATTTGATGATCAGATTCTGATCAGTGGGCACCAATGTGAGGCACAGATTTACAACAGATACTCCAATACTTCAGTGGCAACATGGTATTATTTAGGTAAGTACTATCAATGAGGCAAAATTTAACACTATTATTTGTCAGGCCCTGTGCTAAAATGGGAGGTGAGGCAAGGGGGTACAAGAGGGAAAACAAACAAACAAGGACCTTGCTTTCCAGGAAAAAAACAGTGTTAGCTCTCCATATATAAGAGCCTTTATTCATGTCTGCACATATGTGTTTCTCATAGTGTTAGCCCAACATGCTGGGTGGTTTTCTCTAGGTCATTTGCTATTCTCTGGGCACAAGTGTTATGCACTGGCTTTTTGTTATACCTTCTAATACCATGTTCGTGTTCACCTCATGGCCAGTCCTCTTCCTTTCCTAGTTATATATCTTTTTTTTTTCCTTTTAATGCTATCTTTTCTCACCACTTCTCCTACACTATTTATAAATGGCACTATGATGAAATCTATTTTTGTAACCACCTCCATTGCCCTGCAATTGTCTCAATATTGTTCTTTCTATGACCTGAAACTTTGTTGATCCTGGAAGTCCATAGCTTTTATTATATTGTATAGTCAGAAGAATGTTGCAATTAAAAAGAATTTTGGCTTTAGAGAGAGAAATTTGGTTTTGTTTTTTGTTTTGTTTTGTTTTGTTTTGTTTTTAAACTCTGCACACTTTTATAAATGGAATTTAATTCTCACTTTTCTTTCCTTTCAATTATGATTTCTTTCCCTTTCAATATTGCCCATCTCTGGTACCTAAAATATTTGTGCTGACAGGCCAGATCAATAGGATGCCAATTCAAAGGCATATAATTTTATGGACAAAAGATGTTGACTTAGTTGCGATTGCTTGTGAACACTTTCAAGAATTTTTTTTTTAAATAGGCAAAATCTCATTTAGGAATTTGAAGTGATTTGTATATTGATACAATCAGTACAAAATTACCCATAAGTTGGAAGATAAAGAGCACGTCATCCCATATAAGAGATCATCCATCTTCCTTTTTAAATATATGTTAGACATCTTCCATTATGTATGCGTATATGTACTTGGGGGAACATATGTTTTCCAATTTTATTCCATGTTTTATATTAACATTTAAAAGATTGAATCAAGCATTCTGTGTTGCTGAATCTATTAAGGTATCTTGCCCAATATCCTTCATGTGACATATATGGGAGAAATCTTATCAAAGGAGAACTTTTAAGGGGGGTATTTCATTATAATTAATCAATTTTTCTCCTAGTCAACAAAGAACAAGAATGGAAGAATCTTATATTTTTTTGAATTATGATGGCTTTAGAAAACTTTATGGGGGTATGGAGCCAAGATGGTGGCATAGAAGCAGGAATATTCCGTGAGCTTCCCCCACAACCACCTCAAATACCTATAAAGTATAACTCTAAATAAATTTTAGAGCTACAGAATCCACAGAGTGACATAGAGAAACAAATCTCCCAGTGAAGGCAGCCTGGAAGGCCTACAGGAAGGGTCCATCACATCACCCTGAGATCAGAGCACAGTCCCCCATGAGCCCTGTGGTTTTAGCCTCAGGGTTGCCCCAACAAGCAGTGGTCAGAGCAGACTTTAGGAGAGTAAATCACCAGCAGGTGTGGTGGTTTCCAGACTTATCAACCCATAAACACCAGAGAGCAAGTAAAAGGTCAGTGTGGAACTCAGTTGGAACTGGGGGGGACGGAAGAGTGCAGTCTGGCCCATGCCCCCAGGGTGAGTAGCAGTGGAGGCATGGTGGCTTTGCAGATACTGCCACATGGCTGCTTTCAGAGCTCCTGGCCTGAATATCATAGGGGGGACCAAGCAAACATTCCAAGCGTAATTGCTCTTGCTTTAACCTGCTTGGATCTGGATCACGTTCTTGGTTGGAGGTCCTGGGGTGTGTGACCAGTGAGCCAGAATTTCTGGGGACTTCAGAGAGGGCACTCAACTAATATCTCTGGCAGCTGTGAAAACCTCAGTGATTTCGGACAAAGCTCTCCTCTCTGGAAGCAGAATTCTACCAAGGCAAAGAGTTCAAAAGTCAAGTAATTGACAGGCAACATGAGCAAGCAGAGGAAGCAAAGCAAGCACAGCAATCAAACCTTAGATTCTTTTTTGAGGGACAAAAAGAATCAAAGCAATCAAAGCATGGAATGGCAGGAAAACAACACAGTCAGAACTCCTGCATCAAAAACTTCCAAGAAAACTATGAATTGGTCACAGGCCATGGAGGAGCTCAAGAAGGATTCTGAAAATCAAGTAAGAGCAGAGGAGGAAAAATTTGGAAGAGAAATGAGAATGATGCAAGAAAATCATGAAAAGGAGTCAATAACCTCACTGAAGACAATAACACCTTAAAATAGACTAACTCAAATGGCAAAAGAGGCCCAAAAAGCCAATGAAGAATGCTTTAAAAAGCTGATTTTGCCAAATGGAAAAGGAATTTCAAAAGCTCACTGAAGAGAATAATTCCTTCAGAATTAGAGTGGAGCAAATGGAAGCTAATGACATTATGAGAAATCAAGATACTATAAAACAAGTCCAAAAAAATGAAAAAAAATAGAAGGCAATGTGAAATAGCTCATTGGAAAAACCACTGACCTAGAAAATAGATCCAGGAGAGATAATTTAAAAATTATTGGACTACCTGAAAGCCATGATGAAAAAAAGAACCTAGAAGTCATCCCTGAAAAAACTTTCAAGGAAAAGTACCTTGATATTTTAGAACCAGGGGGCAAAATAGAACTTGAAAGAATTCACCTATCAGCGCTCTCTTTCCCTCTCTCTCTCTCTCTCTCTCTCTCTCTCTCTCTCTTTCTCTCTCTCTCTCTTTCCCTCTCTCTCTTTTTGCTTTTTGGAAGGGGGAAGGTAGGTCAGTTGGGCTTAAGTGACTTGCCCAAGGTCACACAGCTAGTAGGTGTTAAGTGTCTGAGGCTGGATTTGAACCCAGGTTCTCCTGACTCCAGGGCCAGTAGTCTAATCACTGCACCACCTAGCTGCCCAGCTGTAGTCCATGCTCACCTGTGTCATAAAATATTAAGCTATGTATTGAGTTCATTTGGAGGATCTCATCAAGCTCTTCATAGATTTTTCTCTACCTTCCCATACCAATGCAATCCTAGGTCTAATCCCAACATAAATCAACCAAGACCAATGTCATCACTACCCTGTAATTGATATTGGTAACTAAATGTAATGATGTTCATGGTAGTGTTATTGTTTTTGTACTGTTTTGTTTTTGTTTCTATTTTTTTTTGTTTATCCTAATTCCAAGTACTTTGCATATATTCTATTACCAGAGGTTTCTGGTTTCCCTTTGACAACACTAAAACACACACACACACACACACACACGAAAACAAAAAACATGTCTATTTCTTCGTCTCTAAAAATGGATTTCTGAGTCATTCTTTCATTAAACTGTTGCTTCCTTAACTTCAATCCTCTGGTTTCATTTGGACGAAGAACATCCATAGTACTACAATTTTGACTTATTGGTCACAGGACAAATATCTAACATTTAGAGAATCAATAATTAAGATAATGTTTTATGGCTGGAAAATTTTGTGAATTATAATGTTCTTCATACCCTTCTGTTTTCACTACAAGAAAAAAAAAACACCCATAGAACAGGACCGAGGGCCACATATAATATAAACATAAGACCTTAGACAGGAAAAATTAAAGCTTGAGGTCTGGTCCATTAACAGAATTACTAATATTCTACTGAACTAGAAAAATATACTTATTTATATTGCTTCAAGGCAACAAAATATTAGCATGACTAAGACGTACAAGAGTTATGCTAAATAGTTATACTTGTTAAGACTGGAAAAACACAGTAATTAACATTTCTATTGGTGGAATAATAAAAACTGATTCTAGCACTTTTATGCTACAAACTGATCAAAGAATAAAGACAAAAAATTGCCTTACTAACATGATGACTGTAGGCTACATGTTACCCATTTGTTAATTCTTCAGTATCTCTGATTTATTCTGGCTTTAGCCTCAGCTTGTAGGAACTCCCTTCATCATGGAAGATGCAATTTGTCTGTGAATGAAAAGATGTCTTCTAGGAAGTTGCATAACGCACTTACTCATGGGTATATCAGTAGTACATTTCCAGGGTGGGATTTGAACCCAGGTCTTCATGAATTTAAATTCAACACTAAAATCCAGCATGCTACTCTGACTCTCACATATTACTCATGTTAGATGAAATGTCTTACATTTGTAAAATTCATTCTTTCTGAGATGATGGTTGCCTTACTATATCCTAGAATAAAATATTGACATTTCCACAAAAGTTCTGATAAAAAAAAATAAAAAACATTTAATTCTAGAAACAACTGTAATCTTTAATACATCCAGATTATTGCAACCCTATCAACCACACCAGGAAATGGCATCCAAAAGTCAGACTAAAAAATCACAAATTGGAAGAAATCAAGAAAACTAAGTTTAGAGTCATTACCCACAGAAATTAAGACCAGGGGTGATAATTGAGGCATTTTAATTCTGAGTGATCGTGTGCTCAGCAGATGCTATACAATTATTTGAAAATGTCAAAACATAGTCAAAATTAGAAGGGCATAAATTGAAGTTCTGAAAGGAGTGTGGCTATAGGGAATTAGGAGATGTTCATTTTAAGGTAAATATGCACAGGGATAGAATATCAACTAGACCAATTACTCCAAAGGCTGCTATTATAATGGGTGAACTTTCCATGAAAATACTCCAGTGTAAGAAGGAAGTGGGGGGGGGGGGAAGGGAGACAGCATATCTTGGTAGAAACATTATCTTAGGGACAAAGGTAATATTTAAAATTATACATGGAAAAGTTAAAATATCTATTACTTGAAGTAAAGAATATTTACATATGCATTCTTCACAATCATAATCTTCCAAGATCATTCATTAATCTTTCCTAAATGTTCTGGTCAGATGTTTTGGAGGATCTGTTGTTTTTTTTTTTTTCATAAGAGAACTGGGAATATTCTGAAGGAATTCAGCTACTGGGAAAACAATTCTGTCAAAGATAACAGAAACCTTGACAAATCTTTCTCAAAACCCAGTTCATTGTTATGTCCATAGAGTGTTGGAAATACTATGCCAGGTCCTATAAAATGGGTTATTCACTGTAAAGTTCACAGTTTGGAGAAACATATTAGTCCAGATTTGAGGAGTAGCACTTGCTAAAGAATTTCTTTGTCTAACAAACACTAGTGCCCTCGTGGTTTATCAGAAAAGCTGAGATTTGGCAAAAATCAACATTAATTTTGAAATTAATCTTGCAAAGTTGAAGAGAACTTAAACACACTGTTTGCTTGACCTGTAGAGTATGTTATACATGCATTAAGTCCTAACATAATAGGTTTGATTACTTTTAATCAAGAAGAATAAGAACAACTGTTGGTGTTGCTGCTGCTACGGCTGCTGCTACTACTAGTACTAGTACTACTATGTCTACCTAGCTAGCATTTTTATAATGCTTTAAAGATCGAAAACTGTCATACAAATATAATCTCATTTAATTCTCACATAAGCACTGGGATTTAGGTGCTAGTAATACCATATTATTTGATACATAAGGATCTTGATACAGACAGAGGTTAAGTAATTTGTCCAGGGTCATACAGCAAGTAAATGTCTAAGGCTACATTTGAATTCAGTTCTTCCTATCATCCTCAAAATTAATAACAGCTTAATGGAACAAAAAGACAATGTAAACAAATCACTCCAATTAAAGTAGGCCAATAGCTGCTTTGATGAGGCAAAATACCATTAATCCATCTTCCAGATCCTCCAGAGATAATGAAAAGAGAAATAAATTAATATTACTGGGTATCCCTTTTTACAGAATTGTATACCTCCTGTGCACTCTCTCTCTCTCTCTCTCTCTCTCTCTCTCTCTCTCTTTCTCTCCCTCTCTCCCTCCCTCCCTCTCTCAGAATGCTTATAATCCAATTTTGAGTTATCTTTCTTTGTAAACATCTTTTTCTCCTTCTGTCATTCATTGTTGATTATTGTTAATAATAAATATATCATGGAAATCTTTGATGTAAAAAGCATTATAGTGGGAGCTAGGGATGGATCTATACAATTAAGTAACTAACTGAGCGTCCAGTTTGAAAGATTCTCTCTCTCTCTCTCTCTCTCTCTCTCTCTTCCTCTCTCCCTCTCTCTCTTTTTCTCTTTCTCTCCCCCCGTCTCCATAGATTGACTGATAGATAGATATATAGACAGACAGACAGATAGATAGATAGATAGATAGATAGATAGATAGATAGACAGATAGATAGATAGATGCCAAAGATTCAGAATAACAAGATTTAGGAAGCTATTTTCCAAATCTCATTCAGGCGGTACAGGGAATAATAATAATACCAAATCTTCAATTCAAACTTATCAACACTGATGTATCTGTGATAGTAGACCAGGCACAGACTCAGGAAATCCTGAATTCAAGCACTACTTCCAAAGCATATTAACCATGGTATCCTTTATAATTCCTTTAACCTCTCAATTAAACTCAGACAATTCCCTAAAAGTGCAAATCTTAATAAAGTTGCTAATTTGCATTAGTACAGGGAATTTCCTCACTGGGAATTCCCTAAATCAACACAATCATAAGTCCCATTCCAAAAAAAAAAAAAAAATCATCACTACCTTAATGAATTCACCAAATTAAAACAATAATGACAACAACAACCAAGAATTATTGCCAAGGCAGCTAAAAAATTGTTCTCTCATTTACCATTCCTGGGCTTATTCAGACACTAGTCACCCATGAATTTTCTTGCACATTTTCTTAGATCAAGAGTTTTTAAACTGGGGTTCTAAGAACTTTTAGAAATTTTATTAAGAGCTATAATTCAATATATTTGTTTTCATTGTAATCCTTTGCGTTTTATTTTATTCACTTAAAAGCATCATTCTGAGAAGGGCTTCATGCATTACACCAGACTGCCCAAAGGGTCCATGACACATGAAAAATGTTTAAGAACCCCTGTCTTAGATAAGTTTCCAAAGAGAAAATAAAGAAAGTACAAAGACAAAGAACTGGATATATCACTAGGCTTAGCTATTTATCTAAAAAATACAGACAAAGCTACAACAAAAAATAATACAATCCATCAATATCCCTGCACAACAACCCAATCTATCAAAAATAAATAGTGCATATATCACAGAAGCCAGAATTTGATATTTGCCCCATTGCGTGAAGCCTTAGGGAACAGATCTAATACAGATATTCCTCAAAAGGATGCATGTGGTATCTCTGTCACTACCTTGACAAGGAATGTATATATTGTAGAATAAAAAAAAATGTGAAAAAAGACACATCAGAAAAATATAACTCAGTTTTATGCCTCTGTGTTCTGAAAGCTATGTCTAGAGGAGAGAAATAATTTTTCAATGGTTTATGATAAGTCATTGGTAACATGCAGATTAGGAAGTGAAGATGTTGCCTTAGAGCTCTGTACATTAACAAAAGAACATAGTAGTAAGTCAATGACAGGGCCTGAAAAGTCAGAGAAGATAGGCATACTCTGGAGGCCCAAGCCAACACGTGGCACTTTTTTCTTTTGCAATTTATACATAGTGTAGTGGAAAAGGGAGCTCTTATTATCCTCAGCGCCTAGATGTTTGGTCTAATTTAAAGAAGTCTGGGGATTTGATTCTGGTAGAATGGTACAAAACAAAAATTTCTCTATTTACTATAGCTACCCCTATTAAACAATTTGTGCTCCTGCCTCCCTATGATTTAAGCACCGTGCTCCATTATAAGATGCATCAATCTGTCACCTTTCAAAGTGTATCTGAAGGGAAAGGGGGAAAGGGTTGCAAAAATTCCTCACATACCACTGGTGAAAATGAGCAACTAACAAAAAAAATGTGCTACATCCCTTTCTTAATGTGTGTCTATGATGGCTATTACTGTTTATGGAAAATCAACTGTAACAACCAAGAATGTATTCTTCCACACTGTGGGAATTACCTAAGTATTTATTCTTTTTATTTTTTTAAGATTTCATTGAAAATCAGAAAGAACTTGTTCTTATTGACAATAACACATTCTATTAGGTTTACATACTATAGGCATCAAAACATTCTTGAATTCAAATCAATACTTAACTCCTCCACTCACTCCCCACCACCCTGTCTATCCCAGAATCTGGTGCTGAACAAACCACCAAAATCACTCTAGAAGGCTATAGATATTTCTACAGAATCCATAAAAATTAGTGATTTAAAAAACAGCCTATGGAAAAGGCATAACAGTGTAGTTACTAAAATCTCTAGAATTTGATCTCATGGGGACTCATTTAGCTGGCATATCAATATAAAAGTATAATTAAGTAAAATGCATTTTTCAGAAAGAATGGTCAAAGCTAAAAAGGAGAGGAAAACACTGTGTAAGAAAGGAAATAATTGACTAGACACAATAGCACCAGTTTTTAACAAACTAAATAACACATGTGACTCAAGTAGAATACTCCTGAGAGATTATATCGATATGTATCAGATAAATAGCACGTGTTGTCGTTCTGTCATTTGAGTGGTATCTGACTCTTCAGGACCAACTTGGGGTTTTTCAAGGCAAAGATACTAGAGTACTTCGCTATTTTCTTCTCCAGCTCATTTTATAGATGAGGAAACTGAGGTAAACAGGATTAAATGACAGGCCCAGGGTCACACAGCTACTAAGTATCCAAAGTTGATTTGAATTCAGGTCTTTTTGACTTCTGGCCCGGCAGTCTATCAGTTGTGTCACCTACCTGTCCCTATAGATAATACATGTACACAAATCAATCTGCCATTGCATCTAAGACCAAGACCCTGATTGAAATGTCTTACACATTCGAGATGTTAACTTTTTAAAAAAACATTTATAGGAAGCAAAGCAAGTTCAGAGCAGATATATATTTTTAAAAATGATTGATGGACTGGAAATAGTAACTATGAAAAATGATTAAAGTGTTAGAAATTTTGATTCTAGAAAGAAATTAAAAAAAAAGAATTAAGAACTAAGGTGCAAAAAAGAATCTAACTGTAGTAGTTGAGAGAAACCATCAGTAGTCAAGAAGAAAATAGGCAAGAGAATATCTCCCTTGAGATTTAAGACGTCGTAGCCAGATGTACCTCATGAATCACACATGAAAAGGACTACACGGATGGACACAGGGGCTATCACCCCAAAACATCACTTGTGGAAATTTCAGTAGTAGAGATACAAAGCAAACTATGTTTTCAGATATGTGATAGTTTGTGGCTTGGGTTGATTAAGCCAAGTTGTTTATAGCATCTACAATATGAATTCAGAGCTAAAGGAATTAAACTATTCATCTTTGGAGAGGCTTGTCTGACTAGCAGGGATTCCAACCATTAATCACAGGCAAAGCATCTTTTCATTGTCATCTCATCTTCATGGAAATACTTTACTTCCTTGTTAAGCATCGATGCCCTTTTTTGGTCAAAGTAGGTCAATTTTTCCTCTTCATCAGATAGAACATCATTTATATCAAATTAGGCAGAGTCTCGTGGTATGATTCTAGCTTCTATTGTTGGTTAAATAAGAAAACACAAAGCAAATCCACTAAGCTATTTTTTACATGACCCACCTCTAACATTTAATCAGCAAATTATAATATGCTAACATTGATTAAACTGAATCAAAGAAGTAGAATTAATTAAATTTGGGGGACTGTTAATTTTTAATTGTTAGCCCATTTGTTAGGAAGAAAACACATGGGGCAAGTAGATATTGTAATGGATAGAGCATCACTCTGACGTAAGAAAGACCTGAGTTCAAACCTGGCCTCAGATACTTAACTAAGGTGTGTGACCTTGAACAAGTCACTTAACCCTGATTGTCTCCCCCCACCCCCCCAAAAAAAAACATCAAAAGGCATATTAATAAATATCAAGAGGACAGTCAGCTACTACCTCCAGGGACATTTTTTAAAACATATCCTGGCACAATGTAGATTCTCATGCCAGAAAAAATAATTGAAATGAAACAAAACTGGGTTGTGTTTTTTCCCCCTTAATACATCTTCATTTTGTTCTTTGCTTTATTTAGCTATAACTAATCTCAGCCACAACTCATGTTGGATACAGAGCTTACATTGCTGACTTAAAAAAATATATTTACCAATGAAAGGATGATTTTTTTGTTGTTGCCTGCCAGAAAATTCACACTAGAACATGGCACATTAATTTTGTCAAAAATCTTTTTGGCATTAATTCAGGCTGTTCAATTACATTTATGCAAAGAAACATGAGAAGAAATGTCAGTTCTCCTGAATGACAACATGGAGCAAACAGCTCACTGTAGGAAACAGGCAACTCCAAGGAAAGCTAAGTGCATGTTAAACCTGGCAGTAATTGGATTTTACAGCAAAGCCCCCAGGATATAATAATAATGGTAAAGATAGATAGATAGATAGATAGATAGATAGATAGATAGATAGATAGACAGATAGATAGATAGATGGGTAGATGGGTAGATAGATGAATAGATGAGAGATAGATGAAAAGATTGATAGGTAGATGTATAGACAGATAAAATGGAAAGATGCATAGATAGAAGAATGAATAAACATAAATAGGTAATAGATAACAGTTGATGATAGATAAATAG
>CM053589.1:155806262-155837693 GCA_028646515.1 Pseudochirops corinnae
AGCAGAATAAAGGCCTAAGAAAAATTCAGAAAAGGTAATAGAGGGAAGAATACTAGGTGTAGTGTCAGGAGATATGAGTTCATATCAGTACTCTCATTCAGTCATTTGATCTCCCTCAGTTCCAACTTTCACATGACTAATGTCACTAGCACAGAGGCAGCTAGGTGGATCAATAAATAGTGTTCTAGACCTGAAATAAATAAGATCCAATCTGAGTGCAAATCTGGCTTCAGACTCATATAGGGTATGTGACCCTGAGTAAGTCATTTCACCCTGTTTGCCTCAGTTTCCTCATCTATAAAATGAGCTGGAGTTGGGAATGACAAACCAGTCCAGTATCTTTGCCAAGAAAACCACAAATGGGGTCACAAAAGAGTTGGGCATAACTGAAATGGCTGAAGAACAACAAAAACTCTGGGACAACCTACTTCATGTGGTTATCAGGAACGAAACACTTCATGAAACTTAAAGTGCTATTTAAATGTGAAAAATGTTGTTTATTGTTATTATTGTAAAAAATTCAGATGATGCTGATGCTGATAGGTTACCTTGTATCGTGCTTTAAATTTACACATTGTTTTATATACATTATCTCACAACACACAACACTGTGAGATAGATGCATCAAGATCTTGATTAGTGTGAATAATAAATCCCCTGAAGTGGCCACATGTATTCAAATTCCTGATTATTCAAATTTACAATTATATAAAATATGATCATTGGTTGAAGCCAAATGGAAGCATACAATGTGAATCTGGATAATATGACCTTTAATAGGATTCATCTTTCACAATAATTGGGAGGACCTACCTGTACTACATATATTGTTATCTCCATTTTACAGATGTGAGGAAACTGATGATCAGAGATTAAATGGTTTGAAGATTCTCATGCAGCTAATCAGTGGTGGAGCAGTTAGGATAAGCATAACTAATAATTGCTTTCCCTATATTCTTTTACATTCCTCCCAACACATCGCTTATCACCATCATCTGGAGATATCTGAAGTGCTTATAAGTCGCAGTGAAGTCAAGTCTTCTCCTTGAAGAATCCTTTTCAATACTTCCAACATCCATGATTTCATCATGGTACTCCCTCCACATGTGCTAAATGTAATCCCTTGGCATAATGGTGAGATGGTCTTTGTCAGTTGCTGTGGTCAAAACAATTACTTATCTAATGATTGTATGCTCTGGGATGAGATCCATTGAATCTAGCTGGATAGTTCCCTCTACTACATAGACCCATACTGAAAGGGAGGGCCTGCTGGCTCTTATGCTCCCCTGGTATTGACCTTGAGAACTAAGGGCTATCTCTGTGTCATGAAGAAGTATACATAGAGGACTTTAGTAGAGACTCCCTAAAGGAATAAGAAGACATGATTGTATTTTGCTCTCTAAACCAGAAACACACAGTGCTTGTAAAACTTAATCTCAAAGGCAAGGTAAAAATTGTCAGCAAGAATCATGAAGAATAAAGAAGACAGTGCTCAGGGTGTGCTAATATAAAAGCTCATCTGACTTTATTTTGTGTTTGAACCAATGAGATTTGCCTCATTAACCCAGGTGGCCTAACGGTACACTTTAATGATTGTCCCTTAAAATCACCAATTCACGACTTAAATAAAAGAGCATTTGAAAATATCTAAACCTTGCAATAATCAATGTAAACACAAAAGAAATCAGAGTGTTCTCAGTTGGGGAACCAGAAGTAATGCCAGCTCTACTGTTTTTCTCTTAGCTCTACTTGTGTCTCAGGCATCAATGGCCATTGCCTTGATAGCAAAGGAAAGAATTTTTTTTTTCATTAAAACTCAATATTGATAGCCAAGAAGAGGAGCTTTGGTGCTTTAACTTACATATTTGGTATTATAGTCATGCTCTGCCATACACTGTTATTAAATTCCAGTAACAATTATAAGGAAATAACCTGAGCTGAGGCAGGGTAGTATAGGCCTAGGCTCATGACTATGCTAATGAATTAGAATAAAGATTGATGAGACTATCAGACTATTGTCTGAAGAGAAAGTTGTATTGGATGGAGAAGATGCATGACATAAAGTATGTTTTCCCTGGAACCTTTTGCAGCATAATTCCCTGACTCGTTATTCCTTGGGTCATCCTTGACTTCTCACTCTCTTTCCCTCACTTCCAATCAGTTGCCAAGACTTGTCAATTACACCTTCCAATGTCTTTCATATATATCCCTATTCTGATACTGCCACCACCCTATTGCAGGTCCTTCTCAGCTCACTGCAAAATCCTACTAGTGAGTGTCTCAGCTACAAATCACTCCCTACTCCAGTCCTTTTTCCCTCAGCTATAAACATGACTTTCCTAAAGTGCAGGCCTGTACATGTCACTTCCACAGTCAATGCATTCCAGTGATTTCTGATTTCCTTCAAATAAAAAAAAAAATCTCATGTTTGACTTTTAAAGCACTTTATAATCTTACCCCTTCCTACTTTTCCAGTTTTCCTGTATAGGCTTTGCTGACTTCCATGCATTCCATGATCACATGGCACTGGACATGAAGTCAAAAAAGCACCCTAATAATTAGTGTTTTCCAAAAGTTGGGCATGGTCTTCACCTGGAGGCTTTAAAACAAAGGTTAGTAACCATTTATCAAGCATCTTAAATAATTTGTCATGAGGAATGACATGAAATAGAAGGGTTTTGATGTTGCTTCCAAATCCTGAGTACTGTGACTCTGTGAACAATCTGGTATGGAAGTCCAAGTGTTCAAAACCATCATCCCTCCTTCCCCTTCGTTGTGATTGCACTCTGAAGGACCAAACAGTATGTCGACCCTACTTTCATTTGAAAGCTCCACAAATACCTAGAAAGTCTATGATTCTTCCTACTCCCAGTCTTCTCTTGATCAAACAAATCTACTTTGGGGCAGCTAGGTGGCACAGTGAATAGAGCACTGGCCCTGGAGTCAGGATGACCTGAGTTCAAATCCAGTCTCAGACACTTAACACTTATTAGCCCTGTGACCTTGGGCAAGTCATATAACCCCAATTGCCCTGCCTTCCCCCCTCCAAAAACAAAAAACAAACAAACAAAATCAACAAAAACAACAAGTCTACTCCCTTGCACTGATCCTTATATGAAATGGTTCCAAGACCCTTCTCCAACCTGGCAATTCTCCTTTGTATATACCCCAATTGATCAATATCCTTCTTAATTGTTGCAAATGGACACCTTAATCCAGATGTAGTTTGCCTAGGGAGAAAGGGAAGAGCACTTATGATAAGTTCTAACTCTACCTCTTGCCTCCAGAATCAAATACAAAATGCTTTGTTGGCATTCAAAGTCTTTCATTACCTAGCTCCCTCCTAACTTTCCCATCACTTTACACCTTAATCTCTGACAGATACTCTTCAGTCTAGAGACATAGACCTCCTGGAATTACCCTGAACAAAATATTCCATTTCTCAGCTTCAGGCATTTTCTCTGGCTCCTCCCCACCCCATGCCTGGAACACTCCCCCTCCTTTGCTCTGTCTACTGACCTCCCTGGCTTCCTTTAAGTCTCAACTAAAATCCTTGCTTTTATTGGGAACCTTCCCCCAACTCTCTTAATTCTAGTTTCTCCCTCTGTTAATTGCTTCCTACTAATCTTGTATATAGCTTGCTTTGCATATATTTGTTTACAAGTTCTCTCCATCATTAAACTGTATACTCCTTGAGGGCAGGGACTCTCCCTTTGCATCTTTTTGTATTATTACCAGAATTTAGTCCAGTTCCTGACACATAGGACATGCTTAATACATATTTGTTTATCGTTTGCTTGACTGATATAGAGCCTTGTAATACACTAAGCATCCTGCTAAGTGTTTTTGTTTTTATTGTGTTGTGTTTTCTTTTTACAGAGACCATTTCATGTGACTAGAGACTGAGTACAGAAGAACAAGCCCTCTCTTTATGACTTAAAGTTATGCCCCCTTTAATGAAACCAAAGCTCATTGGTAAACCTCTAACGAAAATCAACCCTGTCTCATATTTTCTTTTTTTAATCTTCCTCTTAGTTAAATGTTAACATTTTGCAGAAAGATTCTCCTAAAATGTTTAAATGCCTACCTTTAAATCAAAGGTAAAAGCCTTGACACAAACTATTCAGACTTTAAGGATATAACATAAATAACCTTTGGAAAGAGAGATATGTTTGAAAATCATATTTAAATAAGGAAGAGAGGAGAAAAAAATACAAATGGAAAAGAAAAAACCTCTGATGCAGGCATAAAGCCAAATTTGGATGAAAATCACAAGGCCAACACAAAGCCATCAGTCCAGTAAAGAGCCTGAATTTCATCAACATGCAGAACAAAATCCCAGTTCTGGAGTGGATTTTTTTTTTTTTTTCCATTTTGATTGGTGTATTTTGAATGGCCTAAACACAGCCTCAATCTAGTCTAGTCTTTATGGATGGTATTTGATAGCTCCCAGAAATCTAGTATTTCTTTGTTTCTAGTTCTCTGGCACTTCAAGTTCTATTTACCCAAGGATACAAGATCAAATTGGACCCCAATGTCCTCATTATTAAATTCCATCTGCCCAAGCTATTTAGAAATGTTCTTTAGAGAAACTGAATGTTCAGAAGACCAAACTGACTACAAGCCATGACTCTTAATTTAATGTTTGGTAAAGCTATGACCAAGAATTCCAGCAGCTGGGTCAAACTGAGTTAAGTGGCACTGGGAAAGAGAAAGCAGAGGGGGTCAAAATCTCAATGCTCTTGTTTATAGTTGAGAAACACTAAAGGGGACAATTTTTCCTGGGTGTTGGTAAAGTTGAAAAACTGAAAGCTCAGAGTATGGGAAGGGAGTGGGATAGGTGGAGAAGATTGTAAATCAGGTAGAGAACTTACTAGGGAAGAGGAGTACTTACTTGAATATTGTAACTATAGATAAAACAATAAAATAAAACAAAACTAGAGATAAAACAATAAAGATATGAAGAAGATGGAATAAAATTAAAAGAAGACAGGTAGTTGCTGAGTGATATTATTCAGTTACAACATCATGGGAAATACATTTGCAAAAAAAAAGATAGCAATCAAATCATGGTGATGAGGTCACCAAGTGAAAGAACATAGAGGGAGAAGAATAAAGAGCTAAGGACAGAGTCTTGAGAGATATCAATGTTAGTAAGTATAACTGTATGAAGATCCAGCAAAGGAGACTGAAGAATGATCAGTTCATAAAGGAATGGGAAATTTACTTAGAATGTCTAATTCCAAGTGAACATAGCAGCGCAATGTACATACATTCTATAGCCATGTCTACCTGCCAGTGGAGAGGGACAGAACCTGCTTTTATTCCTTAGGAATATCCACAGACAAAAAGTTCTCATACTTATGATTTTTTTTGCTATTGTTTTATTTCCATTATTCTCATTATATTAAAAAATAAACTATTTTGTTCACTAGATAAACAATGTGTTAGAATCAGAGATAATGAGAATAAGAAGAAACCCTAGTGATTATTGCATTCTAGTCCTACTACTTTAATAGTTATAAAGAGTATCTTGTAGCCAAAGAAAGTGTCCAGAAAATGTTTAGACTGGTCAAACTATTAAATGTGTATTATCTAATTTCAGTAAATCTATCATTGCTATAAAGTGATTTAAGAATTTCATGATTGGAAGAAAACTTGGGGACCATCTACTTAACTTCAGTTTGGTGTAGTGGATAGAGAGTCAGGATTTTCTGCATTATGTCTTGTTTCAGACACCTAATGGTAATGTGGCTGTAGGCCTCTCAGTTAAAGTCACAGTTCTGTTTTGTTGTTTCAGTTTAGTCATTTCAGTCCGTCAAATCTTCAGGATCTCATTTGGAGGTTTGTTTGTTTTTTGGGTTTTGTTTGGTTTTCTTTTTTTTGCAGAGATACTGGAGTGGTTTGCCATTTCCTTCTATAGCTCATTTTACAGATGAGGAACTGAGGCAAATAGTGTTAAGTGACTTGACCAAGTTTACACCGGCAGATAAGTGTCTGAGTCTGGATTTGAACTCCTGAAGATGAGTCTTCCTAACTCTAGGCCTGAAGCTCTATCCATTGTGCCATATAACCTATATAAGACTACATACAGAGAAAGGGCTGCCCTATAACGTTAAGGCTGTTTCTTCATATAGGAGTTTTCTCTATTAAAGAAATGACGAATCTAGTCTCTATCCTCTTTTCATCTCCAATGCTTCTCTACTCTGAACTGTATTACATTCTCACTTATATTACAGATATTTACATACTCCCCTTATCCATATTACTAGTTTACATTATATGGGAAGTATTTTTAAAAGTACTTTTGTAAAATACTTTACAAAACTTAAAAAACTCTATATCCATCTTAAACTCTCATTCTTATTAATATAAACTACTGGGCTGTAGAGGGGACCAGGGCTGCTATTTTTCATCTTTGTGTCTGATAACTAGCACAGTACCTTGCACATGGTAGTCAAACATTTGTTTAATTCAATTAAATCTTCAAAGCAAAAAAGTAGAATATCATTTATTCCATTGGTAACTCAATAGGTAATGGTAACCTTGAGGTCTGGAAGAGTCAACGTCTCTAGTAATTTAGCCCTAGGATAGGATGAGGACTTCCATGTGTTTATTGTGTTTTCTCCTCAGGTAATGTTTATCCAGCTGGAGCACTCAGTTTGTACTGTTTCCTTGAGAAAGAAAATCTGAAAGCATGATAGAGTTTCTCCAACAAATGCACATTTAGTATTGTATGATTAATAAGAAGAATAAAGGGAAATAGATTAGGAGAGATCCAATCATCGAGAACAAAATGAGGCAATGTCTGAGGACCATCAAAATGGCCAATACTGACTTCAGAAGATGAAGGGAACAATTCCACCGAGATTTATTTTCAAAATACATACATACATGCACAAATATATACATATACACATACATACACACATAGACACACGTACATATGTATGGATACACATATGCATATGCACACACATACACACAAATACATACCTTAGAAAGTCTTTTAGGCATATAGTTATATCTCTCTGTGTGTATATATGTATGTGTATAAACACACACATGTTTGTTATATACATACATTTGTGTTATATAAGGTATGTGTGTATATATACTCATATAATGTATTTGTGTCATATACATATACTTGTGATACACACAAACACATAGACACATATATGTATGTGTGCATGAGTGTACATATCAATATAGTAAAAATGATGCAAAATTAGTATTTTTAAACAAAACAAAACATATATTAGCAACTCAGAAATCCCTTTAGGCTTACAACTTTGAAACTTAAAGAATGTTTTGATCAAACATATATGTAGAAAACATAAATACATATGCTGAGTTATTTATTTCAGTCTATGATATAGATATGATGTATCAGAAACACTAAAATATAGAGAAGTAGCTAAGTAGATGTATCATGGTACCTCGTGTCGTGAAGACCTGAGTTCAAATGTGTCCTCAGACATTTACTGAATATGTTACCCTCAGCAAATCACTTAATCGATCTCCCTCAGTTTTCTTCATTATAAAATTGAGAAAATAATAGCATGCATATATATATATATATATATATATATATATATATATATATATATATACGTATGCACATACACACATGTACATATATGCTTATATGCCTGTTTATAATACATGCAAACATATATACCCATACACATTCATATATGTTTATGTATATTGATTTTTTCAAATGAAAATGCCTCTAAGGACTTAGTTTTATAATTACCATGCTATCTTTCATCTAATTTTATTGAATAGGTCCTCTGTGCCCTTTACTTTCAAGAGAAAAAAATCTGCCATACTATATGGTGAGGAAAAAAATATCAGAATTCCCATGGCAGCTGGTTGAGGTATTTGAATATCTCCTGAAAACTTACCTAACAGAATTTAAGTGGGGAAGCAATGCCATAGTACAGGTGCTGAAATTGATGAGCTGAAAGAGAAGCTGATTGACAACTTTTACCATTGAGATCAACTTCTTCTGCATAAAGTCATTTTGAATACATTTATCTCAGTGGTAAAAGGGAAAGCTGAACCCAAGGAGAAAAGGGTAGAAGTTGTAAAGCTTGGCCTAACACAAGTAGCTTTGACTTACTCAAGCCCTGGCAGGATTTAATGCTATAGCTTTCACTTTTGATTTTTTTTTTCAATAAATCTACTCTAAGCTGTATTTGAGTGAGTAATTCTTTCAAGTCATAGGAAGTTGGGAAAGAAAGTAGGATCCTGTGGCAATGGGGATAACATGAGCCAAGAGTATTATAAATAATAGTAGGATTGAATCATAGCCCTATACTAGATAAGAGTCCAGGGAAGCAGTTAAAAAAAAATTGGCAGGTCCTTCTATCTGTGCTTGTACAGGTAGACTAAAAAAGCTCTCACTACTTAAGGTTGCCTGGTTCTGCTTCTACCTATATAGATTCTAACACTAGTAATACAGGATGCAGATAGAGCACCATTTAGTAACATTGCCCAAAACATCACTTTGAGAAATTACTTATGTACACTCCCTTAGTGCCAATGGAAAGCAAAGAGAAATAGAAATACATCACTGGGGGTTCAAAAGTTAGAATATGGAATGAAGGAAATTAATTTCCCTTAAATATCATTATCCCTTACAACTCTGAGGGGATTTGATTATATGCGTAGTGGTGATATTTCACCAGGAAGTGAGACCTCCCAGCATGAAAGCAAATTGTAGTGAGTAAGCAAGCACAGTAGGTGTCCAAAAACTCTTTTTGATAAGCTCGAGGTGCTACAATATGGGTGATCACTCACTATACCCATTGGACTGGCATTCAAGGATGACTACAATCTGTATGTACTCTTCTTTTTTTTTGCCCCTTAGGCTAGGCTTATTTGAATCCCTTTCTTATGTCCTGTGTTCCAGAAATAATAGGCTACTTGCCTCCTCTCAACATATCCTACACTTTCCCACTTCCATGCTATTTATTTACATAAATCTCCATGCCAGAAATTATCCTTCCCCCTACACCTTTGTTAAATAAGAAATGACATACTTCAAATCTCAACTCAAATACTAATTCCTCCATTCAATTTTTGCTAATGCATCTAGCAAAAACTAATCCCTCCTCCTTTAGTATGACGACACATAGAACTATATTATCTTTATTTCTGCAAATATCTCCCTCCCACCTTATAAACAAACTGTAATCTCTTCAGGGGCAGGCACAATATTTTATTCAATTGTGCAGTTCTTAGTGTTTAGCATAGAACCTTGCTCACATTAGGTTCACATTAAATATTTGTCAAATTAGATGAAATGAAAGCAGATCATATTGTATCAGGGCCACCATATATCACTAAAGGATACTTAATTACCTACTCAGTCCTTGTCATCTGATGATTCACATAATATATTTGTTATTCATTAATGTCTCTAACCCAATTTAGAAGAGCTGAGTCTCCAATAAACGATGTAGTATAAAATATATCATATCAGACAATACCATGTTGCAAACAATGCAAATTTATCATAGTTGAAGTTCCAATTAAAATGTTTGCTTAAAATACACTTGGAAAGTGAATTTTAAGCCTGAGGACAAGAATTTCATCTATAAGGCAATCATTGCAGTATTTGCTATATAGGATAAAACCTTAAACACTTGTCAAATGACTTTCAGGAACATGAGCATTTAAAAATCTTTCCTTGGGCTGTGATAGTGTTCTTTTTATTATCCTTTAGTAAGTATCCTTTCGGCCCTAGGCTTTAGGTGCTACTTTCCAAATATTACTCAAAACATCTAAGCAATCTTTAAAAAGGATTCTTCATTTATAAAGTGTCCACAAGTAAATTGGACAATAATTTGAATTAATTCCAGACAGCTGTTACATCTATCTGTCTGTCTACACATATACACACAAACCATGTATGTATATATGTACGTATGTATGTGTATATGTGTGTGTGATTATATCTATATCTAGATAGATGGATAGATAGATAGATAGATAGATAGATAGATAGATAGATAGATAGATAGATGGATAGATTCAGTATATTTTCAAAGCAATTTGGAGAGGGAGATAGATGACACTGGAAAAATTCTGTACGGGTGACTTTTGATCTGTGTTCAAAATGGAGGAAATGATTTCAAAAGGAGAGGGCAGGAATATGAAAATTCTAGATATGGGAAACATTTTATACAGAGGGAGAGTAGGGCAAGATAGAATCTCAAGGGATGGCAAGAAAGCCAAAAATTGATTTTGGGCAATCAGAGACACAAAAGTATCTTATACAGCCCTGGGCAAACATGGATAACATTGCCTGGTTCTAATTCATTAATCAGAAAATGGACGGCCACCATGTGACTATTCATTCCTGTAATAAATGTCAATGCCTCTATACTACATCACAGTCATGGACTCAATTGGAATGTATTATGTTAAAGATGCATCTCATGCCTTCATTTTGCTCTGGGCTCTATTCTTTACTCTTCAGACTTCTTTCTCTACCAGGATCCAACAGACTTTTCTACCTGAAAGATCACATTATCTCTCTGGTACCTTCCTCTATTATTCAGGCTACTCATATTCAGTCTTTCATTGCTTTCTGTGCTCTGCTTTTTACTCTTCCATAGCTTAGAGAAGTCTCATTCACATAGTAAATGCTTAATGATTGCTTGTTGATTTTGCTTCATTATTCTGAATCATAACAGCCTAATGCTTTGTTTAAAGCATCAACATTGCAGTGATTCACATGGGAGAGAAGAATCAGGAGACATATAAGGTACTTTTTGGATTTCATAGACTTTCTTGGGTTAATCTACCTTACCTTCCCTTTAAACAAGAGTACCATACTGCAATAATAATCTTATACGTGTGTAATGGCAAGCAAAGTAGTACTTCGCTGCCTGTTTCAGCTATTCAAGTGTCTTTGAGCCTCACCTTTGCATCAAAAGTCTTTGTTGGAAACAGTATACATTGTGTTGCACTTAATAGGCCCAAGGGAATTTGAAGAACTACCCTGCCCTGAATAAACTTGATTTCATCACAGGGAGCCCAGAGTGGGAGAAGATTGCCATAAGAGGGGAGCAGGAGGGGTAGAACATGAAGGAGCAGAGCAGTAAAAAAGGTAGACCAGAGCTAGGATCAAGCAGAACTGAGAGGGAGAATGCTTGTGATGTTGGCACTCTGTTCTGTCTGTTGATGTTACTTTGTCAGAATAAAGCATTCTGTCTGTTGAAAGAAGACTTTACTGTTGTTACAAAAGTCCCAGGACTTCACTGCTGATTTGTGTTTGAATTCTCAGACAGAAGTCTTGTCTGTTGATTTTCTTTACTTTGTCAGAAAGAAAGTGAATTGAGATGATAGTGATGGAATCCTACTAAAACTGCCCCCAATCTCAATGTTCTAACTTCATTATAGGCCTAGCCCCACTGAACAGCCGGCCCACTGTACCTATCTTTCCCCTCCCCCCCATCAATGTCCTAACTTCCTCATATAGGCCTCACTGCTCACTAAAACAACAGGTGTGTCTATGAATTTATAGTTCTTACAGAACATCAGCTATGTCCATGTGATGGTATCCCAGCCACTGCCTCTACCTAGTTTCTGCCCCCAGACCCATTTCCACGGAATCATGTGTTCTTGTATGCAATAACAATCACATCATCCATCTAGCCCAATAGAGTACTACAATACCTAACTATCTGTCTTGACCAGACAGGACCACAATAGCTAGCCAACCAGAGGGCAACACAAACAGAATATTCAGCCACCAAACCATAGATGGGACCCCTCCTCATTACCTAATCCTATAGCAAACTCCTCTTTCATTTTAATAGTAATCATATTTCTATATTCTATATAAATTTTGATTGTGTAATCAACATCTTTACCTTATAAAAATCCATCTTGCTGTCTCTGAAGTTGCTGGCTCTTCTGGGAACTTACCCTGCTTCATGAGAGGTGTCAATCTCAATAAATGTTTATACTTGGATTAGAGTTCTTCTGACTCTGAATGCTTTGAGATGGTTCCAACACAACACAACATGGAACTCCAATGGTTTTCGGGTGGCATAGCCCCTACCACAATAGTTTTTTGGCATCAGGGAATGTCACAACCCTCTTGACCCACTGCCTAATCACAAAGTAATAAGGCACGGGCATTTCTGAAGAACAAGCCTCCTGCCACAGGCTCCATATGACCACATTCAGCCTATTAGGGGGCAGAGTATACTTTCGAATCAGGGAAGGTTCTCAGAGCCACTTAAGCCTATCAAAGGGCCTAGGGACAGGGAAGATCTTCAGATTCCCATAACACTCTGTTATGCATAATGTGTGCAAATATCATTGTAGCTCTGTTAATCATTGTCTTTCTAGAAACAGAAACTTCAAAGAGCTTGCAGTGGAGCAGTAAGCTGAGGTATGAAACAGAGCTGAGAGTTGCCAACATGAGAATCCAGGCAAGAGTCGGAAGCAGTCAGTCTGTTGGAGAGGAACCCTGAGATTTGGAAGTTTGAAAGTCAGCGTCATGGGGTTTGGACGTCAGCCTCGAGCTAAGATGAAAGAGCACTTTACTTGGGTATTTTATATTGACTGATGAGATTGTGACTTACTGAATGATATGTTTTGTTTAAGATTATATGGCTACCTTAGTAATAATTATCATGTTATACTCTTGTAAATGTTGTGCTTTAGTTTCTTGAATCTTATTCTTTAGTTTATTGCTGAATAGAGAGTTCACTATATTATGTGATTAGATCCTTAAAGTTATTCACAGCAGCGGTCCTTAAGAGAGCTGCTTTTGATTAGCTTTACAACATGCAAGGCATCCTTTTAACAAACTTCCAAATGCTTTTTTTTATCAGCAGGTTGCATAAGCAACTAGATTTTAAGACCCACTTTACTAGAAAATACCAAAGGATGCAATTTTCATAATCATTTTATGTAAATAATCATCAAGTTAACATTACTAGCCAGGTATAATTCCAGAGGAAACTTTTTTTGTATTAGGAAATTATATTTCAAAATATTACTCGACTATGATTGACATGTAGTCAGACAAAAAAAGTTAAAGAGAGGGATATATATATATATGTATATATAAACACATATGCAAATACATACATATATACACACATACACACATACATTCCATACTGATTTTACTCCTGTGTATAAATTCACATAAAAATAAAAAACAAATAAAGTCCTAAATTACTCAAAATTTTGTCTAAAGTTCTATTTTTCCAGTTCAGAGAACAGAAGCAACTCTTTGTTATCTAAGAAATCAGTTAGATGGCACAGTGGATAGAGTGCTAGGCACAGAGACAAGAAAATCGGGGTTCAGGCCTCAGGCATTTGCTAGTTGTATGATCCCAGGCTAATCATTTAACTGCAATCTGAGAGGGATAGAGAGAGAGAGAGGGAGGGAAGGAGAGAAGGAAAGAAGGAGAGAGAGAGTGAAAGAGAGAGAGAGAGAGCTAACAGTGAGGGAGATCTGAAAATGTTCTGGTAGTTTCTGATAGGTAGATTTGAGAAAAGAGTACATTCTAGGTATTGGGGGAGGGAGAGCTTGTGCAAATAAGGAGAAGTAAAATGTAATGTTTAATTCACAGAGTCGTTTTGCTTCAATGTGTGAAAAGATGCTGATGAAAGTATTTAACTTTTATATAGCTTCAGGCATTGAAAAACATTTTATATACATTATCTCAAGAGATAATTTGTAAGGAAGTAATATCATATAAACTCAGAGAGGTTGTTTGGATGAAGATTGTAGAGAATGTTAAGTGTCATGCTGAGAAATTTGTATTTTTCCTGGAAGAGATTATTGAACGTGGAAGTGATATGCTCAAATCTCTGCCTTAGGAAAATAATTTTATCAGTTCTTCCTTGCACATAGAAGTCATTTAATAAATGTTTGTTGAATTTGGTGAAGGAACATTCAGGAAGGAGGGAGACTAGAATTAGAAAAAAAATTAGGAGGCTACTATCTAAGTGAGAGATGATGAGGGTTTGAACTCAGGTTTTAACCATATGTTTAACAGAGAAGGGGGCCGATGGAGAGAAAGCCTTTGGTGGTAGAACAACAGATACAGGTTATAGGGGATCAGCAAGTGATCAATGAACATAAAAGCTTACTTTAAATTTAAACATGGTTGCTAGATCATAGTACCCTCCACAGAAACAGGAAAATGTGGAGGAAATATGAAGTCAGAGGTAGAAATCTGAGTTCCATTCTGGATGTGTAGTATTTGAGATGCTTTAGGGACATTCAAGTGAAGACATCTAAAAGCCAATTTCGGATGATAAGAGGAACACCAGAAGGTTGATGATCAGATGATGATTCTTTGGGGCCACATCAACTGATGATGACTTTCAGCTTAGAGGTTAATGGGGTGCCCTCTTTATTAGTAAAGAGAATACTCAAAGAATAAATTACCAACAAGAAACTATTATGTGTCTGCATTGTGCCTGGTACAATGACAGAAGGTGGGAATGCCAAGAGAAAAATGAAAGAGTTCTGACCTCAAGAAAATTCCATCTAACCACATCATGCAATCACAGATCTTATGTATTCAAATATTTGTCACAAGCATCTATTTTATCTTACTTATAACCAGCCTATCAGAATCACTAACATGACAGGACACAAACTCCTTAAAAATAACAACAAATCAGATTAATCCTTTATGTGGTATCAATCCAGAGCAAAAATTCAATGAAAAAGATACATAATAAATACAATATAGAATAGCTTCCAGCTCTAAAACATGGCTAAGACTTAAGAGATAATTCTTAGCAACTGGCAAGGGATGCAGAGATTAAACAATTTATCCAAGTTTACAGAGCTAGTAGGTATCAAAGGAAGGTAGTGAAACCAAGCCTTCATGCCTCTAAGCCTACTGCTGCTCTATCCATTATGACATAGTGCATACATTTTGATACGATTATAATATAAAGAGATATAATTATGATTGATATAATATGTTTATTAGTAGGAGAAATGTGACCTATTCAATATACTGCTTTAGGTAACCATGTTACAGATGAGTTGTTGACTTCTTTCCTGGGAGTTCCTTATATAGATGAGCTCATGTGCCTTGCCCTGACACAAAACTCTAATTATGTAATATAGGTTTATTGAGATATTATGATTCAACAGATGTTAAATATTTGTATAAAAATTATATAAAGACCTATATGAAGGGATACAAAGCAAGATCAGTTAAATCCAAACATTGTAGGTTACAAGGCAAGCTAAAAACAATACAGAAATTGCTTTAGATCTATGGAATGGTATATTCCTTTTTTAAAATTTATTTGTGCTTGGTGGTTATTAACATAGCAATATTTGAAAGTTAATTACTATACTCTATATTCATAGGGGATTATAACATATTATAACTCATAAAGAATTATAAAATATTATAACTCATAGAGACCTTAGATTTTACCTAGTTCAGTTCTCTTCTCCCAGAGAGGATAGGCCCTCAATACTTTCTATTAATTGTTTCTCCTTATTTTATATCATCTATGTATTTGATAAATACGCCACCTTCATCCAACCCATGGAGAAAGAACGGTGAATAGAATAGATCTAAAGGCAAATTCACATGGGCTTTCATTAGAGAAAATTCTCCAGGTTTGTTGTTGCTGTTAAGTTCACACTCATGATCTCATTATATTGTAAACTTATGGAACAGATATTTCCCCCCACTCACCTATATAGATTAGCAACTTATTTATAGTTTTAGATATTTGTTTATGGCTTTGGAAGGTCATAAGGTTAACTAGGTAATATATATACAACTAGTATGTGTCAAACGCAAGATTTGAATGTAGTTTCTTCCTCCAAGACTGACACCTTTCTTCACCAACTCATGATATTATCATATTGCTCCCATTTTCTTAGCTACCACACTCTGGATCAAAGTGAGTCATCTGGTTCTAAATCTTCCTAAAACATATTCTAAAGCAAAACACTTTATTATTTTTTAATCTCTTTTTGTTTTGGCATTTATTTTCAGAAGATGCTTAACATGACATGTTAAAAATACCTTATTTTCTGATAAATCTATATATGCGTGTGTGTGTGTGTGTGTGTGTGTGTGTGTGTGTGTGTAAAGGTAGCTATCTCTAGGGTGGGGGAGAAAAATAATAAAGAAAAAAGAAAGACACTTACAAAATATTTTATTATAATTAAAAATAATAACAAGTTGTACATGATAGATTTACAATTTCAGGTGCAATCATCTTTTTTATTACACTACGTTATAGAAATGTTTGTTTTATTCAATAAATTAAAAATAAAATCTTCGAAAAAATAACTTGTTCTAAGGTCTTAGTTCTAATGTTCTTTTAAGGAAAACACCAGTGTGGGGGTAAAATATAATAACATTTCTATCACACTCCTTTTGGAAATTCAATATAATTCTTTAGAAGTGTCAAATTGTATTCAGAATGCACTGTAAAAATCACATTACACTGGCTTCCTGTGGTACTTTTCTTTTTCTGAAGACGTAGGGACATGAGTAAGACCTTTCATTTTATCAGACAATAGGAAATTCTGATATGGAAATTCCCTCAACCAATGGCAGATCAGCTACTTTTGCAACTTAAAATCTTAGTAAATTTCCTTGCATATTGAGAGATCAAGTAATTGCTGGCATCCAGATACCCAATTTTTGTCAGAGGCAGGTCTTGGACCCAGGTATTTTGGTTTCCCAGACTAGACTCTCTATTTACTATACAAACCTGCTATCTCTTTTGCTGGATTACACAAGTAAAAATATATTTAAAAAAAAAAAAAAACAAAGACATCATAACATATGACAAAAACCATCATTTTAAAGTGTATATAAATACACAATTTCTTCATTTAAAGCCATTGGAGGAAGTAAACTATAACTGCTTTATTTAATTAGTTTGACCTTAATGTAATTAACAATCTCTAGAAAAGAGCAAAAATTAGAAGATGAAAGCAAATAGCCCCTGAAATTGTGACAGACATTTCATTTGCCTAAGAGCCATGCATCTCACTTTGAATGTCATAGAAAATTATTTGAAAAAAAACCTTAAGAATAAAGCAGATCAACTAATATATTAACTATTGTGACCTGAAAAGATCAACTTTATTACCCTCAACTGTAAGAATACAAATCCTGCAAGGATTCCTTTCAATCCTGAGAAATGTAGCATACTAAAGAACTTCTATTTTAAGGAATGATTATGATCTGTTAAAATATGGGTTTAATACAAATTCCCAAACTCATGTTCTTTTTTTTTTTTTTACACTTTTCTTGGTAGATCACAGGAAATGAACAGAAATATTAGCTAAATTTTGACCACATTTCTTATGAATTTAGTAGCTTTGAAGTTTCCTAGGACACAGTATCTCTTACTTACACTTTTAAAACCTGTCATTTCTTTCCTGTTGGTGTTGCCTTCCAAAATACTTGCAACAAAAGGATTTGCCTATTGGAATGAAATCTGCATTGCTGGTTACCCTAGAGTGACTTGAATATTTTTATATCAACAAAATACAGAAGATACTCTGATAATTAAAAAGCCAATACCACCTGCTGTGAGGGTAGTGTCAAGGGTGGGCAAAAAAAGATAGATTGTGGATAGAGTAGCACCAGTAAATACAGCTGGGGAGGGTCTGGGGGGGTAGGGCTGAGATCCAGAAAAGGGCTATAAGTCCCTGGGGGTATCAGATGTTTTGTACGGTTGAAAAAGACAGCTGATCATTAGAAAAGTAGTATACAGAACTTTCCTCCTTCCAGCCCATTACCACAGGCTTCTTCAGATCTATGTAAACACCTGCTTATATATGTCTTACAAGTAATGGAGAAATCTGACCTTTCCAGTGAAATGAGCAAAGAAGAGAAACAAGAACAGATTCCTGTACTCTAACTAAACTAATTACCAGCATCATAAGTGCTGTGTGTGTGTGTGTGTGTGTGTGTGTGTGTGTGTGTGTTTACTCTTGGCATTCTCCCTCACCCCCTTCTAAAATTCTACCTTGATGTGAAGGTTCAGCTCAAAGGCTGCCTCCATCATGAAACATTCATACATGAAGTTGAAGAAGGAAAATTGGAAAAGTCTTTTCTACTTTTATTGTCATAAAGCATTCTGTGCCTCATATGTTATCTTGCTGCATCCTAGTTTGCCTTGTAGTTTTTATATGATTATTGTATAGTGTTATGAATTTGTGTATCTGTCGAATACATTCTGTTAGATTATAAGTTTTATGTAAGCAGGGATTGAGTATAAATTATCTTTGAATTTTTCATAAGTGCCTAAGTTGCTTTGTACATATAAGGGGGAAAAATACTGAATAGATGAATCCCGAACACCATCCCCACCTGAGCGCCATGCAAATTTTTCTGTACTATTTTTTTTAATAAAGATCTGTGTCTGTTTTATTTCTCTAAAAATCCGATCTGCTGAATTTTGTGATGGAATAAATATGTACTTACTCTTAATCATCTATGTAAATAGGAGATGTGTATTTCATCGTGGCTCTCATATCTGCAATATATATTTCTCTAAAATATCTAACATGGATTTTGTTGGTAGCGTACTATAACAAATAATCCATATGTATCCTTCCTTTCTTTTAACAATTAGTAAAATATAAAAGTGGCATGTAAAATCAACCATAGTCGTCGTATTAAGGAGTTTGATAAAATTTTCAGGAAAAAAAATATTTTGTGGCCAGGTGTTTTTTTTTTGGGGGGGAGGGGGGCATTTGAGGGGAAATGACCATTATATAGGGGGGGAGAGCAATCAATACTTTTTAGAAAATAGAAACAATGTTCTGTTCACCGCAGAAATTTAGATATGAAATACTCTACTAATAAAATTAGAAACATATTTTAAATGGTTTTGTTTTGAGTCAAAGTCATCACTTTGGTCCAAGTTACTTATGGAGAATAGACTAAGAGGAGATTTGACCATATACAGCATATTTTGCAGTTTAGAGGCTTTGAATTATTCATTTCCTTGCCCCACTTTGAATCCCAGAGATAACTTAAACCATTCAGAGCTAAAACTCCCACAGGGCAATCAGGGCTTTGCCCTAGGGCAGTGCAATTTAGAAATAGGGCTTTCAGTCCTTCAGCAGCTTAGAAGCATCTGAGTTTAGTATCTAATTAGCAAAAATAACTAGCTAAAATTGGAAGCTATTTACTATACTACATTTTATTGCCCTTGGCTGCTGTCCCAGGTGAGCTCTATTACACCATCTCACCCCCTACCCCCTACTCCCTATCCCCTACCCCTTACCCACTTTCCCCTTTTCCCTTCCCCCTTCTCCCTTTCCCTTCCCCCTTCCCTCTTCCCCTTCCCCTTCCCCTTCCCCTTCCCCTTCCCCCTTCCCTCTTCCCCCTTCTCCCTTCCTCCCACTCTTTTTCTCTCCCCCTTTCCCCCAGTCCCAGCACCAAACCCATGGTTGTATCTTTACAAATCCACCTCCTTACTTGCCTCCACAGTTGAAATCAGGAAATGTTTCAAGTTTCTTTTCCCAGGTTTATTTCCTACTTGCCTTAGGTGTAAAAATTCTACAATCTACCTGCTCCAGATGTAAGAATTCTCAATTATGGCTCTGTCCCAACCTACAGGTTAGAGTATAGGATTTCCCTATTACAACTGGTCAAAACTTAAAATTTGCCTGCATTGCAATTCCTGGTTTTTATTGGATCATTTCCTGGTGCTACTACTAATTGATATTTTGTGCTGAATCACACACATATAATCAAACCCCTAGGCTGCCGAGTGAAAGGCATCTGGCCTCCGGGAAGATCTGCTCAATTCCCTGTGGGTGAATGTTACTAGGAGAGTTATACTTGATTATTATTACTTAGAAATAGGTGTTTTTAGATTCAGGAGTGTTTGCACCAGTGTAAACGACAAATAATTCCTGCAAGTTTCTTTTGTCCAATAAATAAGTGACTATCCTTTCTTATTCCTTGCCCTTCAAATTAAGATAGTTCTCATAAAGTTAGGAGATAAGTGCAATTCATCATTCTTTGGCTCAACTTAGAGCCAATAGGACCTATCCAATAGAGTTGACATAGTTGACAAAGAGCTGACACACATGTATTTTGTCTATTCTTTGCAAATTCTTCTTCATTCGTCAGAACAATTGTGTAATATAGAAAATTGTGTAATATAGAGAATGCAAGTATATTGTTATTCCCATGTTACAGATGAGGAATTTGACCCATAAAATTTATGACTGTAAGGTATTTTAGAGATCACCTATCCCAAACCAATCCTTTTAAAGATTAGAAAAAACAAAAACAAAAAAACAACCCTAAGACCCAAAGAACTTGATTAACTTTCCCAAGGTCACATGGCTAGTAAGTGATAATAATTGAATACAATTTTAGATAAAACCTAGTTGTGCTGAAGTATCTACAATGCTTCCCTATAAGCAGCCTCTATTCTACTCAATTTGATCTTGTGGTTTCTTGATGATGCTCCATGTTATACTGGCTCTGTGCCTTTGCAAAGTGTGTGAGGGTGTGGTGTGGTGTGGTGTGTGTGTGTGTGTGTGTGTGTGTGTGTGTGTGTGTGTGTGTGTGTGTGCGTGTCTCTGTGTGTGTGTGAGTGTGTGTGAGAGATAAACATTGACAAAGGATCAGTGAGTTTGACTGACAGTTAAACAGAAGGAAAAAAACAGCCCAACTTAATTGCTTCTGGAACAATGTAAAGGTCTTTTAATGACCCCAAACTTCCCCCTGATGTGATCATTATACTCCCTGTCATTACAGAACACAAAAAGAATATGTGTGTGTGTATGTATATGTGTGTATATATATGCACACACATACATATGTATGCATATGTATGTATATATTATGTGTGTATATATACATACAATATACAGAATGCCCCAAAATTTTATGTCAGGACTACAAATTAACCTAGGGCAAGCAGGATGAATAATTCCTGTATGCCTTATCATCACAATAGAAGTGAAAAGCATAAAAAAAAAGGAGCTGCATGTGAATGAAAGTATTTGATTATCATGTATAGTCATATAATCTACTGTTTTAGACAAATTAAAAATACAAATGTCCCCCACATGATAACTTTTCAACCACACTATGCTACACTGTGTCACTTTTTGCCATCTCCTGCCTCTGTGTTTATGTCCAAAACATCAGACATTCCTGAAAGGATCCTTCAATAATTACTGCTTATTTATATCCTTTTATTGCTTTATGGCCCAGATTATATCTCCTTCAAGAAGCCTTCCCTGCTTTCCTCACATTTAAAGAGATCTCTCTTTACATAAATCTCATGATAACCCTATATGACAATGTACACACCCTAACGTATATTTTAATTCATTTGTAATTGTCTTTATTGAGGTTTCTTTGCCCCCCCCCTCAACTTCCATACCATTGGACTATATATTTGCTATTATTAACTGGTTTCCCTTTCTCCAGGTTCCCCCTTCTCTTATACTATACATTCTTGGCATCATTGCTAGAATTCCTTTTATGATGCATAGGGTTGATCATATGCTCCAAAGCCTAATTAGTATATATGTGTATTTGTGTTTATTTATGCATTCACTAATACACACACACATCTATACATATAATGTATAGATGTAAGTATATTTCGCATTATGAAAAGGATTTCAAAAGATCTATGTACAAATAATTTTAAATAAACAAAATTTGTTTATATACAGGGATGATAGATCTGCTTACATATTATTTAAAATATTTTTTCTTCTTTCAAAAGAATACCACCTCCTTTTAAAATACACATTTCTATTTTCTCCATCTATAAGTATCACACATCATATATTTAGAGCTGAAGGGATATTAGAGGACATCTAATTCAACCCCTTTCTTTTTTATTAGTGAGGAAACTGAAGTTTAGAGAGAATAAGTGAGTTGCCATGGGTCACCAACTAATAAGAGTGTCATGTGTGGTCCTGATGTTAGTAATCATGCCACAGGTAGGAATTAAACCCAGGTCTGCTCATCACTAACCCAGAACTTTGCTCACTATACATGCTGCCTGTCTGATCATTCTCTCTTTTTCAGATTCTCATATCAAGCTGTGTGTGCTTTTCTTTCTTAATTGTTAGTCATGTTTAATTTTCATTGTAGGTAGATGCATACTTGTCTTGTTCATACTTTATCCTCTTCCATGAGATTTGAAACTCATTCAGAGGACTGATATCATCTTGCTTAATTTCTGTATTTACAGCACTGTTGTTGCAGCTGTGGTTGCTTGTACCAAGCCCTTTGTTTTTATTCTAGTACATAACACATAACTGTGTATACACACATATACATATATACATACATATATCTATAGTTTATATTTATATAAATATATGTATATACATACATGCACATATATATATAAGTATGCATATAAAATTAAATCACACAAATCCTTTTCCTCTTTCAAGAAGATATATACTGCATTTTACAGTGCATATATGTGTATATTTATAATTATATATGTATGCATGTCTATGTCTGGAGACCCAGAAATTCTCTATCATATGATCATACACACACACATATATTTAATTATATGTCTTCATCTATATCTTTCCATTTATCTCTAGCTATATCTATCTAGCTATAGCACTATATATTTATACACATAATGCATACATATCTATGCCTATGTCTTGCACACATACATGTACACGTATATATCCACATATGTATGTGTATCTGCATATATGTATATATGTATATGTTTATGTATATGTACATGTGAAACTTTGGGGTCTCTGAGCCCTAATCTCCTTATCTGTAATTCAGGGATGTTCACTATATATTTCAAAGGATTTTTATGATGAAAGGATTTGGCAAAAGCATGGCATTATAAAAATAGGAATTTCTGTTGTTGGTAAATTAAATCATACTCAGCTAAAATGAATCCATCAAAATCTAATATGAAGAAATTGCTTCCAGGTCAAAAGGGCTTTGTCACTTTTTCCTCTCCCTTTTCCATTATGTGGTCCTTCTTATCTGGTCTCAGGCATATTTCTCAGACTAGGTTCAGTCTTAGGGAAGCCTTAGCTTTTAATGAGAGGAGCTAGGCTTCCCCCTCCTTTTTCATACTCTGAATTTATCCAGTGACAAACTTTATACTGTGTGTATTGGGCAGGGTTGGGGGGGGGGGGTGTCGATTTATTTAAAGATTATATTTTGACTCGTGTCCCGGTACTCTGCAATGAGAGGAGTATAATGATATCCAATGTATAATATGAATCGGGTATTGGGTAGTTATTTATTTCTTATCCACAAAAAACCACAAACAAACAAACTAAAAGACATAAACTCAAAGCGTTCTCCAAAAGATTTCAAAAAAAGATATGTAACTCCACATAGAATTCCCTACAGTTTGTGGAATTGCTAATTTGAGATTTTATAATGTCCCTTTGCATCTACACTATCTTCTTCAGAGTTCCTTTATTCTGGCAAGCCAGGGTACAGGTTTACATACCTCCTTTTGTCATTTATTTTTTCCAATGAAGAAACCTGCCTTGCCTCTAGTCAACATCAATCATTAGACCTAATACCTTCTAATTTAATATAACAAGATAACCTCCTATTCTAGACTCATCTACCTCAAGAACAATGTTTGATCATCTGCCAGGAAAGAAAAAAAAAAGTGAAAAGGCAATTAGGAGCCCAAGAACAAGGTTGCTTTTTTGAATTCACTTACTCTACTTAAGAAAGATCACATCTCATGCCTCCAAACTCCAACATGAAAAGTACAAAGAAAGAGCACACTATTTGTAACATGGGAGAACCTAAGTTATTTGAGCAAGAGGCTCTCTTTCCTCTAAAAAGTGTCACTGACTCTGACTTATCTAGTTCAGTAGCAAAGCAGGGATCAATTCACCATTTAAAGAAAGTTCCTGTCTTTTGGTGCTGAGCCACCACATATCCAGAAGTGTCCTGGACATTCATTATCTCTAAGGGGCCCAAATGATGAGATAGCAAATGAGATAGGCCAGAATTAGAAAAGGCAAGTCTGAATATTCTCACAGTATTACCAAAATAATTATATGTGGATAGCTAGCTAGATAATTAGATAAGTGCATGAATATACACATGCCTATATATAATTTCCACGTGTGTATATATACATCGATATATGTAATATCCACATATCTCTGAATTTTATACACACATAAAATACACACATGTACACATGCACATGTGTGTGCAGCAATAAATATTTACTAAGTACCTAGTGTATGACAGACACTGAGCTAAGTTCTGGGAATATAAATGTAGGCCAAAGATAGTCCCCAGCCTTAAAATCTAATGGAGCAGAAAACATGCAAATAAATCTAAACAAAGTAAATTATATACATAATAAATAGGAAATAATTAAGAGAGTAAAGAACTAGAATTAAGAGGGATTGGGGAAGGCTTCCAGTAAAAGATGAGATTTTAGGTGAGACTTAAAGAATAAGCTAGGAAAGTCAGAAAATGCCCAATGATGAGAAATGGATTATCGTTTTTTGTGGAACAGTCAGGAAGCCAGTGTCACTGGAACAAAGAGTATGTAATAGAGCAAGGCATATGAAGAAAAAGGTAAGACTGAGATAAGTTATGAGGGCTTTGACTACTAATACTAATACTAATTCTAATACTTTGTCTTAGATCCTTTAGGTAATAGGGAGCCACTAGAGTTTCTTGAATAGGTGGGGGTGACGTGATTCGATTTGCACTTTGAGGAAGTCATTTTAGGGGCTGAATAGAGGAAGGACTAGAGGGGGAGAGACTTAAATCAGGAAGATACATCAGCAATTACTATAAAGATCCATTTGTGAGGTGATGAGGGTCTGAAATAGAGTTGTGGCAGAGTCAGAGGAAAGAAGGGGCCAAATCCAGTATGTGCAGCAAAGATGAATTCAACAAACCTTAGGAACAGCTTGGCTATGGTGGTGGTGGGGAGGGGAGAGAGAGATAATGAGAATGGGGTGACTGTTGCATTGAGAGCCTGAGGGACTGTGAGGGTGGTGGTACTCTTTATAATGAACTTTTATAGTAAATTTTATAGAAACTTTTTATAGTAATTTTTTTTTTTTTGCATTGGACTTAGTGAATTTAGGATGTATATTGGATATCCAGCTTGTAATGATTGAAAGACAGTTGGGGATTTGAGATTAGGGGTCAGCAGGGAGGTTGAAGCAATTTAGGAAGATCTGAGAATCATTAGCATAGAGAAGGTAATTAAATCCCTGGGAGCTATTGAGATCACCAAATAACATATTTAGTGACAATTCATATATACATACATATTCGTCTGGACAAATATGTATGTATATATGTATGTTTTAAGAGTCCTTTGAAAGTTTTTCACATTTTTCCACCTCTTGGTTCCTCAGAAACAGCCAGTCTTCACACTATATTTAGGTTCTTTATTTATGCCTGATTTCCCAATTGTCAGTTCTAAGGCAAATTTCTGGATCATTTTCAAATTATGGAATTTGCATCTATTGCTAAAGGTTCATCTTATAATATCCTGGGTATAATAGTACCCTCATAAAGTGACTTATCAGTTATTTGATTAAAAGATACTATTTTAGAAATGTTTTATTAAAATTTCATAACTAATCACACAAATATATAGCCACTCACACATTGAGGAAGACAATGAAGCCTAAATGGATCTTAAATCAATATTAGCCAATTGTGTTAGTGGATTTTCCTTTAAATTGTGATCACAGAAGTTCAGTCAACAACTCTGCACCTTAACTGTTTCGTTAGCAAAAAGCGACTTATGATGAAGTCTCAGTAGCATCTCTCTTAGTCTCTAGTTAATAAAATGTGTCTCAGATACATGAAAAAAGAGTTACTGACATATCCTCAGCTGGGCATATAAACAAAGTTAAGTGGCCAGGCAAGGAAATAGATTAGCTTTTGCTTAAATGTTTAATACACAATGTTTTTAATGTAGTTTTTTTTTTTTTTTACCTCATCACCAATACACACAACATATACCCATACACACACATGCGCGCACACACACACATATAAATGTAATTTCACATAATGTATACATGTATCCCGATGGAAATCATATACACAGATACACACAAATGAATGTGTCTATATGTATAGAATTGTTGTTGTTCAGTTGTTTCAGTCATGTCCATGTTTTCATGATTCCATTTGGTGTTTTGTTGACAAAGACACTATAGTGATTTGCCATTTTCTTCTTCAAATCATTTTAACAGGTGAGGAAATTGAGGCAAATAGGGTTAAGTGACTTGCTCAGGATCATACATCTAGTAAGATTTGAATTCAGGAAGATGAGTCTTTCTTACTCCAGGCCTGGCATTTCAATCTACTCTGTCACCTAGCTGCTCATATATTTCATAGAATCAAAGAATTTTAGAACTAGAAGGTAAATACTCCAACAAAGGGAAACCGTAATCAATGTCCTGCGATAACTTATGTAATCTACACTCTTTCTATCCTCATTTTTTTTTTTTGCCCAGCCTGTGATCATAGAGAGTAAAACACAGAAAACCTATTAATATAGAGTCCATATCAGTCCACTGAACTTTTCACCTCAAATGCATGGGTATATTTATTTAACCATCTCAGTTAAGGAGTTATACATGCTAAAGGGAGAGAAATTATACAAAATGAAACTAAGAAGAACTTTGATGGAAAGTCTCACTTCAGTATTATCATTATATGAGTAATAACATTAAGGGCAATTAAAACTTTTACAAGCGGTAAAAATTGCATAAAACTAAAACTCCTATATAATCTTTATTTAAATACGTATTTTTAATTTATTTAGGTACATCCCAATTACATTTTAAAATTTCAATTCATTTTTAAAAATTTTGAATTCCAAATTTTTTCCCTTTCCCACACCCTTTTCCCACCCCTTGAGAAAGCTAACAATGATATTGATTATATATATGAAAACATACCAAACATATTACCATATTAGTCATGTTGCAAAAGAAGATACACACAAACAATAAAGTGAGGGGGAAACGATTCTTCAATCTGGACAGAGAGTTCATCAGTTTGTGCTCTGGAGGTGAATACCATTTTTATCATAGGTCCTTTGGAATTGTCTTGGATCGTTGGCTTAATCAAAGTAGCTAAGTTATTCTCACTCCTTACTACAATATTGCTGTTACTATGTACGATGTTCTCCTGGTTTTGCTCAATTCACTTTAAATCAGTTTATATAAGTCTTCCCAAGCTTTTCTGAAACCATCCTTTTCATCTTTTCTTCTTGTTGTTCAGTCGTTTCAATTGTGTCTGACTCTATGGGTCCATCTGGAGTTTTCTTGACAAAAAAATATTAGAGCAGTTTGCCATTTCCTTCTCCAATTTATGAGGATTTAAAGCAAATAGGGTTAAGTGACCTGCTCAGGTAGACAAAGTTAATAAGTAGCTGAAGCCAGATTTGAAGTTAGGAAGATGAACTTTCCTGATTTCAGGACTGGCATTCTAACCATTCTCTTACCTACCTGCCCCTAGAACAATGATATTCCATCACAGTCATATACCTCAACTTTTCAGTTATTCCCAAATTGACGGGAAACCCCTCAATTTCTAATTATTTGCCACAAAAAAAGCTGCTATAGATATTATGGTACAAAATTGTCTTTTTTCCCTTTTCTTTTATCTCTTTGGGTGTTACATAAAGGGTATGTGTAGTTTTATAGTCCTTTGGACATAATAGAACCCCTATATCATGTTGAAGACAAGGGTCAGCAGTACAGAGCTATCCAAATTTCTTGAGATAAGCCAAAATTCTATCATGCTTTAGTTTTATGACAGCAATGATTATGTGTGTGTGTGTGTGTGTGTGTGTGTGTTGCTTCTACTGACACTAAAATGACTCAGAGTATGTAAACTCACTTAGATAAGACTAGTTTTTGCCGATTTCCTTGTCTTTAGTTAGTTCTCTAACAATCAAGTGTTATATTTCATATCATATGCATGTTTTTTATTGTTTTCATCTGCTGTTTTTAACTATGTATCTTTTAAGCATGGAAGGCAGGATATATGCTAAATATGGGGCTCTAAAAGAGTACATGGTAGTGGCTGTTAGAGATATTACAACAGCTGCTGGTGGAGGGAAGACAAGCATTTCAAGGATCATTCAAGCCCACAATGAAATGGGATCACTTACATTGAAGTGTAAAGAGCAATCGAAAAATAAAAATGTCAAGAACTGACAAAGTATTGCTGCAAGACAGCTTAATTAATCTTCAGAAAATAAGGGGAGACCTGCCAGAAAGGGACATGGCATATGGAACAGTTGTTATTGATTCTTCTACAGTGAGGCTACTAGAAATTGGAAGAATAGCTAGAAGATCAGTAAAAATAAAATAAAATAAAATAAAATAAGAAATTCTGAAACCAAACCAAACCATGGTGACATTACCTTGAACGGTTAATTCAATCAGCAAGCATTTATTAAGTATGTAAAATGTTTCATACTGTCTGCTAGGTCCTAAGGATACAAAGTGAATGAATGAATCAATCCCTACTCACATGGAACCTACATATTAATGAAGAAGAAAATAAGTACATGAATAAGTAGACAGAAAGTAAATGTAATGAAAATTTGCATACACAAGTAAAAAAAAATACACAGAAGCTTAGAAGTTTGAGTTTTTAATGAAGAAGGAAAAAAGTAATACAAAGACTGGAGTACTGAAAAGTGGAAAATTTTATTTTTACTGATGAAACCAATTTTTTATAGGTCTGCTAAAATCCTCATCCAAAGAAGTCCTGGTGAGCCTATGAAATCTAAGCTTCTTTATCAGACACTAAATCACTGATTCTCTCCAACTCCTTAAAATGTTTCCAGACTATTGTTTTTATACCCACTGGTTTAATAAGACTTTCATTCATTAAAGGATTGAATTATTATGCAGTGAGAAGCAGAAGGATTCCAAATCTATAGAAATTCCCAAATGGAGACAGGATAATATAACATGGCACCATGCCTCATCTCATGAAAGGTTAAAGCATGTATTTAAGAAATGCAGATAAAAATCCTTCAATACCATGGGAATTCACCTGATTTTAAATTCCATTGAAAACTTCAGGACTACAAGCAAGACAAGGAGAAAAGCAGAATTTGAACTGGTGATTTTATTGATATAGAGAACTCCTGAGTGAGCATGTTTCCTCTACAATTCAGCATCAAGTCTACAATATATAGTCTTGGTTCTTTCCCAGGTTCTCACCCCTGCTCTCACTATGCTATCATTCCTTTCCCATGGTGACCAACTGATGACCAATTGAACTCCACATTTTGCTCTTTTTGTGAGACCCTTGCCCCCTTGTCCTGCTGCTGAATTTGCCTTGCCAAGACTCAGAGTTGGATTGCTCTCACCATCTATTGCCTTACATTTTAACTCTAAAATGAAAGGTATTTTTTTTCCACTGAAATATGAGTCAAAGTTCTCAGCAGAGAAGGAAAAAGAGGAGGCATGGGAGGTTTTTAGAGGGTTTAAAAAGTTGGGTAAAGCTATTGTGTTGAGTGAGAGTATAAGCCAACCAGGAAAGAGCAAAAAAAAATTGCTTCACAGATGTGTGTCTAGTTAAAATTTGAAATATAAATTTCTAGTGGATTCAGTAAGTAGTTTCATGATTTTCTTCAGCTTTGTTCAGCAGTACATGAGTAAGAATTGAACACTGGGCTTGGAATCAAGAAGACTTATCTTCATGAGTTCAAATCCAGGCTCAGACACTTATTATCTGTGTGACCCTGAGTAAATCACTGAAATCTCTTTGTCTCAATTCCTTATCAGTAAAATGAGCTGGAGAAGGAAATGACAAACCATGGCAGTATCTTTGCCAAGAAAATTCTAAAAATGGGGTCATAGACGTGACTGAGTCAGACACAACTGAAACAACTGAATAAAAACAATAAAATAATTATGTAGATTTTAAACAATGATAACCTTTTTGGTAATCCTTCAAAGTAATAAGAAGGACTTAGACTGCTTTAATATCTAGCATCTCGTTTGCATTTAAAACTTATTCTTATAAGGAAGGAGAGCAGGGATTAATTTCTCTATGAAGAAATGGATGAGAAAAGCATAACTATTATTAATTTATATTTTACAATTACTTAAAAAACATTTAATTTGATCTTCACAAGAATCTTGTTAATTAGATACTATAAAGTATTATTCCTATTTTGCAAATCAAGCTTGCATCACAGAAGTTTCAGAAATTCAAGGTGATGTGACCACTTTCACTCTACAAGTAGTAAATTTAGATATGGCTAGATCATGGCGCAAAGAATTAGTGCAGGAAGGAGATGTGAAGGTCATCCAATCTAACTCGTCTTCCAGTAATGGATACATTGAAGACTGAAGAGGTTAAATATTTGATCCAGGGCAGAGTCAAGATGGCAGCGTAGGAGCAGCAAGGTAAAGAAAGCAGCCCCCAAACAGCCAAATCAAATACCCATAAAATATGACTCTAAACAAATTTTAGGTCTCTAAACCACACACAAATACACTTCACGCTGAAGGCAGATTGACTTGAAGGGACCATCTCAGCACTGGGAGCCAAAACCAGCCCAGCTTGAAACGTCAGCGTGGCCTTGGGGGTGGCCAGACGAGCTGAGCCAAGCCGCGGCTGGAGCTTCAGGAGAGTGGATTAGCAGGAGCTGTGGCAGTTTCCAGAATTATCAAGCCATAAAAAACAAGGACTAAGTGAAAGGTCAGTGGAACTCGGCTAAAATTGGGGGAGAAAAGCAAGTCCAACCAAACTGCCTCCAGGGCAAGGAAGCAGCAGAAGTGGTGCAGCAGCCGCCTCCACGCTGCTACTTCAGAGCTGCCGGCCTGCAGACTGCAGGGGGGCCAACCGATCATTCAGAGACCAAGTTCTCTTGCGTTGAGTGGCCTGGATACAGATTGTGGTCTTGGGTAGTGGTCCTGGGGTGCATTTTCAGTGAGCCAAAGCTGGTGGGGGCTGAAGCAGCCTCCTAAAAGCTCCGGCAGCTGGGAAGACCCCAGGGATTTGGGACTGAGCTTTCCCCTCTGGAAGCAGAGTTCCACAGAGCTAAAAATCATTGATTGGACAACCAAGAGTAGGCAAAGAAAGCAAAGTAAGAATATCGACCAAACTCTATATTCCTTCTTTGGGGATAAGAAGAATCAAAGCAGGGAATGGGAGGAAGACAACACATTCAGAACTCCCACACCAAAAGCTTCCAAGAAACATGAAGACTTCCTAAAAGCTAGAGATCAGCTTAAGAAAGATTTTGAAAACCAAATGAGAGAAGTGGAAGAAAAATTGGGAAGAGAAATAAGAATGATGCAAGAAAATCATGAAAAGAAAGTCAACAACCTGACTGAAGAAATTAACACCTTAAAAAATAGATTAACTCAAATGGCAAAAGAGGCCCAAAAAG
>CM053589.1:155838193-155944106 GCA_028646515.1 Pseudochirops corinnae
TAAAAATTTTCAAAATATCTACTAATAAAAGCTAATAGAAAAAAAAGAGACAACCAGAAGTTGTTAGATCAATTTTCTTATTCCAGTCATGTAATTGGCCATTTCTTACAGATTGAAAAGGAAAATATTGTATCTGATTATAGCAGTCATTTCAGAAATAAGTTTTTCTGAGTTTCTGATTCACGAAGTGGCTAGATCCAAAGTCAAAGCAAACGTTACAGTAGACGACAAGATAAAAATAAGAAGAAAGTGAATGAGGCCCTAACAGCTCTTCAAATTAAAATGCATTTAAATAAGAAGTCGGTATCCTTTAAACCGAAAATCAAGAAAAATAATAATATGCCTGTTTTTCCCTTAACAAATTCTTTAGAGAAAAAACAAAACTTAAATTAACGGAAAACAGTTGTCATAATAATGAAGTTGAAAAAGCCAGAAGTTATATCTCTCTTAAACATTTGACCACATTACCAAGTTGAGAGATACATCCGCCAGAGGAAACACTTGAAAAACTCTGTGAGGGAGGAAGAACACAACCATCGCTGCATCAACAGAGCAAAAATGAAACAAAAGAAAAAAAAAAGGAGTCAAGGAGAAAACAAAGTTGCAGAAAACTTGGCGTTAGGTGTAGCAAAATCAGATTATCATAAACTGAGAAGAATTAAGAAAAAAAATGGATGGAAGCAATTTCTATGTACTAGACAATATTCTAGATTTGGGGGACATAAAAGGATACCACACTCACACACACAGACACACACACACAGAGACACACAGATATGTGTGTGCATGTATGTGTGTATGCATATATGCATGCCCATGTATATACATATATACACACATTTATGTTTATATATACACATACACACATATCTATGTATATATGTGTGTAAATATATGTATGAATATTACATATACACATATGTGTGTATCTGTCTTTCTGTGTCTATATAGAGAGATAGAGAGAGAGAGACAGACAGACAGACAGAGTATAAACATTTGAACTGCACTGAGAATTTTTGTTTGTTTGTTTGTTTGCTTGGGTTATTTTTTTGCCTTTTTGGAGGGGACAAAGCAGGGCAATTGGGGTTAAGTGACTTGCCCATGCTCACACTGCTAGTAAGTGTTAAGCGTCTGAGGTCATATTTGAACTCAGGTCCTCCTGACTCCAGCGCTGGTGATCTATTCACTGCACCACCTACCTGCCCCCTGCCCTGAGATTTTTGATTATTTTAAGCTTTAGTAAGTTTAAAAACTGAAATCAAAATTTTGGAACACCTTTTATATATAAGATATGTGGATGCATATCAGTGGGCATAGGCATAGTTTAGTTGAGATCTTAGCAAGTGTATGGCATCAATTTTAATAAATGATCACAATCTTGATTATACTAGTCTACTAATAATATTTCTCCTGTTCTACTCAGATGTCTCACTTTGGAATGAAGGAACTATTGGATGCTTGAAAGCTAGAAATGCTTCTGGCATGTGCCTAGTGATGAACTGTGTGTGCCTCTTACAGCATGTGCATAGCTAGTTTGGTAAAGGAGTTTCACTATAGGTTTGGCTGCCAAGTGACATATTTTTTTGCAGGAAGAAGAGAGGAGAACAAAAACTCAAAAATAAATGGGAGGGGACTGTGTTTGTCAATGGAGGGAGGATCAAAGCTAATGAAACCACAGGTCCTTGAATTTTGAAATGTATTATCAAGCTATAGTCTAAATGTCATTTTTTTAGAGCTATTACAGAGATTATTAACTTTAGATGTGTGCAGAGGTGAGGAATTTATGTTCTTTTAAACCTAGAACATTGATCCAACCTGATCTTATCACATTCTTAGAGGATATTATCAACTTCATGACTCTTTGTGTGCTGTTCCAGCATTTTTTTCTAATACTGAGAGCTTTTTTTTCCTTCTTTTCTCTCCATCCCTCATTTTTTTTTTAAATACCTCCTCCCTGTGTCTCCTCTCAATGTCATGTAGTTATAAGAAAAGAGATTTTGGTGCAGTCCCCTGGGGTTGGATAATGAGAGTACACCATATGTTTCTTGCCTTCTTCAGAGATTGCTGTATGTATTACAACTGCAGACGAGCTCCAAAAGACAATTCCAGATTACTTTATAATACAATACCAGATTGCTAATGACCCATTGTAGCCATTGCCATATTTCAGTGATATTTATTAAATTGTTATAAGTATGAAGCTGTTTTGCTTTACCTTGGTGATAAACTAGTAGAAAGATGGGAGGTTTGGCTTTTTCAAATCATCACTTCCTCTGGTGAGTTTTCTTAAGTGTCTGAAGTGGACAAAATATTTTTGCTTTGACTGCTTATCTTTCTTCAGGGAAGATTCAAAGAGGATGCTTTTTCAAACGTACTTTACATGTCTTTCCAATAGCTTGCCAAAATGAATGATTGTGAATGTTTGATTTGGGTGTTTAATGTTCATTTATGGAAAACTAATGAGAGACATATAAGATGCACAAGACTGGAAACATGTTCCACACTTTGTTGGATCAATGATTTCAGTTAGGTGGGAACCAATTGTAACTTTCAGCTGACAGTAGAAAGATACCCCCTCCAAGTCCTCAGTGTTTATGATTCTTTCCAAAGTATGTCCATAAATCCTCAGTGAAGAATCTACCAGATGCACTGGAGGACTTTCTGCTTATTTGACTATTTTGTGGATTTCAGTGGAGCACTTGGTAAAATGGAACTGTTGGCTCTCCTTGAATTCAGGGATTTTGTGTTTTCATTTCCCTCATCTACAAAATGGTCATAATATTAAAAATATTAACTAGCTCACAAGGTTGGAGGAAAAATATTTAGCAAATCTCAATTATATGAATTTGAATTTTCATTCATTCAATAAATATCTGTTCTTCACTATGGGCAGGTGACCCTAGGCAAATAACTAAACAGCTGTTTGACTCAGCTTCTTTATCTGTAAAATGAGGATTATAATAGCAGTGTCTCCCAGGGTTGTAATGAAGATAAAATTGAATAATAATTTTAAAGTGCTTAGCATAATGTCTGGCACATATGAAGCATTAAATAAATATTAGCAAGGTGGCTAGGTGGCCTAGTGAATAGAGCATTGGCCCTGGAGTCAGGAGGACCTGAGTTCAAATCCAGCCTCAGACACTTAACACAAGACTAGCCATGTGACCTTGGGCAAGTCACTTAACCCTAAGGGCCCAGCCTTCCCTCTCCAAAAAAAAAAGCACAAATAAAAAGAAGTGGAAAGAAATATTAGCTATTCATACTATTGTTATTATTCACAAAGCACCATAGCGTTGCAGACAGAAAGCTGAGTCAGGAAGACTTGGGATCAAGTCTCATCTCCTATAGATCCTGAATTTGTGATCATGGGCAAGTTACTTAAACTCTCAGTTCTTTAGGCATCTTTGTAAGGTTGTAAGCTGCAGAAGAGTGCCATCCTACATTCATACAGGAAATTACTCAGTGTAAACTACCTAGACCAATGAAATTATAGGACTAGTCTCTATTTGAGCTAAATGTTCAAGGCACCCTACTAGATGCTACAGTTACCAAGGGAAAAAACTAGAAATTCTTCATTTTAATACCTTGTATTACTCCCTCCTATCCTTCCTTTTAATCCTTTTATTTCCTCATCATCACCATCATCACCATCCTCATTCTTTTTTTTTTGACTGTATAGTTGTAACCCCACACTTTTATTCAATGACTAGCAATTATATTTGGGGGGAGGGTCATACAGGTTTTTAATGATATTGCTTTGGGGACTGAAGCTATTGTGGATAATATGTTTCACCTTTTGTAGGCCCACCATCAATCTACCAATCAATCAGCTGAGCATTTGAAAAGTCCTTTTAAATTTCTTCATAACCTTGCCCCTCCCTATCTTCACAGTTTTGTGACATTTTATACCCATCCATATAATGTCCAATTCAGTCACACTGGCCTCCTTGCCAGGCCTTTCACATGACATAACATATTCTGAGCCTGAGAAATTTCACTGAGCAAATTCAGCATCATGGCTGAAACTCTTTTCTTCCTCATCTCAACTTTCTTCCTCCCCTGACTTACTGCAAGTCTCAGCAGAAATTCTACCCTTCACAAGAAGCTTGTTGTCAACCCCACTATTCTATAAGCAGCTTGACTTTTTTTGCCTTTCTTTGAATCCCAGGTGCTTATCAGGGTACCTAACACCTAATAGACACTTACTATGTGATTGTTGTCCTGATCTGACTCATTAAGAAAGTGGGAATACAAATGGAAAAAGAGAGACAGCCCCTGTTGTCTTTCAAAGAGTTCTTACTCTAGGTTGGAGACAACTCGTGAAAAAAAGGGCAGAGTAGATCAAAATACTTGGAAGTCCTAAAGATATCGAGGCCTTAATATGTGCCAGGAACTATGCTGGAGATACAAAGAAAGGCAAAAATATATTTAAACACAATAAGAAATGGAATTCGAAGCCAAGACCAGAAGTCAGGATGTCTTAGTTTTCCAAAAAGTTCTGCCACTTAATTAAATGATAATTGTTTAACCTCTATAGACCTCAGTTTCATCATGTAAAATGGTGAAATAACCTAAACCATTTCTCATCTTTCCTCCAACTCCAACAGGCTATGTCTTTGTGTATAAGTCTACTGGCTGTTCAAGAATGACACACTTTACTTTTCAGAGAGGATTAGGAAAGCACAGACAAGAAGTACTGGATTTTAACAGTATTCTAGGAAAGGCAACTGATGTTTGCCTTTTGTATGGCTCCATGCAAAGGCTGCTGAGATAGTTTTATAATTCTAGGCCCATAATCAAAGGGCACTGTATAGAAAGTAATTTTTAAGACATTTGTAATAAATGGAAAAGAAGGGATTACATTTTTCAGCAAAGGTAATTTTTAGCTGAATAGTAAATATATTTATGCATACATACTCATATATACATGAGTGTGTATTTGAATATATATATATATTCATATTTGCATATAAATATAGTTTAAAACTACACTAAAACATTTGCAAAAGCACATACACACATACACACACAAACACGTGTTATAGACTGTTCAGCAACTAAAGAGTATATTTTTGATTTGTGGCTTCAAGTCCCTCCTTTGAAATTTCCACTTGTATTACCTTAAACAAGTCAGTTAATTTGTTAATGATCTATGCAAATCTCAACCTTTTCTAAGTTTCCCTCACCCAGAAAATCCTTACACAAGTGAAATCACAGGTGCAATCACTACATAGTCCATATCCTAGGATTGTTGCAGAATCGATAGGCAAAAGGCAAATCTTGTCATGGGATTGCTTACATAAACAATTAGAATGAACTTTGACTCAATATGCAACCCTTGATGATTTTGAACTTAATATAGAGTTTGGGTAATGGCAATGTATGCTACAGTGGCCATTTTATGGAGCAGTTATGGCAAATCTTTCTCCCTTTTTCTGCTGCCTAATTTTTGGCAATTCCACTGTTTATCCACAACTCCCTCAGAGTAGTTTCTCAACTAGGAAAACTAAAGGATCTAAAACTTAATTTGATTAAACTTGCATTTTTTTTTTTAAGCAACGTAGAACTTTAGTGAGAAACAAAGCCCAAACAATTTGCCTTAAATCAATTGTCTAGATTTTAATAATCTATCTAAAACCATGGAGATGTAGTGGGGGGAAGAGACAATAGTATTTCAAGTTTGAAGGAGATTATTTTTCCCCCATTTTTCTACCAATCATCAAAAGTTATAACCATTTACCTCTCAGCTATTTCAATTGTTTGGAATCTTTAATTTTACCTCCACTGCTTCAAATCTCCTAAGTAAAACACTACTTTTTCCTGTATTATATATTCATAACTATAAGCTGAATCAATCTTGCTATTTTTTCTTTTGTATTCAAAAATGTTATTTTGTGATGAAAGACACTAAATTTTGTGATAAAAGCCAGAAATGTATATTGAAGATTTCTGTAATGTTATCTCTTTCAAGACGTTAATCTTTCACAAGCATATCTACTGAACTCACTTATGATGTTTCTAATTTAGAGTAATCTCTTTTGAAAGGAAGTTCCTTCCCCAGTTCCCTGCTAGAAAGGCCAAATTTTCATAGCAAATTCTCAAAATTCTCAATAACTAGTTTTTCAAAAGCTATCCATCAGAATAATGGCTTCTTAGGAAAGCGGCTAGTTTCCTTAAACAGTTTGACAATATTTAAAAAAAAAAATACTTTTGGTCTTAAGAAAGTGGCAGCCTTACTAATCCCAGCAGATTAAATGACCCAATGACTCAGATGTCATTTTAGCGGACACCCCATCTTTGCCATCAGATTCCAATTATTCCACTTCCTTGGATTCAGCCTTTTTTTGATTCAGATATCTCAGCTCCAAACCTCATCTTGTTTCACCCCACTCAGCTTTGCTTGTCTCAGCTGGACATCCTCTTTCGCAGCATCATGAACCACTGCCAAAAACCTAATAATGTTGCAATGCAAGAATGTCAAGATACTGCTGCACTTTCAATTAAAAACATTTTCTTCTAATATCCTTCTGTTAGCTAGCATTCCCAGTTAAGATTCTTGCATGAGGAATCTTGCATGCATGCTTCTTGCTGGGATCTGTGTTTCCTCAACACAACCATTGGGGAGACCTAACATTTGTAACTACTCGGTCTGACCCGGTATTATTGTCTCAGATGACATAGTGCTGCCCTCTGCTGGCTACTGCTTATTGTACAGTCTTAAAATGGCACATCAGGCCTAAACGAATTCCCTAAACAATAAAACTTCTTCTCTGTTGCCATAGATGAGGAAAAAAATAGAATGAACTTTCAGAATATATTGCAAAGAATAGTTGATTAACACGCCCAAAGGAAGGAAAATACATGAATCAGTATAACAAAATTAACTTCAGACAATATATGCCTCAGCTTCTTCTAGAAGATTAAATGTTGTATTAAGAAGAAATATTAATTTTTATTTCAATTCAAACATGTTTTTCAAATCCTAAAATTCTCAAGATCAATTCCTCACATTTTTTCACAAGGGTTCCCTCTGACAATTAAAGTTGGATCTCCCAGGGTCCTCTCTGCCCAGCTTTGCATTGATATTCTATTCCATGACATGCCCTTCCATAGTTTTAATTCTTGCATAAAGGATGATATGGAAAACCAAATTGTTTCACAGAGCTGAGGAGACATTCTAGGTTGGAAGCACCACTATGGTCAACTCAACCAAAACGTGGCAGTGACGAGGGATTTACCTGCATTTTTGTTTCTCTTATTTATGCATCTTGTATTTATAACACAGCTATTTCTGGATGGACTGAATCACTAAATAGTGTTCCAAATAGTAGATGTGAGAGAAGAGCTCTGCTCTTGGCCCCCGTCAGTTTCTTCCCAAGTTCTAAGCATGTTTAGCCATCCAGGGCTGACGGCTCTTGCCCAGTCTATTCCAATTCCGCCCATTGGAACTTACTGACTTCTTTTGAATGGAATCACTACTTGTCTCAAGCTGCAGTGAGACACTATTTCAGGATCTTCTCCATTGCCAGGCTGCCTTTTGGGTAAGATTTCTTTATTCTTTTGTCCCCTGGGCCATCTAAGGAAAAACAAAAAGACCCTGAACTTTTGAGTGGTCTCTCATAACTCTGTGTATTCATCAATGCTGGATGGCAAGCCTTCTTGGATCTTGTGGGCCAAGAATATTTCTATTAAGAGGAAAATGGAGAGGTTTATCATGGAGCATAAGAGATTTGGGGGAGACAGAAGAGCTACATTTGAGCATTTGAGTGGTTGTTCCATCAAAAATGGAATACAGTTATTCTTCTGGGTCTTTTTATTGTTGTTCAGTCATTTCAGCTGTGTCCAACTCTTCATGATACCATTTGGGGTTTCCTTGGAAAAGAAACTAGAGTAATTTTTCATTTCCTTCTCCATCTCATTTTACAAATGAGAAAACTGAGACAAACTAAGTTAAGCGGCTTGCCCAGGGTCACACAGCTAATAACTGTCTGAGACTGGATTTGAACTCAAGAAGATGAGTCTCCCTAATTCCAAATCCAGTTCTCTATCTATAGCACCGATTACAAATGAGCAGAAAACAACAGTTCAGATTTAGGCTTAATGTAAGGAAACTTAACCCCTGTTGCCTCTGTTTCCTCAATTGTAGAGATAATAATAATTGCACCTACCTCACACAGTTGTGAGGATCAAATTAGATATTCATAATTTTTTTTTTTGCATGGTGCCTTACATATAGAAGGAGTATAATAAATTCTTATTTCCTTTACTTTTCTTTTTCTTAATATTTGGAGCTATTAAAAAGTACCTTAGGAGGTAGTAGGATTCCATTCACCAAGGTCTTCCTATGAGGACTAGATGATCACTTGTTCAGAGGAGTGGTGATTCTTAATGAAGTATGAATCTCTGAAGTTGTTAATTTTGAGATTCTACCTTGATGAGCATAAAGCTTATGGGTAAGAGACATTGAGAACAAGAAACCTTCTACAAATAAGCTTAGCTCTATTTCATTGCCTGGGCAAAGAGCTAAGGGGTGCGGTGTACATTTCTTTGGCCACAAGGATTGATGGCAGGAGACAAGGTAAGCTGAGGTACCTAACTTTGAATGTCAATGACCAGTTTTCTGCTTATTCCTTTGGGAACCAGGGGGAAAAAGCAATTAAATGTCTATGTTCTCTGAATTGAAGAATAAATGAATGAATGAATGAATGAATGAATGAGTGAAGGAGTGAATGAACGAATGAATGAACAAACAAGCAAACAAATAGATAAATGAATCAATAAAAGCCCTTTCTAATGAGCCCCATCTTGCTTAGATATGACAAGAGCTTAAAAAGCAATAGTTCAGAGATCTTATGTCAGTTTGGCTTCTGCCTCCATTGACGCCCATCACAATTCTTTTATGACTTAGGACTCTGAGGTTTCCAAGGATGAAAAACTCGCTGGCAAACCTAGCCACAAGAATCCTGAGACATAGTTAGGATGGTCATAGGATGATAGGTATTTATGATTCCACTCAATACCTTCCTCTCTTTCTAGGTCCTGCAAGGATTTATTTATTTATTTATTTTGTACTCTTAACACCTTGGAGACTGTAGTGTCACTTGTTTATCACAATGAGAGAGCAGAGTAGGACTTTTGATTTGATGGAACGTGAATTTAACTATAGAGAATATAAATCAAATTTTATATAAGTACTTAAAATTACAATAAGCGTACCACAATTTTGCTTTTTTTGTTTTTTTTCTAATTGAATTTTATCATTTCATCTGTCTTTATTACTTAAAAAAAAACAGAAGAACAGTCTGGCAGAAGTGGGGCCTATTATTACTCTATGCTTGCATCTTCACACCAGAGTCATAATAAGTTATATATTTTACAGCAACTTCAATGATTTTATATGGATGACTATCTCCAACTACTCTTTCCTCTCTCTAGTATGGAGTTTTTGCTAACAATAACAAAGATCAGGTTACCATTTCAGTGTTATTAAAATACTCCCCTACCTGCTATTCCCAAATCATATCCTACAGCTAATGTTGATATAATAAATACGCCTATATCTAACTTACCATTTAACTTCAATAAGCAAGATTGAAAAGAAACTAATAGAACAGGCATCAGTTTACTTCTGAGCAAGTTGTATTGGTTTTCTTAGTTAATCTGTCAATGGAGCTTAACTATACAAAAAACTCTCCCAGAGGCATGCAGGGAATAATGACTAGTGAAATGGAAACAACAAAACAAAACAAGACTTCAGCACTCAACTAGGAAGGAGGGAAACTGCACAAACACTTTTTTAATACCTTATTTTATTTGCACTTCCAAGCTTTATTTCCCCTTACCCACGTGGTCCTCCAAGGAGAGACAACCTCCTAAATCCTCTTTGAATGCCTAGCTCTCATCACAAAAAAGGAATGTCTATAATACTATCGATTATTTAGTCATTTCAGACACAATCTCTCTCAATCAAATGATCATATTATTTGGACACTTCCAACCTGATTAATTCAGGCTACTCTAATATAGGCAGGGTGAGCTACCATTTGCACAATTTTGCTGACACCTTACTTGTCCTGATATGATGACTAAAGCAGTGAGAAAAAATCCTAGAAATCATAAAGAAAGTCCAGGACTACCACTTAACATACATCTTTAACTCTAGATATTAATGGCTCTATAAATGAATAATATAAACAGAATTTGGGATACCATTTTAACACTGATTTTAAAAAAAACAGACTGTCTAGTACCCTCTGGTATCCATATATATAAAGCATTTATATGCACCATTATAAATTATCCTTTTCTTTTCATTGAGTTCTCCATATGTCATACCAGGTAACAATTTGAACAAATGAAATATGGTAGACTCATCTGAATTACTGAAATAACTAGCACACATTTTATAACGTATTCCATAATTCAAATTTTCAGTTTTTCTTGACCTTTCTAAAATTCACTATTATTACTAGTAATACAAACTAATCATTGTAGCAAATATACACATATACTATTTGTATGTATATAAGTGTATGTGTTTGTAATTAACATGTAATAACATTAGTATAATGAGTATAATTAGGTAGGTATATACATACTTGAATGTGTAAGTAGGGTTATATATATGTGTGAATACACATGCATTCACATACATATATATACATTCGTAATTAGACACATCTACACATCTAAATAGGTAACTCTTTGGAATTTCATATCTAGTAATGATATCTTTTTGCTACTGACCTATTAGTAAAACAGATTTAATAATATTACAAAACTCTTTCCAAGCTATCATTTATCTTGGCTTTTCCACTAACTTGTGAAGATAAAATCTGTCCTTTGATCTGATAGCCAAGATATAATCTATTTATCATTATATTATAAATCTATCTTATATTATAAATCTTTAATTATAAATTTTCTTCCATATGAAAGCTGAAAATGCATGAAGACCCCCATATAATACAATGACTCTCTTGTCAATAATTCCATTGTGTTTCCCTTTTCACATTTTCAGTGAGTTATACTAAGGTAGCTAAACAATTTTCTAAATTGGCAGCAGAATGCTTTTAATGTCACAACCATGGGAAGTTATTCTTCTTAATATAGCATTATCTATCCAATCTAAGACTGCATTCAGAACAATGTAGTCACCAGAATGAGAGAAACGATCATCCACTACATTCTGCTCTAGTCAGACAACATTTGGAAAATTACACTCACTTCTGACTACCTAATTTTCAGAGGATCCATGACAAACTGGATTGGATCCAGAGGAGGATGACCAGGAGGGTGAAAGGATGTGAAAATATTACAAAAATAGATTAAGGCATGTTAATTTAATGAAAGATCAGAGAGGAGAGAAGTAAAGGGAAAGGGAAAAGGGAAAAAAAAAAGATTTAAAAGGGAGAATGGGGGGGGGGAGGAGACAGAATGGAGAGGAAAGAAGGGGCTGAAGTGAAAAGGAGGAAGGAGAGAGAAACTAAAAGAGAAAAAAAAAAACCTTTCAAAGACTATCATGATGAAGAGGGATTAAATTTGTTCTGCCTGTCAAGAGAAGCTAGAACTGGAACTAACAAATGAAAGCAATAGGGAGGTAAATTTTAGGGTAGTGAAAAAACTTGATAATAATTAGAGTTATTTACAAATGTAATGAGCTACTTGGCAAGGTGTTAATTATCAGATGATATGTAGTAAACTGAAGGTGAGGCCACTTACTGAGAAGAGCCATGTTTTAGGATGAGAAAATATTCAGGTTCCATACAACATTAAGATTATGTGACTTGGTAGGAATTCTACAGAGGATTCATTCTTCAAATAAGGGTTAATGAGAGGATAGAGTGCTAGACTTGGATCTTAATTGACACTAGATTTGAAATCCTGTATCCCACACTTAATAGCTATGTGACCATTTGTAAGTGACTTATCCCCTTGAAGTTTCAATGCTAAATATTCAGAGGGGAAAATGAAACACACACACACACAGATATATGTGTATAGATGTATATATACTTTATATATATATGTATACATATATATATTTTCACATGGCTATTATGAATATGATTTGAGATATTCATAAAAAGCTTTTCTGACCATAAATAATCATATACATTTTACTATTATTATAATCATTGCCATCATCCTTATTAGTTCTGTGGCTTCTCCCAGGTCCAATTACTATATTATGTCATCATGAACATTTGTTGTTTGTCAGTCATTTCAGTCATGTTCAACTCTGCATGATCCCATTCGTTGTTTTCCTGGCAAAGATACCAGAGTAATTTGCTATTTCCCTCTCTAGCTCATTTTATGTATGAAGAAACGGAGGCAAACAGGGGTAAGTGACTTGTCCAGGTTCATATATCTAGTAAACATCTGAGATCAGATTTGAACTTAAGAAGATGAGCCTTCCTGACTTCAGGTACAGCACTTTATCCACTGTGCTGCCTAGTTGCCCTGGCTCTATTGTATATTGTTAAGTAATATTTTATAACTCTTTATTCCCTATTTACTTTCCATGACTTTTGTACTATTTAAATCAAAATGAACTAATGTAATTCATTGAAGAATATTATTAAGGTAGAGCTTATGTCACCCAAAAAATTCCATCAGTCCAATAATTAGTCAACAACCCTGGCATTATGTGTCAGACACAATATTAAGTAGTTGAGATACAAAGAATCAAATATCTCTTGCCATCCAGGAGATTACCTTCTGAGACTATCTGTATCTATATCTAATATCTAGTGGAACTATCTATATCAAAACCCTACATATTCTTGGCTTCTCCTACCTTTCCAGTTTTTTGACTTCTTATATCCCATCATGTACTCTTCAATTCACTGACCTTGGTTTCCTTGCTGTTTCATGAATGTGATCCTCTATTTCTTGGCTCAAGGTGTTTTCTTGGGTTGTTCCTCATACCTGGAATGGTCTCCCTTCTCATCTCTGCCCTCCTGGCTTCCTTTAAGTACCATTGGAAATCCTTTCTTATATAGTAAGGCATTCCTACTCCCTCTTGATTCTAATGTCTTCTTTCTTTCTATGCCATATGTAGCTTGTTTGTACATATTTTTGTGTTTGTTGTCTGTCATCCCCTTCATTAGATTGTAAGCTCATGGACTGCAGGTACTATCTTTTGTTTCTTTTTGTGCTCCCTATCTTTAGCACAGTGGTTAGCATGTAGGAGGGGCTTAATCAATAGTGTTTGTCTTGCTGATTGTATGTATGAAGCTATGTCTCTATGTAGCTATCTATCTATCTGTCTGTCTGTCTGTCTATCTATCCATCCTAGGGAGAAAAGACCTCCTTAAGGAGGTGGTTCTTGAACTAAGACTTAAAGAGCTCAGGGATTCTTTTTGTTTAATTCAATTTATTTTTAATTTATGAAATAAAACAACAATTTATGTAACATAGTGGGGAAAATGGTTGCACAAGAAATTTCAAATCTATTATGTACAATTTACTATTCCTTTTAAAAATATAATAAAATTATCGTGTAAATTTCTTTTTTCTCTTTTTTCTTCCTTCCCCCACTGCCCTAGAGATGGTTACTAACAGACACAAATATGCATATGTGTAAATACACACACACAATAACTCTATACGTACTCCTGTTTATTATTTCATTTTCTGAATGCAGAGAGCATCATATTTCTTATGCCCTTTGTAGTTACTTTGGATGTTTATAATAGTCAAAATGACTTATTTACTCAAAGCTATTCACTTAAAGTAACACTACTACTGCTTCTGTAGACACGGTTCTCTTGGTTCTGCTAATTTTGCTCTTCATTATTTTCTGCAAGTCTGTAAATTTCTTTCTAAAATCAATAAGCTCACCATTTCTTATAGCACAGCGGTATTCCAACACAATTATACACCATAACTTGTTCATCTATTCCCCATTTGATGTGTATCTCTGCAGTTTTCTGTTCTTTTCCACCACAAAGAGAGGTGCTATAAACATTTTTAAATTCAAAGCTCAGGAATGCTAAGAGTCTGAAGTGTGAGGAGAAAGACTGCTAGACAACCAAAGTATAGGCATAGACAGAGAGGATGGAGTTCTGTAGGAATAGCAAGTCAGTATAACTGGATCATAGCATGTATGGAGGGGAATAAATTGTAAAAGAATTAGAAAGGAAGATGGGATCAAGTTGTGAAGACCTTTATTGGCAAGGAGAATTATATCTGACCCTGATCATACCAAGGAAACAGTGAATATTTTGGAGCAAGAGGATTACATCATCAGATATACGCTTCGGAAAAATCACCTTGACTGCTCTGTAGAGAATGCATTAAAATCAGAAAAGATGGCTTCCAATTAGTAGATTATCACATTAATCTAGGTGAAAGGTGATGAGTGTCTGAACTAGGCTGGTGGCTATGTGAATGGAGAGAAGTGGGCAGAGGCAAGAGATGTTACAGAGGAAGATATCACAAGATTCAACAATGAACTGAATATGAAGAGTGAGTTAAGACAGATTGATTTTTTTCCTATTAGTTCTATTTGAAATAATTATATGTAATTATATGTTTTGTGAAATAAGAATTAAAAATAGAGTTGAAAATGAATGTGAATAATGACATTCAAATAGATTCAGCAATTATTTATTAAATGCCTACTATCTGGTAGACAGACAAATATGTCACAGTGCCTGCTCTAAAGGAACTTTCCATTGAATAGGAGGGGCTGGGCTGAGCAAGTACTATGATGTAGAGAGGCAAATAAGTATAAAAGAGGTCTTAGCAAAGTGGTACGAGGAATTTGTGAGAAATGGGGGGGGGGGAAGAATGGAAAATGAAGGGCAAAGAAAACAGGGAAAAGGAGAGAAAGGAGAAAGGGAAAGAAGGCAGGGAGAGAGATAGAGATAGAGAAAGAGAGAGACAGAGACAGACAGAGACAGAGAGGCAGAAAGAAAGAGATGGAGACAGAGAGACAGAGACAAAGAAAGAGAGAGAACAAGAACTTTCTATCATTGGACACATCAAGGAAGATTTCATGAAAGTGGTAGAATCTGAGATGAACCTTGAAGAGAGGGAAGTGTGCACTCTAGACATGAAATACGTGGAAAGGTAAACCTATCAGAGAGGCCTAGTTGCAGAGTAACTCACATAGATGGTAATGCAAAATATGAGGAAAGAAGTGGTGTGTTCATAGATTTAAAGTCAGAAGGGATCTTAGAAGGAATTTAGCCCAACTAGTTCATTTTACAGATGAGATAACTAAACTGAGCCTGTATATACGCATTGTAGCCAGATGACGGAGGACCTTAAGGTCATAATCTGACATATATTTTATTTAGGTTGCAACTTTGAACAAAGAACTGAAGTTTTATGGGTAAAGTAGTGATGCAATCATCTTAGCGCTTCAGGGAAATTATCTAAGCAGTAGTCTGGGGGATAGATTAAAGTCAGGAGTCAAGAGATGATTACAAAAGTCTCAGTGAGATAAAATGTTTAAGCTATAGTATTTGTGAGGAAAATGTTGGTGCAGGGTCAGATGTAAGAGATAATGAAGATACTAATAATTTATTTTTATGTATGAAGTAATGAAGAGGTGGCTAAATTCATACTGATTTCAAGAGTATGAAATTGGGACTTTGGAAGAATCATAGCAGCATTAAGAGAATTTAGGGAGAGAAGCAAGAGTTAATAGGGAAGAACTGTCATGAGATAGAGGCATTAGATTTGTTCTTGGGCAGTGGGCAGGCACAAGAAATGATTGGAAGATCTTGTAAGGGAGCATTACGGCATGAGGTAGAGGATGGTGAGTTTTCTAACAGTTGGAGCTATCCCAAAGAAGAATACATTTGAAGGGGCCAAGCAAAAGCTGAACAATCACTTGTCAAATATACTCAAGAGGAGATTTCTCTTCAGCTACAATAAGATTAGATGATTCCTGAGGTCCCTACTAACTGAGATTGACTATTCAGTTTCAGTTTAGCAATAAAGATAAATCTCAAATTTCAAAACATTTAGGCATGAGTTGTTGGTGAGGAAATAGAGACAAGAACATTGTAGTGCTTTTCTTTTTAATTTTTATGACAATAAAACTCTGGAACCTCTGGAACTTCCCTCAACCCTTTTCCACCTCAGACATTGTAAGGTCGGCTTTGGAGTTATGTTCAGTTCTGGGCTTTCACCATCTTCCTTTTGTGTGCTGTCTTCCCAATTAGAATGTAAACCCCATTGTGATCAGAGACTGCCTTATTTGCTTTAATTTTATCCCCAAGACTTGACACAATAAATGCCTGGCACATAGTAAGTATTTAAGAAATTAATAATCCATCTATCTGAATTTAAAAAAAAAGTCATATTAAGACTTACTTCAGTCATGCATCTATAGAAAAGAGGGCAACAGTTCCATTTTAAGAAAACATGTTGCTACTATCTCAATGTAGTATAGCACAACATAAAAAGGGGAAAAAATCCCCATGAAACTTGTATTTATAGCTTAGATATAAATAATGAGGGTTCTTGAAACTTTTGCATCATGGATCCCTTTGACAATTTTGTAGAGTATACTGACCCACTTCTCAGAATAGCATAAACTGAATAAAATGTTATGTTCACAAAAGAAACAATCATATTGAAATATAATTATCTACATATCCTATTAGAAATTAAAATGTTCTTAGTATTAATAAGAAAATAGTTTTGCAAACCCCCTGAAAGGGTTTTGAAGACTTCCAGAGGTCCCTAAACCACACTTTGAAAACTGTTATAATAAGCTGTTAACCAAAGGAAAAGGACTTGGGATCACAGCTTTATAGCTAAATATAGACCAGGAAAGTTATCTTGTCACACAGACAATAAGTGGCAGAGTTGAAATAGTTAGTAATTTCCCATCATTAAAGTGATAGTAGGGGTGGCTAGGTGGTGCAGTGAATAGAGCACCACCCCAGGAGTCAGGAGGACCTCAGTTCAAATCTGACCTCAGACATTTAGCACTTACTAGCCATGTGATCTTGGGCAAGTCACTTAACCCCAACAGCCCTCCCAAAAAAGGCAAAAAAAAAAAAAGCAACATGATACTAGTCTTTGTTCATCTTGATTGCAAAGATGGTACAGAGACACAGCGTTCATAGAGATTACTGAGGATCCCCCTTGAAGAGCTTTTTTTTAATGTGGGTTATATCTATCAATATTTACTATATTAGAAAATAAAATGGACACATTTTTCAACTGTTCATGTCAAAATAATAAGCCCTAAATAACATAAAAATATAATTATCAAATTATTGTTAATTCAAATATTTCCCCCATTCCATAGTTACATTAAAGATAATTAATCCACACCAAATTGTACAACTATATGGTATAAAAGTGCCTCTGTCTTTGTTTCCTGCTATTCTAAAACCTTGGGTTTATTTTTGGTTTAAATGGGCATGGTAGTCAGTCAAGTAGAATTTATTTCATCCTTATTATGTGCAAGGCACCATGCCGAGCACAGGGGCTGTGTGAGACACATGGTTATCAGGCCAACTAGAGCCCTGGAGTATTAATACTGTCTCTGAGGAAGCCCTAGAGAGCTCAACTGATGCTCTAAGAGACATCTAAACTGATGCTAATCTGAGGTCATCATGGTGTATACACCACTAGAGTCAATACATGCCTGGCTTCTGGGAACAAGGTGAAATTTATTCCTCTTGTGGTCAAATTGGAATTTAAAGCTGATAGAGTGAGATTCCAATTGCCCATTAGAAGGAAAGTCTCATTCTCTCTGTGCTAAGAATTGTCGGCCTTACATCTTCCTACCAGCAATTAATGTGCTAATTATATTGAGAATTCTGCATATGCCTTTAACATCATGACCTGCTTATTACAGTTAGGGCAGAAATGAGCCAACTCTGACCTTTTGTGATTGGAGAGACTTTGCACTGTGGGATTTATCTTGCTTCCTGGGTCTGCGGAGGTAGGCCAAGTGACATTTAGCCAATCACTATTCCCATTTCTACCATTAGTTTTAATGGCTCTATTTGTCATTTGGCTCCTGAGATGGTTTTCCGCCCTCACTTTCACCTGGCTATCATTTCACACTCTTACCTTGCTTGGCTTTTACATGAAATTCATATTCATATACAAGGAGACACAGAGCACTGTATCCAGTTAATGAGGTAGATCCTGCCCATGGGATTTATAACCTTTACAGATAAATTTAAGGAAGAACAATTTCCAGACTTACCCAGTACTTTTCTCTCTCAATCTATTTATACTCTCCTTCTTCACCTTTTCCTGTTGGAATTCCCAAGTTTTGCAGACAACACATGTAGATTTCGTTTGTCAGTGAACTCCCTACCCACCAAATTCCTTTGTATTTATTTATCTTCATGTATGTGGATCCCCTCCCCTCAGTAGCCTGCAAAGGACTTGAGTGCAGAGACTTTAATTTCTGCATTCATTTCTCTAGCCTAAGAGGTGGCATGGAGAATTAGATAGGGATCTGGCTTCAGAATCAGGAAGAGTTCAAGTATCCTTTCTGAAACATCCTAGCTGTGTGACTCTAGGCAAATCCTTTAATCTCCCAGTGCCTCAGTGAACACTGTAAGATTATAAATTAGAGAGTAGATACCAATTTGCATTGGAAGAGGAACTTTCCTCACTGTGCATTCCATGTTCTAATGAAATCAGACTTCTAGTAATGTTTTTAATCACCAGCCTAAAACAAAGGTTTGTACATAGTATTTAATAAATATTCACTGAACTGAACTGAATAACAAAATACTTCTAGTACTGCTGAATTAGCAAAGTCACACCTAAAGACTAGTTAAGGTAATGATACTTCAAAAGAAACATGTTCTGATTTTCTAATTATCATCCTCTCCATTTTGTCTCATAGTCTTCAGATAATTTGAATTGGTAACCTTGACAGCCTTGTAACACCCTAGAAATTTTTCTTTTTTTTCTTTTGAATTTAAGTACTGCTTTTATCTTTTTGTCCCCCCCCCCCCAAGGTCCCTTAAAAAACAACATGATCCTTAAAGCTAAGCATATAGTTGAGGAAATACAGAACTATTCTCTCTGACTTTTCCTTTTGTATCACTAAGTGACCAGAAAGAACAACATCCTATATTCTCAAGATACAGTATAAGCAACAACCTGAAACAAACAGAAACATGTGCATACAGTTTTATTGATAGTAAGAAATAGGCAGAGTAAAACAGGGACTTACAGCTGCATTTCTGAGGGGAAAAATACATCTTTTTTTAATTAAAATTTTTGTTTATTCTTAGTTTATATCACTCATTTCTACAAGATTTTGAGTTACAAATTTTCTCCCCATCTTTCCCCTACCCACCACCCCAAAACAGCAATCCTACTGTATGCCTCCTCCCCCAATCTACTCTCTCCTATATGCTCCCCCATCCTCCCTTTGACTTTCAGGTAGGGCAAGATGGATCTCCATACCCCAGTGCCTATATAATTTATTATTTCCCAGTTGCATGTAAAATAATAATAATAATAATAATAATAACAATACATTTTTAAAAAACATTTGATTTTAAATCTTTGAATTCCAGAGTCTTTCCCTCCCCCCTCATCACCCACCCTTATTGGGAAGATAAGCAATTCAATATGGGTTGTACATTTGTAGCTATGCAAAACATTTCCATAGTGGATATATTGTGAAAGACTGACTATATTTCCCTCCATCCTATCCCGACCCACACTTGTTCTACTTTGACCCTGTCCCTTTTCAAAAGTATGTGCTTCTAACTACTCTCTCCCCCAACCTACAACACATCTTTTCTACACATTTCACTTTATTTTAATTGTAAATACTTGTGCAATATGTGCATATGTGTGTATATTCATTATAGTTTTCTTCAAATATATATATATATATATATAGATGGATAGATAGATAGATAGATATAGATATATAGACTATAATCCACTTGAGTGCAGTTTTATGTAACTTGGTGTGAGCCACTAAAACTTATTCTGACTGCTTCACTCCTAACTTCTAGGATGCATGCATAATAAGCCTTAACCTACCAGGTTACTGCATGTTGCCTCTCCTCATCTCCTTGTTTGCTTATGGCACAGTTAGAATGCAGCTTCCTGGCTCACTGCTCCTCATTCCTTATTAGACAATTCACAGAATATTATCATGTTGATGGTCCAACAACTCCATTGACTTATCCCAACTGACCCACTGGTGATGTGCTATAGTCCCATGCCCACCTTCTGTTTAAAGACCGTATACATTTGATCCCTTCTCTGAGTGTGCATCCCAATTAACAGTCTGTATATGACTCATGGAATTGTGGAGCAATGGGAGGGGGGGAGGTCACACATTTATTCTACATCACCATTAGCATTGTGACATCTATTCTCCCCATATCAAAGTGAGTGGCAATAATACTTTGTTACCATCTCTTTGTGTCTGGTGGAGTTACTCTTCACCTTAACCACATCCTCCCCTTTTACTTTGTACTTGGTTATTTTCCCTAGTACCCATTCAACATTAGCCATATAATAGAAAATAAATATTGAATTGATTCAGTTTGTGCTGAAAATTGATTTTAAAATCATTGTGAAAATTGTGACTGAATAGTGACAATATTCAGTATCTTTTGTTTACAATTACATTGTACTGGTACACTAGAACACAAGCAACCACATCTCATCAGTATTTCCAAATTTCAATACTACAGCATAGTTAAAGATTTTAAATGTCAAAAACTGCCTTTACTTTCCATATTACATGAAAGGACTGTGCAGTTTTGTTTTCCAAGCTTGGTATTGCTATAATTAAAGGAAAGGGTGATTTTGATAAAAATCAATCTTTGCTCAGAGAAATATATTTACTGCAGGGAATGTAAGTTAAAACTTATTGAAACTCCTTGCAGAAAGTGTAACAAAAGCAAACTCAATGAAATGCTTTTCCGACTAGTATAAGATGAACCACTGAATGGTTCATGTACAATTGTACGCAGTGATAATAGGAATATAAATTGATAAGGATTTGAACAGAATTAAGATTACATTAATGTACTGAAAAACATTGTATGTATTTTCCAGAGTTCAAAATTAGGGGTTCTATATTAGACTTACAGAGGAATAAGTTTGCGCTGCCTATTAGGAATACCTTGATTAGAACTATCCAGCAATCTATCTTGCTGGGAGTGTTCAAGCAAGGGATTTTTCTTATGTTAGGGCAATTATAAATTGGATTCATACATTTGGTGGAAGATTAGATTCGATGACCAATAAGGTTTCTTCCGACTATGAAATTCTATTATTCTAGTAGTTAGAATAAAAAGAAGGGGGCAAGGAAAAAGGGAAGGAAGGGCAGCCAAAAGCACAGGACTTTGAATTTAAAAGAGTTGAGATCAAATTCCACTGAAGACACTTAGTTGAGTGATTCTGGAAAGTCACTTAACTTCTTTCTGACTCAGTATCCTCATCTGTAAAATGGGGATGATAAAAATACCTAATCTTCAGAGTTATTGTAAAGATAAAATGAAAAAATTATAAAGTATTTGCCAAACCTTAAAGACATTTAAATACTAGCTGGTATTATAAGGTTTTATATTATATTCTTTATCCCCAGTTCACTTCTCTCCCCACACAATTACGTACTCTGCTATAGTTCTCTCTTTTGCCTCCTAATTAGCCTAACTAAATAGAAATGTCAGGTGGATTGTTTGTCTGTTCTTAGATATATATGAGAGAACCTCCAGCTCCCTTCTGTTACCGCCTCTAGTAGGCCAGGAAGCAGAACGGTTGTCATCATCACTGTATTAATAGGTAATCTTTACATATTTTAATACATATGTTATGTAATAAGAGCCTCATCCCACAAAAAAAAAATATTGTGAGGTTATCATTATGCTCATTTAATAGATGAGGAAACTGAAGCTCACAAAACCAAAGTGATTTATCCATGATCCTATACTGTCAGAGGCAAAATTTAAACACATATTCTTGACTCCAAGTTCAACTTGCTGTCCTCTATGACATACTGGCTATATTGAAATGAATACTAAAGTGAATGTCAAGAGACATGGGTTTTACTTCTAGGTCTGACACTATCCATGTGATATTTTATATTCTTAATTCTCTAAACAGAAACAGATCTTGGAATCCTCAGCTATAAAATAAGCTCTAAAGTCCCTTTCAACTCTAAAATTCAAAGAGTCCATGCCTCAGTACGCTACAGCCAAAGACAAATGAAATGCTTGTTGTATGGTTACTGTACACTCGCTCAGGTATTAGGGCTTCAGGGATCTTGAGCAGTCTAAATGCTGCAAATATTCCATGAATTTGTCCTAAATCCAACCTTATCATTTCTTATCTATCCTTTTTTAAGGGGCATGCGTGCATGCATATGCCCCCCAAGCACACAATGCAGGGATGGTTTTATTCATCATTATTCTCCAACAATTTGGCATATCAAAGTCATCCTGATGATCCCTATGAGAACCTACTCTCTTGATGAGAGAGGCTGTTTGCCCATTACAATGCTGATCACTCTTACATCACTGGAAAATATAGTCTTCATCTTTCCCAATTTAATGAAAACTGCATAATCTGTCTTCTATTTTATAAACTGTTATATTGCAATCAAAGCATTCAGTACTCAATCACAATGTGTACCATCTAAATTCAAAATATTGCTTATTGATGATAAAAGAATGATCAAGAAAGGAAAAATTTTTGAAAGAATTGTGAGTAAATATGGAACACTGTATCCAGTAGATGCCTAATCAACTTTTATGAAAATGAATAGGACATTAGGGATCATCTAGTTCCTCTGTATTAAAGGAGAAGAAGGTCTAAATAAGTGGCTTACTTATGATCATATATGCAATATCCAATTAATCCACAGGTATTTACGTACTATCTTCCAGATAATTTACTAAGTTGGAGATATAAACGCAAAAATTAAAGAGTCATTGCCTTCATGAGACTTATATTTCTTTGGGAAATGATACATATACAAGTAAGTTGATGTAATGTAGATAAGCTCTCTCTCACATACATACATGTGTGTATGTGCATATACACATGTGCAAATATATGTGTATATGTGTGTATGCGTGCATGCATAGATTGTGTATGTACATGTATATTTATATAAATATATGCAAAAATACAACGAAAGAAATTATGATCTAAAGGAATTAAGAAATTACTCATATAGCAGGTGACAATTGATTTGAACAGTGAAAAAACTATCAATTTTAAGAGGTAAAGGCTAGGGGTAATATATTATAAACATGTGCAAAGATATGGGAGAGTAAGAAATGGAATATCATGCATGGAAAAACAGCATATAGGTCAGTTTGACTTAAATGTGGAATGTATGAGTTTATGTAATGTGACTGTTAGGACCTCCACTAAAATGACACCTTGCTTCTTACTCTACCTGATACTGGGACTGGTTCATTTACCACTATGATATCATGAATGTTACAATTCTTATTTGGTTCTTATCTTAACAGTGATTCCTCCCTGTCCCCTAACAACAACAACAACAAAGCACACCCAGCTGTGGTTAGAAAATTGTGCTCCTTTTATTTTTCATATCCTTTGGAAGCTTTGATCTACCACTGAAATATGTGCAATTTGAAGTCATAGAATGGATTCTTATATGTCAGTGAAAGCAGAATATTCCAGCAGGAAACAAAAGAGTTATTGCACAAAAAAGTAAGGTAAAAATATCCTTCATTGTACCCTCATATATTTTGTGTCCTAGGTATCTGCCTCCATGTCTTCATTCCATTGACATGTTTCTAAAAGTATGAATGCTTACAATGAAGAAAGATTACAGGGAGGGAAGTATTTTCCTATTTCTTAGAGTGCTCCTCCCCAGGCCTTGGTATTGGACTTTCAGATAAATCATCTGAAACATGTGCAATCCTAAGCTAATACAGATTATCTTCAACCTAAAATGTTTTTAAAGATCACCAACTGTGTTCTATGAAGTGTATACAAATGGAAATAAGATATGACCCCTCTCCTCAAAAAGATTGTGTTTTACTACAAAGAATGCACCTATGATATATATGATTCTGTTAAGAAGCTAAGAGATGCCAAAGGAAGGAGGAGTTTCCTGTAGTTGTAGAATTCAGGGAAGTCTTCACAAAGGAGGTGCCATTATATTTGAGCCTTAATAGATGAGTCAGATTCTGACAGGTAGGGATGAAAGACATTCAAGGGAAAGCCAAGAATATGAGTTTCCATAGAACTGTTACTTTTCCTGCTATTGAGGGAGATCTATCACAGTACAAAGGCATTCTCAAAAATATTTCACTGCAGAGAATACACTAGGTCCCACTTACAATTATTGTACCCTCCACCCACTCCTGCAAATTACCCAGTTCCAGCACAGAACACAGTACTGTAATTGCACATGCTACTAATTAAGGGACAAAATAAGTGTGAAGTGGCACTGAAATACTGCACAGGAGTAAAGCAGCAATTATATTTATTGTATAATTTCCATTTGGCAATTATATTGATTGTACAATTGAACATACTGCATAATGGTGATAATTACAATTGTTAACATTTCTGCTGGGAAGAATTCAAGTGGGTAAGCAGGTCGCTTTCCTTTACCTATGAGTAAAACATACTCGTTTGGAGATTAGCTTTACTTTTGAGTAAAAAAAATGCATATACATACATGTATGCATGTATGTGTGTACACACATATACACATATGTATTTATATATTTATACATTATGATTGCCTAGTATGTACAAGGCCTTATACTAAATTACTAGTGATAAAATGTCAAAAATCAATGATTTATTGGCCTCAAGAATCTTACTTTCCACTACAGGTATATAACATGTTCAAAGATAAATAAATATAGAGTATATCCAAAATTATACAAAATAAATATAAGGGGTAAAAGGCACTAATGATGGGAGACAGGGTGAAGAATCAGGAAAAGGCATAGTGTTGGGTAGAACTGCTGAGCTGTACTTTGAATGAAGCTAGGGATTCTAAGAGATGGAGGTGAAGAATGTGAATATTTAGGACTTGCAGAACTACCCTTGCAAAGATACAGAATTTCCTGAATGAGAGAAAAATGGAATCAATTTGACTACAAACAAGAATATAGGAAGAGGAATGACAAATTCCTACTCATTGATCAGACATTTCCTTGGGGGGGAGGGGGAGATGTATGTAGAAGCAACAGTATTTTGAAGGGAAACATAAATTTGAACATCTAGATATTTTGCATTATCAAAAATAGTTAAATGTAAAGAGAAATTGGCTTTGGAGAAATAAAGAAATGCTGGTTTAAGAAGGAACCAGTGGTGAATCTGAAACATAATGGCATGAAGCTATTCAATGAATTCCATGATGTAAAGAAATGTGTGCTGATGGTGTCCTTAGGAAAAATAAATCTATTGTAATGTGTTGCTTTTGCTCAGAACAATGTGGGTGCCAAGTAGTCAAAGCATGTGAAATGAACAGTGCCTAATAAAAGAATGTGTGAATACAAAGCCAGGAGCAGGTTGTTCACATTTTCCCAAAATATATTACCTGCACACTATGAGATAATGAAGACTGTAGTTGTCTGACTCCCTGCTACGAGGTTTCCTTTGGCTGAATTAGCTACCTAAAACATGTGCCTCTTAGTGGTAGATCCGGAAAACTAAATTATACATTCAAAAATTACTAAGCCAAAAAGGGCACAAATCAAAGCCCTACTAATGAAAACTCATCTAGACTAGGCATTCTGCTGTCAAGCAAAGTTTCACTACAATAGTGATGGAAAGGAAGCCAAAACACCTTGGTTAATAGGAAAACTAAGAAATCTAGGCCAGTTTTTTCACTTTACAGCTGAGGAAACTGAGGTTCAGAAAGATCCAGTGACTTGTCCTAGGTCATATACTCAATAAGTGGCAGGACCTGTCAAAACAAACACAGGACCTATATGAACACAAGTACAAAACACTTTTCACACAAATAAAGTCAGATCCAACTAATTGGAAAAACATCAATTGCTTGTGGCTGTGTCAAGCTTATAAAATAAAAATGACAATTTTACCTAAACTAAATTACATATTTAGTGCCATACCAATCAATCTATCAAAAAATTATTTTACAGATCTAGAAAAAAATAGTAACAAAATTCATTTGGAAGAACAAAAAGTCCAGAATATCAAGGGGATTAATGAAAAGAAATGCTAGGGAAGGTGGCCTAGCTGTACCAGATTTTAATCTGTATTATAAAGCAGCAGTCATCAAAACTACTTGGTACTTGCTGAGGAATAAAGTAGTGGATCAGTGGAATAGATTGGGTATACAAGACTCAGTAGTCAATGACTATAGTAATCTACTGTTTGATAAACCCAAAGACCCCAGTTTTGGGGATAAGAACTCACTATTTGACAAAAACTACTGGGAAAACTGGAATATAGTATTGCAGAATTTGGGCATAGATCATTATCTCACTCCATATACCAAAATCAAGTCTAAATGGGTGCATGATCTAAGTATAAAGACTGATACTGTAAGCAATCTGGGAAAGTAAGGAATAGTTTACCTGTCAGATTTATGGAGGAGGGAAGACTTTATGACCAAAGAAGAGTTAGAGAGCATTATAAAATGCAAAATGGATAATCTTAATCACATTAAATTGAAAAGTTTTTGTACAAACAAAGCCAATGTAAAAAAGATTAAGATGGAAGTGGGAAACTGGGAAAGAATTTTCACAACCAGTGTCTCTGAAAAAGGCCTCATTTCTAAAAATATACAGGGAATTGAGTCAAATGTATAAGAATACAATTATTCCCCAATTGCTAAGTGGTCAAAGGATATGAACAGGCAATTTTCAGATGTAGAAATTAAAGATGTCTATAAGCATATGAAAAAATGCTCTAAATCACTACTGATTAAAGAAATGTAAATCATAACAACTCTGAGGTACCATATCTCAGCAATCAGATTGGCTAAGATGACAAAACAGGAAAATGACAAATGCTGGAGAGGATGTGGAAAAATTGGAACACTAATGCATTGTTGGTGGAGTTGTGAAGTAATTCAACCATTCTAGAGAGCAATCTGGAACTAGGCCCAAAAGATTACAAAAAATTGCATAGCCTTTGATCTAGTAATACCACTTCTAGGATTGTATTCCAAAAAGATCATAGAAGTGGGAGGAAGACCTATATGTACAAAAATATTTATTGCAAATAAATTTTGTGGTGGCAAAAAATTGGAAATTAGGGGGATGTCCATCAATGGGAACTGGATAATCAAGTTGTGGTATGTGAATGTAATGGAATACTATTATGTTATAAGCAATGAGGAGTAGATGGACTTCATATTTACCTGGAGAGGCTTATACAAACCGATGCTAAGTGAGAAGGGTAGAACAAGGAGAAATTTGTACACAAAGACAGACACAACATATGTGTGATGACCAACTTTGATAGACTGGATTCTTCTCAGCAACACAAGATTATAAGACAACTCCAAAAGACTCAGGATGGAAAGGGATGTCTACATTCAGAGAAAGATCTACAAAGAACAGACTTCAAATGCAGACTGAAGGAAACTACCTGCTCTCTTCCTTGTTCATGTTTGGTTTTGTTTCCTCTTTCCCACTGTTCACTCCATTGGTTACAAACCTTCTTTACAACCAGACTAATGTCTAAAGTGAAAGTATTTGCAGATCTTATATTTGATTGCATGCTGCCATGGGGTGGGGGTAAGAGGGGTAAGAGGGGAGAAAATTTGAAACTCAAGGGATGGTGGAACTGAATCTTGTAAACTAAAAGTATACAAACAAATCAATAAAAAAAAAAATTTAAAAATAAGTGGCAGGACTTTAGGTCTCCAAATCCCACATTCCCTTAACCCCCACTCTACCATGCTGATTAGGTGGACAATAACCTTCAAGATATAAAGGGACTATACTCTACACCATTGAAAAGAGTACATACTCTAAGACTACAGATTTCTGAAAATGGCTAAATATAAGTTCTATCAAGGCAGAGATGTTTATTGGTGGTAATGCATATGATGATCTGTCTTCTGTAGTGGTATACAATGATTGTCCAGCAGAAGGTAGTGTCCTTGTGGACTCTGACAACTTAATATTGTGATTGTATCTACCTGAGAGAGAATCTGAGTTCATTCAGTTCTGCCTCTGACAAACACTGTGTCTAGTTAAGTCACTTATCCTCTCTGTGTCTCAGGAATCTCTCATAGGCTTTCTTAACCTGGGTGTACTTGTGAACTTATTATTTTTTAATATATTTTGAAAACTGGATTTCAATATAACTGGACTTTTTGTAATCCTATATATTTTATTTTGTACATGCAAAAACAGTACTCTTCAAAGAGACCCATAAGCTCTACCAAACTGCCAAAGTTGTCTACAATACAAAAATGATTAATAACTCATAGAACTATAATTTTCCAAGAAGGCATCATTCTGCATGAGTCAAGGGTATTCCTTACCTGTAGCTCTCTGTAATAATGAAATCACAATTCAGAAAAAATGAGGAGGAGGTATTTTTCTGTCAGCCATTTGCTACCCAACTTGTATTCACACCCAACATTTCCTGTCCATTTGTTAAATATGAGAAAACTGAAACTAGGGTAGAAAAATATGTCTCCACATTTTTCAATGTTTCGTTGCTCAAATAGAAACTCTAGTCAGTGAGAAAGGGCCCAGTTTTAATGTCAGAATTTCCATGCCTTTTTTAGCAACCTTGAGAAGAGTGCAAAGATGATTCATTTTAGCCAATTCCAGACATTGAGCATGTCCTGGAAAAAAGGTTAACTGTCTAACACTTCATTGATCCCCTCCCCTCCAAAGTCGACATTCTGGCCTTCTGTTAAGGAAACTCCAGCTTCTTTCTTATTAAGGGGGTGATGGTGCTCAACTTGTGAATATGGGTGTGGAGACATGTGAGAAAGAGAAGAAAAGCATTCCCACTTGCCTAAAAAATAATCTTCTACTTTTCTTTTTTTTTTTTTTTTTTCTTTTTGAAACTGGGTCTCCCTATCTTGCTCAGGCTGGTAATGCAACAGCCCCTCATGGAACAACTTTACCTCTGATCAGCATGGGATTTTTACCTATTCCATTTCTGATTTGGGTCAGTTTGCTCTTCTTTAGGTACTGGGGAACCCCCCATACCCTCAGGGGATCCCTATATTTGTGCCAGTCTTAGTGTAGATGCCTGATCAGTTTTAGCCACACTGGAGCTTAGAACTCCCTAACTCAAGCAATCCACTAGCCTAAACTTCCACAGCAGCAGGTTTTATAGATGAATGTCATCACACTGACCTTCTCAACCTGTAATGCATTTTGGATTCTTCTGGTCTCAGCAGGGCTTGAACCTGATTCTTATTTTGTAGTTTTTAATCTTGTAATTAAGCAGCAGGACCAAGCCCTAATGTTTGCTTGATATACACTGACCATCTTTGGGATGACAGATGATGATTAAGAATATAGAAAATAGATATCAAATGCACATATGATGAGGTCCACAAGAGGATGCCCATACAATTTGCCCCTAGGCCCAGATAAGGCTAATAGGCCTACTAGTTCAATCACTTAAACAGTGGAGTTACAGAGAAGTGACTTTGACTTGCCCAATATCACACAGGTAACTATGAGAAGGAGTTGGGATTTGAACGCAGGTATTTTCTCTCCAAATCCCATGCTCTTAAGTCCCCAAGAGCTGTGCATACAGGTCCAGTGACTTAAGGGAGAATATAACATAATTATTGTCACAGGTTAAAATTTAACTCATCAACCTAACTTGAAGCCCATCATTTTATGCACTAGGTCACCCTAACTCTAAATATACATATGCATATACAAATTGGTGGATTTATATATAAACAATAGAGTGTTTCTAGGAGTTTATCTCTTCCTTTAAACAAATGTATTAGAAATATGTATAACTACACATTTCTAGCTTTGTTATTTTTTAAAATATCAATAAAAAAGGGCCTTATAGATGTAGGACAAATATAGAGGTGTTCACTTCAAAACCAATTTATTTTAAAAAATTATATTCATAATTTGGAATACTAATTACTATTTATAAAATTATCATCATACCTGGAACATGGGATGATGGGTTAGACTACTCTGCCCAGGTCCCAAAGAGAGCTCCTGCTGGTTCTGCACCAACCCCAGAGGGGGTCCAATTTTAGAGCTCCAACTTCCTGCAAGAGATGCAGGGATGTAAGGCCAGGAAGAAAATGGTTATTAAAGAGGGCTAGTCTTAATAACTATGGATAGAAAAGCTGAGATTTTATGAATAATAACTGGTATAAAAATTAATTTCTGGATATACAGAGAAAGAAATATAGAAAGAAATATAAAGAAAATACTCATCTTACCCCATTTTGGGGATGTCCTCATCCCTCACTCACAACTTTAATTTCATGACTAACCAGAAAACTGCTTTGTTTTCTATCCTATAGGTCATAATTCTAGGGAGAACAATGTGAACATCCCCCTTTTCTGGTCAATTTTAGCATTTAAAAGGAAGTGTTGTTCTTTCTCTAATCTATGTTTACCTGAGTTTTCCCCATTAACTATGTCACCTCCATTAATCAATTGTATTCTGTTTTTTATTGTTTGAAATGAATGTCAACAAATATCTTCCTACCAAGTAAGAAGGAAGATGCACAGGCCTTACCATTTACAATTCCACTGCCTCTTGTGGTCTTCCATTCCTGACCATCTGACTGGTCGCTAAATACAGTCATTCTTAGCAGTGTCATGTGACCGGCCTTTTCATCTACTCTACTGCTGTACCATTAGGAGTTTGGGACCTTTCCATCTGCCCTGTAGGTGAACTTTCATCTATGTGCTATATCCTCCAATTAAATGGTAACCTTGAAAACAGAAGCTCCCTCACTTTTTCTCTTTGCATTCCCAATGCTCATCAGTACTTGGAATGCGAAAAAGTGTTTCATGAACATATTTTTAAAAATTCATACATCCATCCATTCCTATATCTCTAAAAAAATCATCCATAAATTGAATAATCTGCTACCTTTATGAAATACATGGTAACTACTTTCAAAACCTAAAGATCTTTGCCAATACCAGCTATCACTGAAAAGTTTAGCTCTAAATCTCATAGATTTAGAGATGAAAAGGCCTTCAGAGGACATTTAGGCCAAGCCTCTCATTTTGCAGATGAGGAATTAAAGGATCAGCTTGGTTAAACCACTTGTCTGAGGATACACAGCCAAGTGACAGAACCAATAGTCAACCTTGTGTTCACTGACATACAAATCCAGCACCCTTTCCACTGTACAATGCTTCCTAGACCCAGAATCATACTGATTCCAATCACAATCTCTAAGTTTCTCTGAGTCTAACATTCTATATGGTTTATAGAATTGAATAATACAGGAAAAGACATAGTCCACAGGTACAGAATGGTCACACCAATGATTCACGCTTTACATTCACTACGCAGGGGTTTCTTTAAGCAGCAAATGTGTTCCTCAACATCTAAGGTGAAATATGACATTTTTATCACATTTTAAAAATCTATAGGAATTAACTATTAACATATATAACATTTAATATTATATATAATCACCACTTGTGTAATTGGAAAAAAAAGGTTAGTTATTGAATAACTGATCTTTTTTACTAAACATAAAGTCATTAAAAATATCAGGCTTGCTTTTAAAAGAGAGTATAACTATATACTTTAGCTATAGTTGGTTTTATATGCAATCAATATAGCTTAATACTGGATTAAAATTTTTGAGACATGCACATATATGTATGTTTGCACACATACATATGGATACATACACAGGATCATATGACACGTGTATATACACTTGTGTGTCTCTGTGTGTACATGCAAGGATATGTGTTCACTATATCGAATATATGTATATGTTCAATATATCAAAAATCTATGATTTTACCAGTATGAGAACTTGGTCTTCCACAAGTATAGATCCCAATTTATCTCAATACATATAACTAAGCAGAATAGTCATATTATACTACTACCTGCTCAAGGTGATTAAGCAGATTGTCCATAATCACATAAGCTGATATCAAGGTAACATGAACCGAAGTCTTTCTGACCTCGGGTCCAACTCTTTCACATGTACCATTGTTTATGTATATTGTATTTTAATGCTACTTTTGTTTAAAAGTGACTGATATCTACCCAGTCTCAATTTAAAGCCATATATGTTCTGATTTGAGTATCTAGGTGGTGCAGTAGATAGAATGCCAGGCCTGAAGTAAGGAAGACTCATCTTCCTGAGGTCAAATCTGTCCTCAAACACTAACTAGCTATGTAACCCTGGCAAGTCAGTTAACTCTGTTTGCCTCAGTTTCCTCATCTGTAAATGTGAACTAGAGAAGGAAATGGCAAATCATTCTAGTATCTTTGCCAAGAAAACCCCAAATGGAATTACAAAAAGTCAGACACAACTGAAAAACTACTGAACAACAATAATGTTTCTGATCATTTCCTCTTTTAGATAATTACCAGTCTCTTCTCTTCCAGTTTCAAACCTTATATTCTTTTGGTCCTGGAATAAACTACTTGGGTATTTTTACACCTCATGTGTTAGGAAAAACGCACATAACTGGGCAGAGAAACAATTTCCTACATACTATTAAACTCAATTCATTTTCGTCCCTCAAAGGCTGCCCCTTTCATTATCCTCTGGACTTTTGCAAGGGGTATTTGAAGTGGACTGAACAGTAACCCCCAAAATGTTATACTCATCTATATGTTTGAGTGTCCACAATTTGACTCAGATTCACTGCTTTGGCATTTTCTCTCAGTAAGCACTGCTTCAAACATACTCCATGGGCTTAGTATTCAGGTGCCAAGAAAGCCCTCTTCCTATCTTAATCTGCTTCTAGGTCAAGAGATCTTCCACAGGTCTCAGTGCAGAAAGACAGTTTGGGAAGCCCTTCTCTATAACCTTTCTTGCTAATGCTTCTTCCCCTTTCTCCCTCTTAGCCAGGCATTAATTCTGCCCATCTACCTCTGATCTCCCTTCTCCCTTTTGGCAATGAGACCAGAGTCCTTGCTCAGCTCCCTTCCTGGGATCCATTTTGAATAGTACTGGGTTGGGCTACTCAAATTCTTCCTTTATATCCTTCCAAGATAGATAAGTTCACTTACACTTAGAAGAGTAGGAAGTCAAAAACTCTAATCCTTTTTGTAAGAAGATCCACCAGGTCCTTCATCTGTACTGACATTTCACCCTAAGATGCATAACCCCTTACCATCTTTTCTGCTAATGCGTTCTAAAGACCCACAAGCACAGTCATCACACCTACTAATTTGCCTTGGGTATGCCATCATACCTACTAACTCATCTGCCCTACAGCTGAACCCTGTTCAAATTGGAATGTGAGCTCCTTGAAAGCAAGGACAGTCTCACTTTTCTATTTCTCTCCTCAGCACTTAACACACTGTTGCTGTTCAGTTGCTTCAGTCTCATGTCCAACTCTTCCTGATCACATTTGAGGTTTTCTTGGCAAAGATACTGGAGTGGTTTGCTATTTCCTTCTGCATCTCCTTTTACAAATGAGGAACTGAGACAAACACGGTTAAGTGACTTGACCAGGGTCACACAGATAGTAAATATCTGAGACCAGATTTGAACTCAGGAAAATGAGCCTTCTTGACTTCATGCCCAATACTTTCTGCACTCTGCCACTGAGCTGATCCTACTTAACATGTACTTTGCACATATAAGACACTACTTAAACACTTTTTTTCATTAATTTATAGCAACAATCCAGGGAAAAGTAGTGGAAATAGTTTATGTTTGTAGACTACTCACATTTACAAGGCATTTTGAGCCAGATTAACTCACTTGATTTTCAATGAAACATTGTAAGGTAGAAAAAGAGGTATTATCTCAATTTTATAGGTGACAAGATTCAGAAAGGTTAAATAACTTGTCCAATCAGGGGTGTGGAACGTGCAGCATTGAGGACACATGGGGCCTTCTAGGGCCTCAAGTGCAAACTTTTGACCAAGTCCAAGTTTTAAAGAACAAATCTTTTTATAAAAGGAATTTGTTTATGAAGTTTGGATTCAGTCATGGAGCCATACTAGAGAACCTAGAGAGCCACATATGGCCTTGAGGCAGTGGGTTCCCTACCGCTGGACTCCCAGTTGATAGAAATATCCTGAAAGAACCATAATGGGCTGATTCCAAGCCTAATGCTTTCTATTCTTCTAGTTTTGCCACTAAACCAATTCATCTCTAAAAGTTGATTCCTGAAAGGATCTTTTTTTCTTTTCTCAGTAGCAAAGAAAAAATGGAACCTGGGAAAGACCTTAGTTTAAAAAGGCCAAAGTCTTCCACTCCACCTGGGGCTGTCTCTAGTCATACTGACCTACCTCTAGGCACTGGACTTAGGTGACCCTGGAGGAGATAGTGAGGCTGATGACTTTGCATAATCATGCCTCACTTAAATTGAATTCACTTGAAAGTCAAGACATTACCCTCCTTTATTCATGGTCCTTTTCCTGAATGGAGCACAAACAACAAGAAGAAGCCCTAGAGACCTAGTTAAATAAGGATGCAAAAGTAAAGAAACAGTCATAGATGAGGAGAGAGTTATGTAGCACAGAAGGCAAATAAATGTCTTTCCTTCAGTAAAATGAGCCCTGACTTATTAACATACTGATCTTGTCAGGTTTTTTTAATTTTATTTTTATTTTTTCCCTCAGTCATCTTTTGGAAATTCCAGATTTTCTCTCCTCTTGAATTCGGTCCAATTCAATAAGCATTTAGTAATCATTTCTTAAGTATTAATTAATTAATTTATAATAAATTTTCAATGTATGTATTACTATCATTTGTTATATAATCTATTATATAAATTGCATAATTTATAATTATTGATTATAAACAATTTATTAATATGTGCATGGCAAAGTAACACAGAGAAAAGAAGAAAACTAAACCCTATGGAAGCCCACAGAACAAAATAACTCAATTAATGAGCAATTTAGTATCTACCACGTGACAGTCACTCAAAATATAAAGAATTTTTTTAAAGACACCCTGTCCTCAAGGAGCTTACATTTAGTAGCATTTAAGAGCACACAACATGCAAAGGATACAGACAAGTAAAACCAACACACTTGTAAATTGTAACATATTACTATGACTTTAAACCTAGTCTGTCTCATCTTGTACTTTAATTGTTGACTTTACCTTCCCCAACTGACTTTAAAGCGATGTTGCTGCTGCTGCTGTGGTTGTTCCTGTTTCAATGGCAAGGGCCAAGACTGAAAATTTCCTAGTAGCTTAACAGAATTTATCAATGTGCTGAATATGTAACAGAGATGCAAGAAATAATGTGCTTATTTAAATATCAACTCTTTAGAAAGGAAATTATGAGCTAAGCCCAAAGATTGTAACGGGTACTGAGGTGAGACTCTGGACAAATAGGTCCAACTGTTATCTTAAGGGTATGATTTTAAAAGAAATATGTTTCTGGCTACTTGACTACTAATATGCCAATTTCTCTCAGAGTCACAGGCAAGGTGTTCAAGATATTGCTGCCTTCTACAGGAGAGTAGGGGGGAAGGGCATGAGAAGGGGGAGGATGGAGGGGAGGGCAGGTTGGGGGGGGTGTTAGAAACACACACTGTTGTAAAGGGTCAGGGACAAAGTAGAGAAAAGAACAAGTTGGGGGGTGGAATAGGAAGGAGGGAAATATACAGGTACTGGGGTTGGGAGATGCAGCTTGCCCTACAGGAAAGTTAGAGGGGTCATGGGGGAGGATATAGGAGAGATGATTGGGGGATACAGTGAGATCGCTGTTTTGGGGTGGTGGGTAGGGGAAAAATGGGGAGAAAATTTGTAAATCATAATCTCATGGAAATGAATGATGTAAACTAAAAATAAACAAAAGTTTAAAAAGAAAAAGATATTGCTGCCTTTGAGTCACACCATATAAAATGGAAGAAAATGGCCTGTCAATTAATTAGCAACTTAATTGGTATGAAATTATGTACTTAGGCATCTCTTTCAAATTAGTTGTGAATGTTTACCCACACACAGGATGAGGCCTTTCCAGGGGCTTCTCACTAAGCTGCTGTACTTTCCCATGCCAAGTCTACAATCAATAAAACCGCGTCAGACCCAAAGGGTAGCATCCTTTGGGAAGATTTGCCCAGGCAGAATGGTACAATGAAGCATATATGGACAGTCAATAAGCAGCAAAAAAAAGAACATGACAGTTGCCTAGATACCCAAGTCTCCGGCCCACACAAGCCTTGCTTCAACAATCTCCCCCTCCCTCCCACCTTTTCTCTCCCTCCCCCTCCCGCTCCCCCTCTCCCTGTTTCTCTTTTTACCAGCAACCCTGAGGGTCTTTCCCTCCCAGTTTTATTTTTTTTTTTTAATTAAAGGGGGCACTCCTTGACTTACTTTTTTATTTTACTTTTTTTTTGGAGGAGGGAAAGTAAGGCAATCGGGAGTAAGTGACTTGCCCAAGGTCACACAGCTAGTTTTGTGTTAAGTGTTTGAGGCCTGAATTTGAACTCAGGTTCTCCTGACTCCAGGGCCAGTGCTCTATTCATTGTGCCACCTAGCAGCTTCCTTGACTTACTTTTTTTTTTTTTTTTGGCTCTTTTCAGTTTATTACATGAATGAGTTATACTAGTCCAAGTTAAACAGCGGACCCCAAATGGTTACATTATACAAGCTGTGAGGTTTTTAAACTTGTGACAAGGGACAGAAGGGAATTTTTCTATTCATTGCAAGTAAATCCTCACTTAAGCTTCAGAGAGCCACAAGCACTTAAAACCCATGAACTTTCAGCTCCTAGTCCTTAGCCAGTCCAATCTCAAGGAGGAACTGGCATATGTTCTTGCGCTGGTCACCGTGCAGCTGAATTACTTCTCCATATTCTGGAAGCTCAATTACAGTACCATTGCAGGCAAATTTCTTCTTGAATGCCTTCACCAGTTTCTTTTTATCGTAATCATCAGCGATCCCCTGGACAGTAGTGAGGGTCTTCCTGCCGTTTCTCTGTATAATCCTCAGTCCCAGCAGGAAGCAGGTCATCACCCTTACTTGAATCAGCAAAGGGGTCCAAAGAGTGGAGGTTCTGGATAGCGGACATACAATATGATTCCTTTTCCTCGGTGGAAATGGCCTGCAGAAGGCTGTGGCGGGAGAAGGCCGGCAGGGGTGTTGGGGTGGGGAAACGGAGGGTGGGGAAGCGAGGGCTCGAGGGGGAGGCTGCTGAGTCCTCCACAGTGGCTCAGTGACTGACCCTTGACTTACTTTTTAAAGAGATCTATTCACTGAACAGGCATTACCTCGCTCAAAGTGAGAACCTGAAAAGATATTAGTCTAAAGGGGCCAAGGTTTCCCATTGCATACTGGGCCTTCTACAGTAGTCCTGATGAATATCAGGTCACTTGACCCAGATGGCTCTGTAGGAGAAAGTAAGACTGGTGACCTTGCACAGCCCTCCCTCCCTCAAAGCTGAGTCAAATGGAAGTCATGTCATCATTCCCTGATGTCATGGTCCTCTTCGAGAATGAGGGACAAATATAACACCCCAACAAATTTCTTTAGTACCTGCTATATGTCTAATACTTTGATAGGCACCATAGATAGAAAGACAAACATTATGTTATACTATTAGGCTATAACCCATGTTTAGATAATTCTAAACAAGGGCAATCAGATACAGTGACCTTATCAAGTTTCTTCCTAAAAATCTCAAAGAGAATAATTATGGAATTCCTTACTCCAGTGAAGCAATCCATATCTCTCAAAAATGGTAATCCAGTTTTTTTTTCCCCCTACACATTCACTGATGTTCCCACTAATTCACAAAATAGCCTATTCTACTGGTAGAAGGAACCAGTTGTTTAGAATTGCTTCCTCAAAATTAACTTCTCTAATTACACAAAATCGGAGTTGAGGTCAAAGGACATGGGTACAAGTACTACCTCAGAAATTTAATTACTTATATGCCCTTGGGTATAAAGTATTTAACCTCCTTAGGCATTATTTTCTTCATCTGTACAAAGAGGGTTTTCAGACTATATGGTATCTGAGGTCCCTTCTGGATCAAGATCTATATAAGATCATAAAATCCTACAACCATCTATTTCAACCTATGCTCTTGGAACAGCTGGATGGTACAATAAATAAAGCAACCTAAGGGGAACCAGGAAGACCTGAGTTGAAATCAGACCTACTAATTGTGTGACCCTGGGCAAATCACTTAACTATTTCTCTCAGTTTCCTCATCAGTAAAATGAGCTGGAAATAGCAAACCACTCCAACATTTTTGCCAAGAAAAGCCCAAGTAGGATCACAAACAGTTGGGCATGACTAAAAAGAATGAACAACAAATAATTTAATTGCATCTCTGATAAGTGACCGTTTAGCCTCTATACTTGATGACCTCCAGGGAGGAAGAGTCTACTTTTTTTCCGAGACAATTCATTCCACATTTTCATTGCTCTAATTAATTTTTAAAAATGTTCTTTATACTGGGCCTATATTTACTTCTCTGTAACTTCCACTTTTTAGCCTCATCCTTCTGCCTGGAGCCAACTAGATTAAATCAGCTGCATCTCAAGTGGCAATGATTCCAGTACATACAAAACCTTTCCTCTGGTTTGTCTTTTCCAAGATAAATTCTGAGTTACTTTAGTCAATGATCTCCTTAAGGGCAAGGGCTGTCTTTTGATTCTTTTTGTGCACAGTAGCTGGTATGTAGCAGCCACTTGATAAATATTAATTGACTGATTGTTTGACAAGGTTTTTGAGGGCCCTCATCTATATAAATATCTCTCTTAAAATGTGTGACCAGGTTTTGCGATGAGTAAAATGGAACCAAAAAAACCGTTATGTACATGCAATGATGACTATGTATGAATGATGGCGAAACTATAAAGCAATTAAATGGATCCATTATGATGAAAAACTTCAGTCATAGAAAATGGAAAATGAAACCACACTCGCACACACTCACACACACACACACACACTCACACAAACGCACACACACCCCTTTTTCATCTCAATAGAAAGGAATGTACAACAAATCCAGAATGACATATACACCGTCAGACATGTGCACTATGTTGGGTGACTCTGTTTAAACATTTTACTTTGTCACAAGAGAAAGTTCATGGTGAGCTCTGTGGTAAAGGACCAGAACTGTGGAATAAAGACAAAGAATATGTGTTGTGTGTATGTGGGTATGTGTGTGTGTGCACACATTCAGTGTACACGTTTGTAGATGTATATACATATGTGGCATCCATTCCTGAATTCAGAATTTCAGTGCCAGTCGATGGTCTGATCACAGAAAGTCTGTTTACAATTAAGTGGTAAAGCAGGTTTGATGCTGGATTTGGCTTCAGAATGACGTGAGTTGAAATCCTGCTTCAAATACTCTGTGATTTTGGGCAAGGCTTTTAACTTGTCTTCATCTCAGTTTCTTCCTCTGTAAAATGAAGTCGTTGAATTCAACAAACTCAAAGTTTTCTTCTAGCTTTAAGTCTATAATATTAGAAAACCTCACTTTTGGGGTGGCTAGGTGGCACAGTGAATAGAGTACCAGCCCTGGAGTCAGGAGGAACTGAGTTCAAATCCGACCTCAGACACTTAACACGAAAACTAGCCATGTGACCTTGGGCAAGTCACTTAAGCCCAACTGCCCTGCAAAAAGCAAAAAGAAAAGAAAACCCCACTTTTATTTTTTTCATTTATTTAATTGTGTATTTATTTTTAGTTTCCCACATTCACATTTATAAGATTTTGAGTTCTAAATCCCCCATACCCCTCCCACAAGAGGGCATGCAATCTGACATAAGCTATACATACACAATCACATCAAATATATTTACATATTAGTCATGTTGTGAAAGAAGAATCAGGCCAAAAGAGAAAAAAAATCGTCAGAAAGAAAAAATAAAAACAAACAAAAAAAGAGAAAACAGTATGCTTCAATTTGCATTCAGACTCCATAGCATTTTCCTTCTTTTGGAATTCTCTTCAATCACTGCATTGCTAAGAAGAACTAAGCCTATCAAGTTTGTTTTCACACAAGGTGGCCATTACTTTGTACCATATTCTTCTAGTTCTGTTCACTTCACTCAGCATCAGTTCATGTAGGTCTTTCCACGTTTTTCTGAAATCTGCCTGCTCATCATTTCTTATGGAACAATAATATTCCATTACATTCATATACCACAACTAATTCAGTCATTTCACAATTGATGGACGTCCTCTCAATTTCCAATTTTTGTCCAACGTAAAAAGAGCTGCTATAAATATTTTTGTACATGTGAGTTATTTTCCCTGCTTATGATATCTTTGAGATATAGACTGAATAGTGATATTGCTAGATCAAAGGGTATGTACAGTTTTATAGCCTTTTGGATATAGTTTCTAATTGTTCTTCACAATGGATGGATCACTTCATAACTCTGTCAACAATGCATTAGTGTTCCAATTTCCCCAAATCTTGTCCAACATTTATAATTTTCCTCTTTTGTCATGTTTGTCCATTGGACAGGTATAAAGAGGTCCCTCAGAGTTGTTTTAATTTGCATTTGTCTAATCAATAGTGATTGATAGCCTTATTTCATATGACTATAGGTAGCTTTAATTTCTTTATTTAAAAACTGCCTGTTTATATCCTTTGACCATTTATTAATCAGCAAATAACTTGTATTCTTATAAATTTGACTCAGTTTATGTATTTTAGAAATGAGGCCTTTATCAGAGACACTGGTTGTAAAATTATTTCTCAGCTTTCTACTTCCCTTCTAATCTTGATTGCATTGGTTTATTTGTTCATTTTTTTAATTGAATATAATCAGAATTATCCATTTTGTATTTCTTAATGATTAACCTCATTTTTTCAAATATATTATTTATACCTGTATTTTAAAAAAGACAATATGGTTGTAATGTCTAAGGTCATTTGGAGAAAGAAAGGACCAAAGACAAGAAATTCATAAGAGAACATGATTTCTCTAAAATATGGATCATAGAGGACCATTGCTTTAGAGCTAGAAGGTACCTTTAGAAGTCATTTTCTATAGTTTAATGTAGAGGTAGGGAATCTGCTGGCTCAAGGCCACATGTGGCCCTCTAGATCTTCAAGTGTGGTCCTTTTGAATTCAAACTTCATAGAATAAATCCCCTAAATAAAAAGATCCCTTCTGTAAAACTTGGACTTAGTCAAAAGGCCATACACAAGGACCTAGAAGACCACATATGGCCTTGACGTTGCAAGTTCCCCATACCTGGTCCAAACTCTCACTTTACTACTGTAAGGAACTAGTTTCCAGGTATATTAAACAACTTATCCAAGGTCACAACTCTAGTAGTAAGTAGACAAGACTTACATGATGCCTTTTCCTTGTTTCATCAGTATAAACACTATCCAAATTCATAGGATCAGAGTTTTAGAGTTGAAAGGGGAAAATCTAGTCCAAATCCTTCATTTTAAAGATAAGGAAATTGAGGTAGCTAGGTGGCACAGTGAATAGAGCACTAGCCCTGGAGGCAGGAGGACTTGAGTTCAAATCTGACCTCAGACACTTAACTCTTACTAGACTGTGACCTTGGGCAAGTCACTTAACCCCAATTTCCCTGCTCTCCCCCCTCCAAAAAGAAAAAAAAAAAGATAAGGAAATTGAGAGGAGAATTTAAGCGAATTACCAAACTCACACAAGCAATAATTAAAAGAGCTGTGATTTGAACCCAAGTCCTTTGATTACAAACTCATCTTTTCCTATTACACCCTACTGCCTCTCTATTCTAAAACACATTTTTAGAGAAAAAGCCACTGTTACAAATTTCATGTACATAAAGTAACTCAAACTAGGTAAGGAGTCCATCCCTGCCTTAGGAGATATAAATTAATAAAGAGACTTAAATGACTTATGAATGGCAACAAGCCTTGCTACTATTTAAAGGGAGTCCTCTAAAGTGCCTGAGGGTGATTGAATAGTTTGTTCCATTAATTAGTTTAAATGTCTCACTACAGTCTAACTTCCATTACTAATTTGTTAGGAAATACCTTACTCATATGCAAGAAGAATAACCTTTGTCTCTATCCCATTCTAAATTTACACTAAATTAGTGGGATCCAAATGAAGGATAATGAAGCTTCCATCCTTTTGAAATTCTTTCCTTGTCAGTGGAGTGGTAGAGGGTAGGACAGAGTAGAGGTTCACAGGACTCCTGGGAAAGGACCATAGGGGTTTGCCACATACCTTCAGAGGTGGGGCATCATCAGAGCTCTAGAGAGTAGTTCCCTATGACTAGTTATGGAAACAAAAGAAGTCAAGTTAAACAAGAACTTCTGGTCTTGGAAAAAAAGTAAGCAAACTTGGGAAATTGCCATACTATTGATACAAATGGAAGGAAGGAAGGAAGGAAGCAGGGAGGGATGGAGGGAGGGAGAAGGCAAGAAGGAAGAAAGGGCAGGAAGGAGGGAGGGAGAAAAAGGAGGGAGGAAGGAGGGAAGGAAGGAAAGAAAGAAAGAAGGAAGAGAAGGAAAGAGGAAAAAGGGAAGGAAGAAAAAAAGACAAAAGAAGGAAAGAAAAATAGCAGGGGAATATATGAGGTGCAAGAAACTATGTCACTGAACTAATTGGAACAGGGTTCCTTCGTTATGTTGTATGTCAAATCCTCTGCCTGCCAACTCTTATGGAAGGAAACATCCTCACGCAAAGACTATAAATGCACTCAGAGGTAGAAGCAGTGGGCCTGCACATGCACATACACATACAATATGTATAATAGATAATTCTGAGTTTATGATAACTATTCACTTATCAACTTCTCTATCCCAACAGTAAGCACAGAGAGAAAGCAATCTGGGCTCATTTTCCAGTTCAGACTGGAGGTTCCAGCAATTCAGCAAGTCTGACTCAAACAATTTCTCCTTATGTCTTGTGCTACTGAAATATGATAGGAGAATCTGCTTCATCTGTGATAAGAATTAGTGAATGATGACATTTAGCTCATCCAGCCATTCAACAAAGCCTTAGGTGGGATGTGAAATACTTTATTGTGAAGAGGAGGAAAGGGGTTTAGTTGATGCAGTGCTTTGCTACTATATGATCTTAGTCAATTCACTTAATATCATTCCAATTATCTCCCTCCCCCCCCCAAAAAAAGAGGACAAATTAAAATTGACTCCTTTCTTTCTTGGAGGAGTGTTGTAATCATTAAAAAAATTATGTGATTGAAAATGCTAAACTTTTGGGGAAAGACTACATTATTTCAAGGCAAATTCCGAATTAAATCCAAATCCAATTCAATAAATGTTTATTGAGTGCCTGCTCTGTGCAAGCCACTGTTCTAGGTTTGAAGATACAAAGATAACAGAACACACAGCTCCTGCTTTCAAAGAGCTTGCATTCTATTGGAGTTGGTTAATATGGAGTTGGCAATTCAAGTAGGGAAATAGTTCAAGTAGGGAAATAGCATTAACAGTTAGGGAGTCTAGGGAACTCCTCTTGGAGGTCTCAAGTTATACACAGGGTAACAGCAACATGGGGGGCATAGAGGTCATCTTGTACAACCCCTTCCTTTTACAGATGAGGAAACTGGGCCCAATAAAGTTAACTGATGTCCCCAATGTGATATGGGTAACATATATTTTTTTTTCAGAGTTATTATCTGAACCAATTCTTCTTATTCTAGAGCCAGTGTTTTAAGAGTTCACTTTAGATCACTGCAAATAACATAGTTTTCTAAGATATATGTATTTAGCCCATATCTAGATCAAAGATGTCAGAAAACTGTAAATGAGTCTATGACATGTTGAGGATTGTGTTAGGTTTTGTGAAGTATATAGGAAGCACAGGTCATGTAATTTCTTCTCTCAGCAAGTATTCAATCTTGCTAGACAGGAGGAAAATAACTAAAAGAAACAGAACAATAAGGGAGGCTCATCTGCTAAACTGGGTGATCATGATTCTAAAGGCAATAAGAATTCAAAGGAGGAAGAGTTCAACACAGGAAAGGATACTAAGGGAAGCATTAAAAAAAAGGAGTAGCATTTAAACCAGGCTTTATGGCATGGGGAAGAGTTGAATAGATAGAGAAGATGAGGACATGGAATCAGAAAAGATCTCCTTGACTATAGGGCAAATTCAAAATAAAAACCTGTAGGACATAGGTAATATATATTAGGATGGGTCAGAATTTAAGGTTTCATGGGTTATGGACTTAATTTTGTGAACTTTCCAGGAAGGGCTTTGACTGGACACAGTTTGGCAACAAGGAGCCAGTGGAGGTTTTTTAATCATTGTGATAACCAAGTGGTGACTTGGGAATATTAGCATGGTTCTTTGTAGAAAGGATGATAATTAGGAAACCTGGAGGCAGGGAAGGCAGCTAGCAGAATGAGGCCACAATCCAGACTTGAGATGAAGAAAGCTGAAACTAGGCTAGTGTTCAATTTAAGAAAGTAAAATAGGTTATAAATCAGAAGACTTTTAGAGGAAGGTGTGGCTCCATGAAAGACTGGGTCAATGAGACTAAGGTGAAAGAAATATCAAATTTGGACCATCGAATCTTAGAAAGACCTTTGAGACCTTAGAGCAGTGGTTCTCACCTGTGGGTCGAGACCCCTTTGGGGATTGAATGACCCTTTCATAGGGGTCACAGCGGTTGCCTAAGACTATTAGAAAACACATGGTCTTAGGAACCAAGACACTGCTCCTCTATCTGTCCCCAGACAGGTCCGCCCACATGCAGATATTCCCACATACAAGTATTAAAGGGTTGCAGCATTAGGAAGGTTGAGAACCACTGCCTTAGAGGTTATCTAGTCCAAGCATTCTTAGCCTTTTTGTATATCAAGGATCCCTTTGGAAGTTTGGTGAAGCATATGTCTTTCTTCTCTGAGGGTTTTTAAAATCCATTAAATAAAATATATGTCACCCAAATTATGTTTACACAAAGTAATCAAAATATTGAAAAAAAAAGTTTATGAACCTCAAGATTAAGGACCTATGATTTGTGTGAAGATCTCATTTTATAGAAGAGTAAACTGACACTCAAAGAGGTGACCTTGACTTAGCTAAGGTCACACAATGGGTTTAAAGAAAGTCAGAACTGAACCAAAATGTTCTAACTTACAGGACAATGCTCATTCCACTACACCATTCTAAGATTTTTGACACAAGACACTGGTGGAAAGGCTAAAATGTTCTTGTGGAATTTTGAATAATAGATAACATCTTTATAGTCAGGTACAAAGAGACCAAAGGACAGAAATGCAGCCTGTATTCCCTCTGCTTTGGGCTAGGATAACTTTAGCAATAGTTCCATGTCTGTGTATGTATGGATATGTGTGTGTATGGGCATGTGTGTGTCTATTTCCTAAAGTTCTTCTACTGTCAACCAGTTGGTTTCCTACCAAAAGTAATTTAAAACTATAAAAAGTCCAGAATGACTAAGGAAAATTTCAGATATTAACCTATTCAACTATTGCATTAGCCTATCACTTTTCATAGAAGTTTGATCTCCCTTTACTTCTTACTTTTAGAATATTAGCCTTGTGCTAATGTGAATATTACCATTCCATTAAAATAATATTGATATCATCCTTTTAATAAACTGAACTTAAAATTAATTTTTCTGTGCCTCACAACCCAATTAACAACCTAGAAAGGCATTTTTGCTGCCATAAAATATAGCACAACTGCAATATTATACCCAGCTTATGGATTTTTTTGCTTAGAATACTTGAAATTAGGGAACCAAGGTTAAGGGTGACTTTATTTTTTTTTAATTCCATATTTCTTTTAGAAAATAAATGCCTTATTTTCAAATTCTAAAAATCAAAGTGAAATAATTGTTCTACTACCCACAAATTGGTCAAATAAATGTGATGAAACCTGTGTGGTTAAATTAACCCCAGGGAAGGAAACCCTGAGACATGTCCTCAAAGGATTTTTCTCTCTTTCACAGTCTTCATCCACAATTCAAAAGAGACAGGAAGAAGACTATCCTTCATTTTCCTTTACATTGGCATAATAATAAAAAAGTGAAAAGCCAAAATTGTTTGAAATCTACCCTATAGTATCAATGTCCAGGGATTCCTCAGCAGTTTAACCAATAAAATTGTTTATAATAAGCAAATCACTCTGAGTGCTCCATAAATCAAAGGCATTTCATAAAATTACAGAATCATAGCATTTTAGAATTGAGTGTACCTTCTCAAGAGAATCTTTCACTTTAAGAATTCAAAAGATAGGTATTATAAATTTTATGTATTAATGATTAATCAATCAATTAAAAAATTTTAGGTGTTCACTATGTGGTCAGAACCACAAGATTCATTAGAGATAAAAATAAAAATAATGCCCCTTGCCCTCAGAGAACTTAAAATCCTTCAGGGAGAAAAAAAAATGTACATATAGAGACATATCTACAGATTCTAAGCATGATGAATATAAATAGCACTTTTGCTAAAGAAATTGGGAGAAGGAAAAAAATTATACCCATATCTATGAAAATATAGCAGCTCTTTTTGTGGAGGCAAACAATGAGAATAAAGAGAGTGTTCATCAACTGAAGAATGACTAAATAAATTTTATGTGAGTATAATGGAATATGTGTTGTAAGAAATTATGAAAGAGAAATTTCAGAGAAACCCGAGTGGACACATATGATCTGTTGCAATTAAATGACCAGAATCAAGAGAGCAATTTAAGCAATAACAACATTGTTGTCAAGGCAAACTTTGAATGACTTCGGAAATCAAAAAACAACACAATGACCAACTACAATTCTAGAGGACGCATGGTGAAACAAACAACTCCTTGTCTGATAGAGAGCTGCAGGACTTCAGGTATGAAACGTCACATAAATTTATTGAATATGACCAATCAGGAAAAATTGATTTATTGTGCCTAGTCATTGTTTTTCTTTGTTTTGTTTTGTTTGCAATGGGAGGGAGGAGGATAGAGGATAAAACAAATTTTAATTGAAAAAAAACATTTAGAAAATATAAACAGAAAATAAAAGAATGACTCATCAGTGAAAACAGTATCCATCTCTCCAAAGAACTGTTACTTTTGTTGAAATCCTGGAGGGAATTAGACTGCCTTACATTAGCAATCAGAACTTTTAATGTCCCCATGCAAGTATCCTATGGCAATAAAAACAAAAACTATTAGCTTATTTTGCCATGAGATATTTATCTAACAATGCTTTACAGCTTGCAAGTCAAAAGTTATTATGGGCTCTTTCTACCTCCTAGCTACAATATTAGAACTACTGAATCAACCTCTGAAAAATCAATGTTTACTTGCGCTAAACTTCAAATCAACAAATAATTGCAGTAGTCATCTGTAACAAGGATTGATCCCCGTGACTTGAATCTATAATCTTTTTCTTTAAAAATAAAATCCATACTGGTTAAAGGTAGTTTCATTTTCCAGCTCAGATATAAGCTTCCAGCAACTCAGCAACTTTTCTTCTAAGATTCCCTCCATAACTCAGACATTATTGATGTGTGATAAGTTGGAATCAGCATTGTCAGTAATAATCCTCAGTGACTAAAAACTTGGGCTATATGGTCATTTAACAGGAGCCTATGGTTATTGTGCAAAACTAGAAGTAAATTTATTTTGATATATTTGATGTTGATGACAAAGAGTGCATACAGAAAAGGGTGATCACAAAGGTTTTGGCAACCATGCCATGGGAGAATGGTGAGGGAATACTTAGGGAGGATATTGGGCCTGGAGATGAAAGCTAGGGGTAGGGCATAATATCTGTATTCAATTCTGACTCCAATCTGTCTTTCCATTCTTATTTTATATTATTGAGGCAGTTTGATGGTGCAAAGGAAAATGTCCTGAACTTGGAGTCAGAAAGACCTGAGTGGAATTGTGGAAGTTGGATCTATCTATCTATCTGTCTGTCTATGTGTCTATCTCTATATAGATAAATAGATATGGGTATTTAGAAGAAAAGGAAGGAAGGAAGGAAGGAAGGAAGGAAGGAAGGAAGGAAGGAAGGAAGGAAGGAAGGAGGGAAGGAAGGAAGGAAGGAAGAAAGGAAGATTTCCCCTAAACATCCCTATTAATTATCATCCCTTTTAATTATTTCTTATCGGAAACGAATATCTTCTTCCAAGATTTTTGGTTTAGAGAAAGTGACCAAAGAGTTAATCTACAGTTTATTCATTCATTGAATGAATACTGATAGTGGGTCTACTTTGTGAAAGCTATGTAGGATGTGATCTTTCCCTCCAGGTGCTTACAATTTAGTTTTATTTCATCTTTTCCGGAACTTTTTTTTTTTGTTCTTATATTAAAAAAATTGGGGAACTGCCCCCATGCCTCCACCACACCATTTCATTCTGTTTCTAATTTACAACACAGGTATGACAAAGGAAGGAATCAGATTTATTCAGTATCATTTTTACTCATGGAGCCTCTGAAATAAATGAATTTAGAATTGGTTGAGCTCATCTATCATATCACTTACAAAGAGTTATGTCTAGTATACTCATTGAAGATCTGTTAGCTTAGCTTTAAGTTGACCTCAGAATTTATTTAGTTCACACTCTCTAGAGCATTTAAAAAAAAAAAAATTATTATCCATACTCTGAATACCACCAGGGTCAGGATAAAGACCACTTGTTGAGATGGCAATTCATGTCACTTTTGGTCAGTTCTAATGATATGGAAGCAAGCTTAAGGGTACAAGTTAATAATAGGTGTTGGAAATAAGAAAGAAGTGTTATTACCTTTTATTCCTCCTACATAACCTTTTAAAGCTAAAAAATTGACAATTATGAAGCATAATTAACATTTTTTTTTTTTTTTTTTTTTTTTACAATTCGACCTAAGTATAATACCTTTCAGAACAGAGCTGGGGAAATTGGGATCATAGAATGGGAATTTGATCTCTCTCCAAATGTCATGGGTTGGTTAATAATTTAGCAAGCTATAATTTATAAACTCATATTATCATAATGCTATGTGGTGTGTGTGTGTGTTTCTGCATGTGTGTGTGTTTATTGCTAATTTTTAGGACCCTGTAGGTCTTAGCTTACCCAAATAGAACGTAATGCTCATAAGTCAAGGTCACAGGATTGTATCTTATACCAATGAAGTATCTTCCCAAAGATATATACCTATATCTATATAGATAATGCATGTGGACATCTGCTGTGTGTATGTGTGTGTGTGTGTGTGTGTGTGTTTGCTTATATGTGTGCATGTATATTTCAAAGCCAAGGTCATATGCCTAAAAAATGGCGTCAGCTCAAATGCCACTAATTAAATTGTTTCTCAAATGCCACTAATCTTCAAAGAAAATAGGACTATGATAAATTGGTGTCACAATATGTAGTCTGTACTGGAAAAATAACCTATGGTTGCTGTTCTACTGACTTTAATGAACAAAGTAGAAGCAGAATTTTGAAAAATTAGATAATCTTTTAAATTTTACTTTTAAATTTTTTTTTGTTATTTAATACTTGATAAAAGACACAATGCATGAGTCTTTTCCCATAAATTCATAAGAAGACAAAAATATTACCTCATGTGAAACTATGGATCTCTATTTAGTATAGCTGGCAACTTACGAAAGAATATAATAAATTCAGCTTGTTAGTCTGAAAGTTGTTCTGTTTTCCTGTCTCCTTCCGAACCTTCTGTTGTTCTCTTCTATTGATTTTTTTAAATGATCCAATGCCACCCTCTTTTTCTTTGCACTTCTTTTTGAGCTCCCTATAATTAATCTTCCTCTCCCACTCAACCTCTTTATCTCCTCTTCCCCCCTCCCAAAAAAAAAATAAATCCTACATTAGAACCAACATATATTCCAAAGTTTTAACATTGTAGTCTTATGGAATATTTTTCTTTCATTTAAGTTTTCCAAATATATCCCAAGTTATGTAAGAGGTATCAGTAGTTATGGATACCTACTTCAGCTCATTAGCATAATTAAATTTATTCTCTCTCATGGGGAAACCTTACTGTAGTAATTGAAATGATATAGCAGGTTTCACATCTTTAACTCCCTCGACACGAGACTTAGAGCTCTTTTGAGTTAGGATTCCTTAGAGGAAAAGAAATTTTTTTTTTACTAATTTTCATACCCCCTTTTTATATTGGGTACTAAAAACCAAACAACTCAGACTAGTCACTCTCAGTACAAACACAGATACTTCATTTTGGTCACAAAAATTTATAATACTGTAAGTCAAACAGCAGTGAGTAATTTCAGGAACCTAGGGTAGTTATAGAGTTCAACTCTGCCCAGTTTAGGCATTAGAAGCTTGTGATAGCTTTCTAGTAGTCTACCCACTGCATTTCTCACCCTCTTCTTCTCAGGATTGTTAAGCAGGTACTATAGAATAATGTTGTCATCATCATCCTCCCCATCATCGTCAGTATCATCATCATCCAAATCATTATTATTATTTGTCTCACTGGCTGAAGAAGCAACAGATTTTACCTGAACCACAAGTTTATTAGAAAAAACTCAAGTTAAGCTACAGCCTGACTGTGTTCCATTACGCCTCTGAGAAACAGATCTGCTCTAATCCCAGTTTCTATTCATCTTGTTATTCTTATTCTTCAGGTTCTATTCAACTTGTCACTTTATTTTTTTTTTTCATTGCGAGCTGAATTCACTTTGATCTACTCTTTAGTCCTCACTGGGAACCAGAGCCATTTATTTCTTTTAGAGGCAAAACTGACTTTTCCATTAACCCATTAACTCTTAACAATTAGAGACCCAGGTATTCACAACCTGAATATACCAAATGGACAATAGGTATGGGCTATGACTATAGTAATAATGCATTTCTATAACAGATTATTCACTAGAGATTTAAAATGTTCCTCCACTAAAGGCCCAGTACTCTAGCATATCACTGGAGTATGGCATTAACACTGGGTTTTCTAAGGCTGTGCTGATGCAACACAGACTTTTGTGGGTCCCATCATGGTGAAATGAGTTGAGGTATAAGCCTTGTGAGAAATCACCTGTCTACAGTCTATGGACACTGTCTAGATAATTTTGGAGAGAACCCAGCAGTTCACAATAACATTCCATCTAATAATTCTTTGTGATTTAGGACCCCCATTGATGGAGGGAGGTTCTGCTTAGATCAAATAATGAATTCTTGAAGAAGCTAAATTTATTGGGCCTTCAATTGCCCCCCCAAAAAAACCTTTGCATTATTCTAAGACTGAATAATTAATATTTACTCTGTTACTTGATGAATCAAATCATTAAGTAGCATTATCATTTTCTATGACACTCATATTTTACCTTTTTGACTTTGTCTCCAAGAAAACTAATATATTGGAAGTAATGAAGAGCATGAATCTAATCTATACTCTTAACTTCTTACTTGCATGACCTTTGCCATAGTACTTTACATTTTTCTGTGCCTTGGTTCCTGCACTATCTAAATCATAGTGTTAAGAGATGGTATTAATGGTAACATATTGTTTACATATGTGAACATACTCTAAAAATATATCTTATTAGTATAATTGCATGTGCCTTTTGCTCCTGCATGACCACTCAATGTTCATAGAAAAGACCCACGATTTTCTACCTCTGAGTTTTGGCAAATTCTATTCCATCAATTTAGAGTTGCTTCCAAACACTTACTCATCTTATAATTGATGCTCCAGATACCTTATCCAACCTTAGTCCCTTCGACTCAAATGTTATTGTCTTCCAGAAACTTCCCCTACTCCTTCTATTTTAATTGGCATAAAATTTCATTCTATCCTTGAGGCCTTTGCATTTCCTTAAGTATATGTCTTATTTTCCCTACTAGAGTATAAAGTCCTGGAGGGGCAAGGGACTTAGTTCTATTGCTTTATATCCCAAAGAGCTGTATATTCAATGAGTGCTGAAAAATAATATGTATTTGTAGGTGAAGAAGTAGCTATATAGTGGGGAGAAAGGAAGAAGGGTGGTAGGGATGTGAGACTTCTGGTTGACTGAGAGACTTTTCAACCAACAATAATGAGTACTTCCTTGAGGGGTAAACTCTTCAGACAAGGAGGAAGGGAAATATGGTTGTGAGAGGAAAGCTGAGACTTTTGAATAGCAGACAAGAGATATCCTTGGAGCTATAGACTTGTGGGGAAACCAACTTTCTCCCCCCAAAAAAAAGTACACATGCAGAAACATGTCCCTTGATTCCAAAAACCCTAGTGATGAACAGATTTTTTTCTCATCTCCCTTTGCTATTGCTCTCCTCTTGGTTAAGCTGAGACTTAATCTTTCTTCCAGGTTTAAGAGGGTATTTCTTCTGGGATAGTCTATTCTCCACCCTAATTTGTAAAACACTCAGATTTCTGTTTATTGCTTACTATGATAAAAGGGTTTAGTTATTCTAGATGGATTTTTTTATAACTGTTTTTTGATGAGTTGGAGGTATGCCGGTAATAGTACGCTAACATGGTTACTCATCCCTAGAAAGCAATCAGGGAATGAGGCTTTCATTCAGAACCAATTGTGCTACTAGATTGGAGATAATTGTTGTGAGATAGATCTGATTCTAACACAATATCCCTTTTGGAGGTGAGAAGAAAGGGCAGAGAGGACAGAGTGAAACAGAAGAGGTAGGCAGAATCTAGGACTATGGTGGCCACAGTCCTAGATTCCGCCTGCCTTTGCTGTTTCAGGTCAGAGTTATAGGCATGTCCCTCTGTAATTTCACAAAAGTGCAAATCACAATCCTCTTTGGAGATAGGGTGAGCCAGATCCCAGATCAAATAGCCACATGTGAGCTAGCCATATTTATTTGATCTGCCTATCAATCAACTATATAGCTCCCAGATAGAAGAGAGGAAGGGAAGAAGGAAGGAGGGAGGGGAAAGAACAGAGAAAAAGATGGGGTAGGAAGGGCAAGAAGGAAGAAGTAGGAAAGAGAAAGGCAGAAGAAGAGAGAAAATTAAAAAGGGAAAAAAGAAGAAGCGGTAAAGGGAATGGGGAAAGAGGAAAACATTATGAAAGTATCTTTCTAGTCTCATCTTGTGCATTAGGTATTGCAAAGACTGAAGCTACAAACCATGAATTATATGACGTATTGTCTACTAGGGCATATTGAGTCACACAATCAATGACCCTTCTTTCAAGGTTTTTAACACATAGACAATCAGCATAAAGTGTCACACCAAGGGTTATGAGGCTTCATGAATCTTTCAACATTCTCAGAATAAATCTATCATCATCACTACTTTTATACTTGAACTCGCTATTGTTCCAAGTTTTTCTTTTTTTCCTCCTCTTTTCTTATCAGTGTGAGGCTTGGATAAAATGCAACTTGATTCATGGAAAAAGTTCATTTTTAGACAAGGTCAGTCTTCTCCTAATTCTTTTTTTGATTCCTTGCAAAGAATACATACATACATACATACAAACATATATGTGTGTGTACAATATACTCATAAATATATACACATGCATATGTATGTATATACACATAGATCTATAAACATGCATATATGCACACACATGCACATATATAAATACATACTTACAATCTGAGATAAGTATTTTCAAATGTCTGAACTCAGAATTAAACCTTAAAACAGTAAAATATTGTCTTTAGATATGTATTTCACAATATAAACAAAAGAGTAAACAGAGTTTTTGTTTTAGACCTTTGTTATAGCTTTTTAGAACCTTCAGTTTAATGGAGCCCCATGCTTACTTCAATTCTCTATAAATCTGTGATTTACTAGCTATCATTAGGGTGTAGGTACATGGTTGAAAAACTCTGTAAGAGAAGTATTTATGACATTAAAATCTTATTTTTCTCTGAAAATGCATATGATTCAGTAAATTGAACATAATTACCTTACTCATTCACTAGAGGGTAACACTTAATTTACCATGTACAACTTAGTTGCTATCCAGAAAATACTAGTTTATATTATATAAAGACACCTTTAATAATTACTAGCATCTTTTTTTTAATTAAAGTAAGTAGGAAAATTAGACTTTTATTTACTAGGATAGATAATAGATAACAAAAAATAAATGAACTCTTCTTCAATATTAAACCTGTCTACTAACCAAGCCTCTGCCCTGGGCTCCCTTTTCTTTTCTACTTTCGCAATTGGTATTCACATTAAGTCCCATGGCTTATATCACCAAGACTATACAGATGATTCTCAGATTTATTTACCAGTCTCTCTCCTTCACTTTATTCCCACATCTTGTATAACTAACTTTCTGTGGATGATTTCAAACTAGATATCCTGCAGAAATATTAAGTTCAGTATGTCCAAAGGACAATGCATTAGCTTCTCAACCCCAACCCCCACCCACTTTCCTCCATCTCCCTAATACTGTCAGCAAACAACGGAAAATACTCTAGTAGTTCCTGATTTCCTCCAGAATCAAATATAAAATTATTTCTTTAGCATTTAAAAGTATTCATAATGGACCCCCATTACCACCCACATCTTCCAACTCTTCATATACCTTATACCACAAGCCACATACACAATGCTTGTTAACTCACCGAGTAATAATAACAATGATCAATTTTACATACATTAACTCATTTTGTTCTAAAAAAATCTGTGAGATTGTACTACATACAGACTTTGTTATTCCTGTTTTACTGAGGAAGAAACTTAGACTTCACATGCTAAAAAGGTTTGCTCGTTTAGTTAAAAGTATCAGAGAAAGGATTTAAACCCAATTCTTGACTTATTGCAAATATTCTGTCTTTTTTTTTTTTGTTGTTCTGTACAGCACATTCTCTCATATGGATACGAGAATATAAATACACATAAACATATGTGTATATTCTTCTTCCTTCTAGCTGCAGATTACATTTCTCTAGTAGTTATGTTTGTATTCAGCCAACTTTTTCCTTCTCAAAAACATGCAAATAAAATCTTTCAGCAATCATCTTGATCTCTAATTGTTTTGAACAGATTTTGTATTCTTATTATATCTAAAAAAATTCTACCAATATAAATAATCTTCCTTACATCCTTCCTTCTTTCCTTCCTTCCTTCTTTCCTTCCTTCCTTCTTTCTTTCCTTCCTTCCTTCCTTCCTTCTTTCTTTCCTTCCTTCCTTCCTTTCCTTATTTCCTTTTTTATTTCCTTCCTCTACACCCCACCCCTTTAAAATATTCTTCACCTGGGATTTGATCAGTATAGGAAAATTCCTAGGGTGGAAACTCTGTCAAAAGACAATTTCCTGGGCAATAAACATTCAGAGTATGTTAGAGACAGGACACGAACCTAGAGTTATTCCTGCTTCCATGGCTAGTTTCTATCTTCTTGGCTAATGATGTCTCTTTTTATATGCACCAAGGTATGATTATATTTGACCTAGATGTTATATAGCTCAGTGCAAAGTCAAGATATGGCTCTAGAAGTTTTTGATTGTCTCTTCTGGATCTAAAATTCCATAACTCTGAAATTCTACTGATTTCCCTATAAAAATCCCTTGGCATATTCAAGAATTTATGAATCACTTCCAAGAACACTATTTGATGATATTAAGATGTATTTTAAAGAAATCTAGAGGTGTTTAGTTGAGAGTCCAGATTTTCTCTAGGTTTAATTCTAGTTGTGGTTTGAATTAATCTGTATCACCTTGGACAAATCATTTTACTTTTATTTGGCTCTATATGCTCATCTCCTAAATTAAATCCTAGTTGATTCTATGGTCCTTAAATTGAATGTTGTATGTTTGTTTTGGGCACAGACAATAAAATTTTCTAGACATTCTGATCCTCTGGAAGACTCTGCCTCATTGTTCTACTTCTTATACAGCTAACAAAGTGCTCTCTCTCTCTCTCTCTCTCTCTCTCTCTCTCTCTCTCTCTCTCACTCTCTGAGGCATTTCCATCCTCCATTTAATCTATTTAAAATCTAATGTCTGAACATCTACTATGTGAAAGGTACTATTCCAAAAGTTTCTCCCACTGCTCCCTTATATGCATCCCCCATTCTAATAAACTTAGTATAGCTACAGCTTCCAGGGCATAGCCTGTGCTCCCCTACCCCTCTGGGGGTGACTTATGCTCTTTCTTCTTGAACTACTGCATTCAAAAATCCAGCTCACCCTATAAATGTCATTGAGTACATTATTTATACCTACCTTATGGTACTAATCTCATTCTACCTTGTATGGCAGTCACTCGTTCATATGTCATTTTCTCTAAAAGTCATAAACTCCTCAAAGGCAGGGTTCGTTCTTATTTATCATTGTATCTCTCCTTCCTCCGCCATGATGTTTTTCATGATTCAGTGTTCAATAAATGCTGGTTGATTTAATTAAGGGTATGCTCTTAAAACACTGCACCAGAAGTTCACTCTGTGTATTAAGAACGAATATTCCTGACCAGATTTTAACTAGAAACAAAATGTAAACTGTCTATCTGCATGACCTTGATAAGAGATTAAAAATTAAGAGAAGGCAACCAACTAATACCATACTTTCTCTCCTTAACAAGTCATCAACAACCTTCCTTTCCTCATTTAGGATTACATATTAAGCCTGCATCCTTGAATATGATTTGTAGCTACAGAATAGCTTTTTATACTTTTAAATGACTGTGTGCATATATGCAAAGTCAATTCCCTGACTTTAAGTGGAAGGCAACCATTAGTCAGCTGACTTTTGGGTTACATGTGGCTTTAAATTTTGCCTTACAATATTCGCCATTATTACTGGGTGATAAATTGCAATAAGAAAATGTACTCCTCTTTCCCTGTAAACTCCTTTCTGTCTTCCTTAAATGTGCTCAGCAGTACTCAAAAGATACAAAAAGTCAATGTACCCTGAAACAAATTGCAGACATGTTGGACAGCTTCATAATGACCTGTAGATCATTAAATCGCCATAGTTACTGCCGTCAGTGATTCCGGCAGATACACTGACAAAGTAGTTTAAAGAAAATTAAGGAACAAATTGAAAATATATAGGCTCCCATGTTGCCATGGTTACCTCTCTGTAGGAACTGTGCATATGAAGTCCCGACCAACCTCTCTGTATGGAATATTAATGGCTAGCTATGTGTCCGATCTGAAAGAGAGCTAGGCCGCTATTGACAATCAGATCCACATTAATAGCACCTGTCTAAAGCAGAACAGATCTAAAAAAGTATCCAGCATCATCAAATATTCTACCGCTTTCTCACACTCAATTTGTCTTCATTAGTATCCTGAGAAGTAGGCTCTTTGGGAAGAATAAGGCTGAGGAAGGGAATAAACCAACAATGGTATTCAACTGCTATTTTATCTCTGACAGCAAAATTGACCCCATTATCGTGATCAATAATAGAAGATCCATGAAATAGAAGGAAAATATCAGACTATAGACAAAGACATACCCAGATATGTTTTGTTTTGTTTGTTTTTCTTTTTTGGTATAAACTAGTTTTCCTGACTCCAGGGTCAATGATCTATCTACCTCGTTTCACTTTCCCCTTTAAATATGAAGATTTTAAGTTAGGAATTTATTTTCTGAGGGACTCAAATAATTTTCTATGATTCAAAATCCACCATCTGACTGAAATAACTATTCTCTTGGATAAACAGTGAGAAGACAGTACAGCATAAAAGACAGCGTGACAGAGTAAAGATTGGTCTTAGAATCAGAGAGTATTGGGTTTCTGCCCTCCCTCTGACATGTATTGTTGATTAATTCTGGGCAAAGCCCTTAACTTCTTGACTATTCTGAGGAGTTCCTTAAGAGTTATAGGGGCAGCAAGTGGCGCAGTGAATAGAGCACTGGCCCTGGAGTCAGGAGGACCTGAGTTCAAATGTGGCCTCAGACACTTGACACACTTACTATCCCTGTGATAGGCAAGTCACTCAACCACAATTGCCCTGCCCTCTCCCCTTCAAAAAAAAGAGTTAGTTATAGCTGAATTGTTAATATGCCTTTGGGAAGCCTATTTTTACACTGGGGATTCCCTGTACCCCCCCCAAAATGTCCAGTCATCACTACCTTCAAAATGTAAAAATAACAATGATGATGATGACACATAACAATTTAATTTTTTAAGTTCTTATCTCATACAATTTTGTAAGGTGGACAGCATAATGAAGTGAGATGACTTTAATATGACCCAGCAGAATTTGAACCCTGGCCTTGGGACTCCAAAGTCTAGAGCTCTTCATACTATACAAACCAATATAAACTAAATTCACAGACTAAAGGAATTTGATGTACTGCTGCTACAACATGCAATCTCTATCCTCAAGCTTGCTTTCCCATCTCACAGACAACATATCAGTTCCACATATCCCTGTATATGGGCTAACAAATGGCAACAGACCATTTTTTTTTTGCCTCCTTTCTCTTATATCTTGGAGCCCAATTGGCTTTATGTGACATTCCTCCCAAATTTCAGTTCAACAATTGTTCATTAAGGGTCTAGTTTGTTCAAAGCATTGTGATAGGAACTAGAAATTCAAATCCCTCTCCCAAAGGGATAAAAACACAAACACACATAAAACGGGACAGTTAGATGGTACGGTGGATAGAGTGCTGGACTTGGAGTCAGGAAGATTCACTTTCCTGAGCTTAAATCTACCCTCAGACACTATGTTACTCCAGGCAAGTCACGGTTTTAACCTTGTTTCCCTGTTTTTTCATTTGGACAATGAACTGTAGAAGAAAATGGAAAATCATTCCAGCATCTTTGTCAAGAAAAAAACCCCAAACCGGATTACAAATAGTCAGATATGACTGATATAACTCAACAATTATAATACATGACTGTCTTTAAACCATTATAATAATTATAATAATAAGAGCTAACATTTCGATAATGCTTACTATGTAGAGGGCACTGTGCTTAGCACTTTAAGGACCTTCCACTATATTTAAGTAATACTTATACACAGAAAAGTTAATACAAAGTGGATGTCAAATGATTTCAAAAAGCTTGGTTGTCATGGTGGTAGTTATGAATGCACTCAACTATGGCATACCTCAAATCTCCACCTCACTCCATTTAAATCCCCTGTCCAAAATAATAGGGTGTGTTGTAATTTCTTAGACTTAGACATAATTGTTCCCAAAGTCTTTTCTTCTTCTTGGTTTTTCTTCTCTTGCCTTACAAAAGCAATTAAATGGCTATTAGCTTGTATTTGCCCCCTGATTATTGGAGTTTTATTCCTTTGCTTGCCTGTGGGTCATTTGCTTTTGATAGAAGTAAGGGTTTCCTTCACTCCTTAAGTTTAGAACGATTAATCTTACATGCTCAAAGGCATAACTTGCTTAAATCAGAAAATTGTCCTCTTTTTGACTGTGTTGCACAGGAACGATCCTGTGCACGTTTTGGCATAACTGCAAGAATGTGAGAAGCCTCTCTGCTTCATTAAATGAAAAGCTGAGGAAGACTAAATCCCCTGAGTAACCTTGGTAAGGCCTCTGGTAAAGGCCAAAAGCCCCTTTCTCATTTGCAGAGGTTTTGAATATTGACCATCTGCCAGTTCTACAGGCATTTCACATTCCCTGTACCACCACCACCCACAGTCCCAGAAACATAGTCTGTTCCAGAAACACCAGACTTTGTCTCTCAGTTCCTTCACTCTAATGTCTGTTACTATTTGATCCAGGTAAGAATCCACCATTGGCCTTTATTGCTTTTGGCAATTTCTTTCACTGGGAACCCCAGAGGACTTGAGTTCCATCCTCCCTGACTGGCCCTCGTGTTGTGAGTGTTTCCCCTCAATAATGCTGCTTGCTTTACTCTCCCTGTGCTACTCCGGCCTCCTGCTTGTTCTGTCTTCAGGTGCTGTCCCTAGTTAGAGGATAACCGTAGGATCTCAAACTTCATTTGAAATCAATGAAGACAATACTTTAGGTATGCTCTTGCTCAGCAATGATAATTAACCCATGTAAAAAATATGCACTGTTATATTGGGCTAAAATTTAGTTTTGATTTTGTGATGAGTGACCTTTCTTTTTCATGGTGAAACTTTCATTTGTACCTTTTTCCGAGCAAGCAAAACTCCTCTTTTGCCAAGGTCAATAAGCAAGCATTTTTTAAACACGCCTTCTGGGCCAAGCACTGTGCTGGGTGATTGGTATGAAAAGACAAATGGAATTGGCCCTAATGGCAAGAACCTTAATTCATGTCCTTATTTACTTCTTTTTCTAATAGTTCCTTTCCCCCTCTATCCTTGATTTTAAGGGCTTCAGATATAAACATAACACCACACATAACATCACAGCCAACATAAAAACCAACATAAACATTAGTTTATGTCAATGAACAATTTTCATAAAAATAATTCTTATTGGAAATTTGCTTAAATAAGGGTACTTGGTCTAAAATGTGATAAGAGTAGAAGGTGATATATAGGAAGTCAGGAGCTATTTTTCCATTGTATCCCTACTACCTGCACATATTAGTCATTTAATCAATGCTGGTAAATTTGAACTGAATTGAGTCAGAGCATTTTATTACTTGTGGAATTGAAAGAAGTCTCATCTTAATTCTAGGAGACAGAGTTTCAAGGCTCTTAAAAGGTTGCATTTTGTTAAAGGACAATTACAATCACAGGCAATGCTGTGAATTTTAAAATATTTTAATCAAGCAAAACATTGTTTCAAGTTAGCCATTAAAAGCATCATAATTTTCTTCATTCTTAATAATACATACATACACACACACAAACACATATATGAAGCATATATACACGCAGTACAGAACTAAAATTGATCATAAAGAATGCAGGCAAAATGCTAATGAACATCCTTAACATCATGTTTAATGTACAGTATATCATTGTAATTATGAAGTTGACAGAAGTGAATGTCATAAGCACCCATCCACGTTGCCCTGGGCTTCTCTACATCTCGTAAGGCTGTCTTGTAAACTCTAATTAAAAATATATTGTAATAAAGGAAGACATGACTCAATGCTAACAAGCACCTGGTTCTATTATTTCTTATTTATAGTGGTAGAGTGAGAGGCAGAAGTCAAAGTCCCTCTAAAGCAGAGAATGTCTGACTATCCATGTCTTGGTAGCTAGTATGGGATTTGTACGGCATGCTAGAAAGAATGCTGGCTTTTTGGTCAAAGATGTTGATTTTAAATCTTTGTTCTGTCATTTATTATTTGAGTTACCTTGCACAAATCTCTTTACCTTTATGGACCTCAATTTCATCATCAGTAAAATGATGGGGGAGGGGGGTGGACTAGGTAAACCCTCAGGTCTCTTCCACTTCTAAATTTACAATCAAAAGATTCATGAACCATGTCTTATTGTTGAGGATGAATGGAATGACATTCTTATAAAAAAGTGAAAGCTAAAGGGAAGGAGAGACCATGTAGATGGCAAGTCTCCCTTTACGTTGAACGATTCTTTACTATATAAAGTATCTTCACAGTTGCAATTATGAGAATAAAAGTAGCTGATAGGACGGTGATATTGTGAACACCAATCCTATAAAACATGTTTGTTTATGGTTACTTATGGAATCACCTTGATTGGAGAGATAATCATTTAAATATAATCTACATTAGTCAGAACCTTATTGTAGGATAATAGGATTATGGATGTCAGTCTGGAAGGGACTTCATAAGCCATTAAGTTCAACCCCCTCATTTTACAGATAAAACAATTTAGATTGATGAAAGTTAAGTTTCTTACTTATGGTCAAGCAGCTCCTAAGTATCTGAGAGAGGACTTGAACTAGGGTTTTTCAGATCACCAATGTTATTGCTCTATCCATTATACCACACAGCCCCCTTATCATATTGTTGTTTTCAGTTCTGCCCTATGTGCTAGAAGTAAAGTCTCGTAGAGAAAAGCCCATTGGACCTGAGCATAAGTCTTACTTTTAAGAAAAACAGACCATTGATTTTCCTGGTGTTGTTGCTGATCTGTATGAACATTAGAAAGCATGCTTTTTGTTGTCTTTTCTAATAAAATTCTTTCCCTAAAAAAATAAAAATAGACCAAGTGATAGAGACATAAGATAATCTGATCCTTATTTTCCCCGTTAATAAAAAGGGAATGGCAATACCAATTTAGTCCTAAATTTTGCATTGTCAATAAGAATTTATTAAGCATTTATTATGTGCCAAGAATGGTGGAATTGACAAAGTAAAAAAAAAAATCCTGTCTTCAAGGACTTTACATTCTAATAGGGGAAATGAGATTAAAAACCAATTATGTACATGGAAGATATACATGCATATAAATAGACATGTATATTATATAGCAGTCTCAGAGAGAACACACTAATAGATGGAAAGTCGGGGATGAAGTGAAGGGACTTCTGTAGAAGGTAGGATTTAGACTCAGTCATTAAGGAAGCTAAAGAAGGTGGGAGGTAGAGTTGAAGAGGGAGAGCATTCCAGATGTGGAGAAAGCATTCATGGAATGTGAGGAGATGGAAGGTTGAAATCAAGGAATAGCAAGTAGGTAAATGTTGCCGAATCATAGTGTGGAAAGGGGTAAAGGGTTAAAAGAAAAGAACAGTAGGAAGGGGACAGTCTGTAAATTACAAAAATCAAATTCATGACTTTATGAGGAATTGAATTGTCAGATCTGTGTTTTGGGAAGTTCGCTTGAATAGCTGAATAGAAGATGGCCTGCAATAGGAAGAAATGAGGCAGGAAGCCCAAGCACCAGATTACTTACTGCAGCAGTCAGGGTATGAAGCAACAAGGGCTGGATGAACAATTCTGAGAATCATCTGCTTAGCTCCTCTTATCAACATACCTTTTCAATATACCCTGTATAACTTTGAATTAACAAATCTCCTTCATCCCAGTTTTATTTCTCTCCTATTCCTTCCATCTTCTGGTATGCAATGAATCCTACTTTACTGCTAATGATTTTGAAATTGTTACACCATTTCCAAGAATGGCTTCTCTCACAGCCAGGACATGTAAGACCACAAAAAGGAATTGGGACCACTGCCACTGTCAGAACCTCGCTCTGCTACCATCACTCTAGCAACCACCTTTTCTCCTTTATGCTTCACTACATCCTGCCCAGATCCTTGTGGCTGTGATCTATGGATCTAGTCTATGACACTCTTCTTCCTATCCGTTTGAGGAACCAATACTGGCTCTCAATAATAACAAAATAAATTTGATTCAAAGTTTTCTCCCTCACTTTCCATTTTAGAACTGTTCCCACTTACTCATCCTCCTTAACTACTATAACCTCTGTCTCTAGTTTACTACATATATCCCTTGCTCAAGTGAATTTTCTCCAGGTGAAAGAATCCATAATTCCTGGGAATTCTGGTGGGAAACAAGGGTTAAAGGGGAGCAAAGATAGTGAGTGAGAAAATGCAAGGAAAGACTGAAGGAGATAGCAATGTCAGTAGAATTTATCCCACCTAGTGTGTTTCTGAAAAAAAATGAAGATCAGGTCGCATCGACCTCCTTCTGATCTAGGTCACCTGGATTGTTAATTACTCTCAAGTAGTAGTCATTTTCTAGCTGATTTCCTCTCATGCATTAAAAGAATTTCTTTTGACCTCAAAAGTCCCATGCATATGTTTCTCACATTCCTTTAGGTCTTGGCACTTTTATAATATCTTCTGACCTGTCATACATTTTGGGCTTCCCTGTGCTAATTTAGATCTTTTTTCATTTTTTTTAACAGATGTCTTTTTAACCTGTCAGTGATTTGGAACACCTGGTATTTTTGAACCTTCTCACATATTTATCTTAGGTTCCCTCTCAGTAGTGCTTTTAAAATAGTTTTCTGGTTTCCTGTGGCTTATTGATTTGTTAATTCAATTTCTTCCTAGATAATGTTCATATTTTATTAGTTTCTTTTTCTAAAATAACCCCATCATAGATTTTTTTCTTCTCCCATATCAGGTATTGAAATGCATTATTTTATGCTGTCTTGAAATCACCATTATAAATAATCTGACAACACAGAGACAATTTTCTCCTTTTTTATAGAGCAAATGACCTCTCTTGTAAATGTAGGAATATTATCATTGAAAACCTTTATAAATGTGGAACATTTTCAAAACTAAAGTCATATCCAGGTTAAGCCACAAAGAAGGACAGAAGAAAGTCATATTTTGCCATTTTAGAAGAAAAATAAATAAAGCAACCATAAGGTAGATAAAGTTAAAGCAGGAACAAGATTTTTCCCAAGAGGAAGAGGTTCTCTGCTCATGCTCTGAATCAACCTGTGGAACAAGTATAAAAATTTATATGGGTCCATAAAATGTTTGACTAGCCCATGTTCTTCCCTCCCAAGAAGGTCCGTAGAGAGTGACTAGAATAATGTCAGTGTTTTCTTCCCTTTCTACACAAACTACAGTGTGGTTAATTCAGAATCCTCTAAGTCTCATGCTTACATCATGCCTTTCTACCAGAAGAATTTTCTGGTGGAAGAAAGATGAAAATCAAGCTTTGTTTCAAAAATATTTGCTTCATTTTAATTGATTTCCCTTTCCAAAAATCATGAATTGTTTCGATTATATCAATGGCTACAACCTGTAGCAATTTTTTTTCTTTCTCTTCTTTCAATATAGCACCTGGTAAATCCCCATAAAAAACTACTCATTACAATTATACAGTATTTAAAATTCAAATAATGGCAACAGAGGAAAAAGGGGGCAGCAAAGAATACCACTTCTTCTGCTCACTAACTTTTATCTATTTATACCATACCTTCAAAATTACAATAAAACCTATGGACTCACTGTATTATAAAAATAGTTTGACAAGTATTTATGAAATTCTAATATATTCCCAAGCAATGCTATTTTATTCTGATTTCCCAGATTGTATCAGGGTTGCTATAACATGATAATGGGCACTAATATTTTCTTTCCAAAAGTCCCAAACCATACTGTTGTGTACAAGAAGTCTTTGGGACATATTTTCCTAAAGGTTCAAAGGACAATGAATAGAAATTCCACACTATATCCAGACATGACAACATATATATGTGTGTGTGTGTGTGTGTGTGTGTGTGTGTGCGTGTGTGTGTGTGTATGTATGTATATATATGTTTATATCCTATTTTGTTATGTTTACATATATATATATATATATATATATATATATATATATATATATATATATTTACATCCTAGTGTTTAGTTAATTTAATTGCACCACTGGATCTGACATTTTCATCTTTTGAGTTAGTCTAATTGATGTTTTGAGCCTTCTCTGAAACACATGTGACTTGGCATATCACTAAATACATACCTTTCAGCTCCAGAGAGCAGAATTTCTGATATTAAATTAAGAGATTTTAGTTTTAAAAAGTACATTTAAAAAGTGCTCTCTATTTTGCCTCCCACACTCCTCGCGTATCCTAACTCATTTAGCAATAATCATTGCTTTGCCTTTACCTGTCTCTCCCATTTATCCTGGAATAGATAAATCAGATTAAGCCAATTAGCTCAAACATTTGATAGTTACTATCGTCCCTTATTAATGATAATATGGTGTCCCCTATGTAAAACGATTTAGAAAGGAGCAATTGTTTCTTCTTGCAATTACATTTTCTTAGGCCCATCAGTTCCACTATTCAAATTTAACATTTATTTTTTAATTTAGAGAAGATAAAGGAAAGAGGAAGAAGAAGGGGAAAAAAAATGTTCCTTGCCTTCCTTCAAGATTCAGCTTAAATCCCACTTCCTGCTAGAGGCCTCTTCTAGTCCCCATTACTAATGACCCCCTTCTGAGATGACCTCCATTTGACCCCGTGTGTCTATTATTTACACATGGTTGTGTTTTGTTTTGTTTTTGCATGTTGTCTTCTCATTAGAATAAAGCTCCCTGAGGACAGAGGATTTTTTTTCTTTGTATCCCTAACACTTAGCAAAGGCAAATAGTAAGCGCTTAATAAATGCTTCTTACTGATGGACTGACTTTACCTTTATGACTTCACTTATAAAGTCACTTCATCGTCTGACCCTCATTTTCTTCAGCTATAAAACGGAAGGTGATGATGCCTGTGCTGTCTAATCCATGAGGTTGTTGTGATAAATGTGCTTCATTAACCTTAAAGCATTATGTAAATATGAATTGCTATTATTACTTTACTTCTTAATGGAAATATGATCTCATTGGTTCAACACTTCATTGAGTTAGTACATAGATACACATAAATGCAACTTGAACAGGTACAGCAGAGGGATGATGGGCTGATAAAGATTTGAAAAGAGGGAAGTGATCAGGATGGATGATATTTGGGAAACTATATAGCCCTTTCAATAATCCCAGAAGGCTTACTGTTGTAAAAGCCCATATTTTTATTACCAACATTACGATATTAATTTTATATGAGTGCAACTCTTGGAATCCACAGTCTTGGAATGATTATAATTGCAGGTAATTCAAAGGGCAAATACTGTGTTTAACTCAACTGCAGCATATTACCAATGAGCTATTATTAAAACAATAACAAATTACCTAAAATTAAAGCTACAAAATAAACTACAAAAAAATTCTTTCATTCTCCTACCAAATTCCCCAACTGAAAACATTTAGGAAAATTAGTTGGTCACATGAGAGGTAATGAAAAAAGCCATTCGCAAGAAAGGGGTGGCAATAATAACCTGCTTGCAGACTCAGCTAGTGGTCTAAGGGTTCAGAGACTGTTTCATCTCCACAGAGGCAAAAAGGGGCTCCCTTAAATTACAGCAAGGCTATGGTTACAGTAGATTTCATTTTCCTAGAGAAGAAGTGCAGAGGCGATTGACATTCCTTTTCTTTAAATTGTGGAAGAATTGTTGAGTATAAGAGGGATTATCAGCCTTCTGGTTGGCCCCACCAGGCAAAACTTAGAACAACTGGCAGAGGGATTCACATTTCTTCTAAGGAAAAGCAAATTCACAACAATTAACATTGCTGACAAAGGGATTCATCTTTCTTCATGTGACCAAAGGTTTTCAAGAAAAGGCTTGAAGGAAATCCACATTTAGATTGGGGTTGGACTAAAGAACCTCAGATACATAAAATGTGAAAATTGTAGCATTCTATGACTCCCTGGACATTTGGTAAACCCCTTTTTGCTTATATTGGCGGGTGTGGCTGCCCTCCCTGGACTGTAAATCCCTGTAAAACATGTGACAATGGCTCATAGCAATATATGGCAACAGTTTTGTTTTTTTTTTTTTTTTTAGTGGTGGAAAGAAATGAGGATTCTGGGAATGAGAAAGTTCCTGTTGTACTTTGTGAGCATCATAGACCACAGAGTACAGTTTATCAAAAATGAATAAATGATCATCTAAAATAGTACTAGAAGGACTTTCCTGTTCTTAAACACCAGTTCCCATTAGAACTGCTTTAAAGGCCACTTAATATAAGCTGGTTGTGAAATAGGGCAGATGCATGCACTGGGATGGGTGGGTTTTTTTTGTTTTTGTTTTTGTTTTGTTTTTTTGTATAGCCCAAATGATGATTATTAAGATCACTGAGGAATAGCCCAATGGAAAAGGGCCTAGAGAGGCTCATGGGAGTCAATTTTCATGGAGTATAATGGTAATGGGAATTTGAAGATCTTCCATACCCCTTTTTAGGCCTAAGGGAATTTGAAGATCTTCCCTGCTGCCTAATAGGTTAAATGTAATCTCGTGGAGCTTGTGTTGGGAAGAGTTTGCTGAATGGGTAAAGCAGGAAATTGGGAGTCAGAGTAGTGAGAACTGGGGGAGAGAGAGGATACAGGCAAGGAGAAAGTTAGGCTTGTGAGCATTTGTGGAAAGGCTTTGGGATGGTGTTACTCTCTGCAGTGATGAGGTGTGTTACCTTCTTTGTTGTTAGGATGGATTCCATTTTCTGGTGTTGGGATTTGGCTTTTTGTGTGTCTGAATCAATGTTTTGCTTCTGTCTTCTATATGGGAAGTCTGTTATATTTTGTGATTCAGAACTATGCCGGCATACTCACAGTCTCCATCAGTGCTGTGAATATTATCTTAGTGATACACAGGGGAGACTGTAATAGGAAAAGCAAGCACAAGTCTGAAACAGAGAAAAGTATGTGCTATCCTGAACTAATATGATGGAAGAGTTCTCACCAACTAAATTTTCCCTACATTTCACTTAGACAGTTATATATTTAGAGATAAAAGACCATGGATTCCATCTAGTACATTTTATATATAAGTAAACTGAGGTATAGATAGGTTAAGTGATTTGCCAGAGGCATCCTCAGTGCAAGTAGTTGAGACAGATTTGAATCTGTGCCTTCTGATTCCAAATCTAGGATTCTTCCCCCTCTGTCACACTTGCAGACAAATATCAAATCCTAAATCAGAAACATTATCAATTAATTAAACTTGTAGTTAAACTGAAATGCATCCTTGATAATTACATACTTAAGGAAATCAGATATAATCATTTCACTTAATCATGACAAAAAGATGACATATTGCCATGTTTTCCCTCAGGAATTGCTGTCTCATAAGAGAGAAAAGAAGTTGGCATCCTTTCTTATCCTCTTCTGGCCCTGAATGAATATAGAGCAGTATAAATTATACTCTAAATCTTCCATTAATGTAATTGACATTAATAATCACATCTAAATCATTCTAGGAATTAAACACTCTGGGATATTAGGTAAAGACTGAAGCCAAATATTTGTTACAAGTATATACGTATGTTGTAGCAAGGAAAGCATATACTACTGGATGGAGAAGTGCTAAAGGCTCAGTCACACCAGGGAGGAAGACCAAGAATGGGGAAACCATATAAGTAATGAGAAGAGTTGTGAGTTGACTAGTAGAAGATCTGAAAGAACTAAATGTGTACGTAAAGGTCCAAGAGACATTGACCTAACAGAGACAATATGGTAACACAGCTGGTTAATACACATCACCATGGTACAAGTAAGTGAATAGCAGATTTATCTGAATTGCAATAGAAGTTTTAGAGCAGAAAAAGTCATTTAAGATCAATGTTACAGATCCTATATAACATGGAATTTTGGAAATAAGTCACACGTGATTTACACTTTATCCCTTTAATATCATGCTTTCATAGCTGGTGCTTAATAAAATCTTATTGAATTAGATTAGAAAGAAATAAGTTTTTTAGCTTTTATAATTCAGAGAACATGACACAACAATTAAGTATTTTGCATTGTGGGAAACACAGAGTCCTTTAGACAGTCAATTAGCATTTATTAAGTACTTGCTAAATGCCAGGCACTGTGCTAAGTCCTAAAGATACAAATGTAAGCAAGCAAGGCAGCCCTGCCCTCAAGACTATAATTCTATTAGAGAAACCAACAAATAAAGGACAGGTTAATGGTGTGATGGAGGTACATGGTGGGAAGATGACCAAGGTGTGGCATGAAGACTTGCTTCCTGACAAATAGAGGTAAAATAAAGCTATCAGAGCTAGGAGATGCAGAGTTGAAGGCAAACACTTTTATTTGAGTGCAATGGCCAGAATATAGACTGCAGAGTGAACAGATGCCCTGATATGGCAACCTAAATCTTAGAATCACAAAGAGAAGAGCTGTGTGTTTTAGTGTGTATATGTGTGTGCAAGCAAAACATCCAACCTAAATTAGCCGTAATAGTCATAAGAAATAAAAATATAATGAAATAATGCATCTCAGTTCCTTAGAATTGTAATTCATACAACACTTTGGGAAATAATCACAATTAAGAATTTCCCCATCATATTCATGCAAAGAATCCAAGCCTTTCAAAAGATTCTGCTGAGAAAGCAACACAAAGATCCATCCTTTGGAACTTAACCAGCACTGCATGTTCAACCTCTGAATACTGAGCCTTTTGGGGTAAGAGATGGAGAAGTGGTGACAGCCAATTTTAGAAACTGAAAATGATTTATTAACAGTATTCAAAGAATATGCAATATAAGTGATTTCATCAACAAAAGTGTGGAAAATTCTTCTACTAAACAGATTGCAATCTGTCTGCTACTTAGTAGATAAGCAGAGGCAGCTGGTGGCATAGTGGATAAAGACCCTACAGCTGAATCAGTAAAGAACTGAGTTCAAATTCACTTACCTGCTATGTGATCATGGGCAAAACATTTATCTGTTTACCTCCTTTTTATTCATCTGCAAAATGAGTATAATAATAGCACTTATGGCCCAGGCCTGTGGTGAGGATCAAATAAAATAATAATTGTAAAGAGCATTTAGTGCAGTGCCCAACACAGACACATGACAAGCACTATATGTTAGCTATAAGTCCCAGGGTAACGTCTGAGACAAATAGTTGTTGGATCGCCAAGGTCATATGTCTAAGAAATGGTAGAGGCAAAATTTCAACACAGGTTCCTGGGTTTAATCTGTCAACAAGTGTCTATCAATCGTTTACTATGTACTAAGCATTTTGGTAGGTTCCAGGTACAAAAAATACAAATGTGACATAGGCCCTGTTCTCAAGAGGCTTACAATCTGCTGAGATCAATATAAAAATACTATTCAAATAATACTAGATAGACTTTCAAGGCTTCTTGTGCTGTTTGTTGGTTCTTTAAATTAACATCATAGAAAATGCAATCAAAATAAAATATTCCCCCTTTGTATAGATGTCTATAAATTCCAGTCCCAAAAAGGGAAATATGTATATCTATCTATCTATCTATCTATCTATCTATCTATCTATCTATCTATATCTCCAAAAAATCTTCTAGAATTCTCAAAGATAAAAACTTTTCCAATATCTATTCAAAGCTTGTATTTAAAGAGTTAGTTTAACAGACCACTTCCATTCATTGTTCCCCCTTAAAAATTCTAACAATAGCTTGATTGTCATAATATTGAGAAAGGCAGGTGTTTCCTAAGCAGACAACTCCAGCAAGGATTTGGTTACTGTGGTTGTAATACAAAACCTCTTTTAGTGAGCCTGGATAAGCACCATTCTTGCTAAAAATAACTCCTCAGCCTGTAATGTCACCAGTTACATAGAATACACGGAAATTAGAGTCTTTCTTGTATTAAAATGTCATTAAACTCCAGTATACGAGAGCATGGTGATTTCATTTATAAAGCTAACAGCTTTTTTCAGCTACAGTTTTCCATGTTAGCTCTGTAAATTAATGGCTTCAGAGCAATTTAAAATTTAAATTAATAACTGGAAACAAAAAAAAGGCCCAACAAAAAGGCAGTAACACATGAAATGGCTATTTTGTTCAATGAGAAATCACATCTTAAGAATCTGATGATTGGGGGCAATGTATTTTCATTACTACTTGTGTAAAGACCATGGATAGGTACCTGGCAGCAAATTGTAAAATAATTTCTGAATATCTCTAATGAAAACTATATGTTCCCAATATATACTTATCATGGCATGGCAGTGGTGCCTTATAAATAGAGACTCAGAATTGGAATCAGAGAGACCTTGGACAAATACTGCCTCTAAATAATGATCCGTTTTGAACCACTGGCAAGTCATTTAAGTACATGAATACATGGAAATACACATAAACATAGACATGTACATGTATGTGTACATACATATATACATGTATTTGTACACACATTGTGTGTGAGTGTGTGTGTGTATGGTATATACTTTTACAGACTAAATCTATAATTTTCCTGGTTTGCAGAACTTAAAGGAAAGGAATCTCTGTCTACCATTACAATTCCATACCATCTTTACAATTTAGAACACTAGAGAATTGCCCAGCTCATTGAGAAGGTAAGTTACTTCCTGAGGGTCCTATAGTCAGTAAGTGGGAGGTGTTAGAATTGAATCTAGACCTGCCTGGCTATAAGACTATCTGTCTATGCACTATAGTAGGAGGTAGCTGGGTGGCACCAGTAAATAGAGTGGTAGGCCTGGAAATAGAATAGTCCTGAATTCAAATCTGTCTTCAGATGCCTACCAGTTATTTGACCTAAAGCAAGTCATTTAAGTTCCATTTAACTCATTTTCTTCAATTATAGAATGGGAATAACAATAATAACTATAACCTCCCAGGGCTGTTGTATCAAATATATTTATAAAGCACTTAGTGTTTGAATATAATAGGTGCTATATGGATGCCAGCTATTATTATTATAATTAGTATAATTATCATTACTTTCTCTCTATATGTATGTATATATATGTATAAATATATATACATAGTATATATTCTCCTCTACACACTACTACATATGGAGTTATATGTTGCATGAGTGTTTTTGTGTGTATATTTTTTTAGAAAAAAACATCTATATCTATATCCTTTTATGAGTCACATCTATACCTGCATATACATCACTTACACATAAACACATAGCTCCACAAATATTATTAATTTAGAATAAAACTTCCATACATTCAATACTTGTCCTGAAAAGAATGTGAAGAGAGGCAGATAATATTATACATACATAAACACACACAGAGAGAGATAGGTGCTAGACCTGAGAATTTATTTATAAAGGGATCTATCAGTAAGGAATTCCTACCAATGGAAGATAATATCTTTACTAAAATTTAGAGCATAGGAGAGCTACTTGGAAAACGGAAAGGTTTAGTGACTTTCCCAGAGTCAGAAAGCAAGGCGGGGGGTGGGGGGGGAGAGGAATAGAGAGAGAGAGAGAGAGAGAGAGAGAGAGAGAGAGAGAGAGAGAGAGAGAGAGAAGAGAGACAGACAGACACAAACAAGACAGAGACGCAGAGACAGATGCACACAGCAAAAGAGAGAGATAGATACAGAGAGTAAGAGATACATAAATGGACAGAGAAACAGAGAAGAAGGAGGAGAGAGGAGGGAAAGGAGGAGAGGAAAAAAGAGAAGAGAAAAAAGAGAGGAAAGAGAAGAAAAATAAGACAGAAAGAATGAAAAAATAGACACAATTTTCCTTGGATACCATAAAGATATACTTTTCAAAATTAACTTAATTTTTAGCCTCATACATACATGAGGCGAACAATTAAGTTACACACTCATACATTCTCACATGAATGCATGCACACATGTGCATTTGCATATTTTGTGTTTATGTATTTGTGCATTGTGTTTCTATGTCTATAAAGTGACATAAGGTATTGCAATAAACAGGGATCAACCCTTAAAGTCAGAAAGAAGACCAGATGGAACCAGACTACTGAAAAACAGTAGATATTTAAATTGAACATAGAAGATGCTTAAATGAATGTCGATGGAAACAAAGCTTTTGTTCACATTCTTTCATCATTTTAACTGTGTGGTCATTTTAAATAAGTGTGGCTTTGAGTTAATTTTGTTATAAATATATTTTGTAGAAAAGTTGTCCTTTTTTCCCTGTCCATTCCTCTCTTCTTTTTATTTCTCACTTTACCATATTTTGGTGTAAATAGAGCATCTTTTGACTCCAAGGACAATTTACAGTTAATCAAGTTGGTATGGTCATCTGCAAAAGTTTAAATTTATCTAGGTACATTTATCTCAAATAATCCTCAACAGCTGGAGGTAACAGAAAAAGGAACTTCACATGAAAATATTCAGTCAACTAATTACTCCCACTCTCCCCTATTCTCAGTGTGTGTTTTTAAGTGATAAGAAAACAGCATGAGCCTCAATTTCAAACTGACTCTATTTCAGAAGAGCAAAGTTGGGGACAAAATGCTCCCTCAGGGTCAACTGAGAGTAGAAAGTTTGGCAATTAGTTGATAATCCAAGAATTTTTCAGCTTATTGATTTAGGTTGTGTTTATATGATTGAAGAAACTAGACAAAGAAGACCATTTTTCTGCCATTCTCATTAGTGCTTGATTTCTGCAAATGAATTAGGTATGAATTGCTCATTAATGTGGATGAAATAACTAGATCAAAAATGCCACTCCTAATTATTTCTGTCATCCAGGCAGCTGCCTGGATCCCATCAATTTTTTTTTCCCCATAAAACTGATGTGTAGTGTTTTGTTTTGTTTTTTTTTCCTTTTGTTTGTTTGATGGTATTTGCACGAACTAGTCTCAAATAACTGGCATCACTAATGTAACTACTGTGGTTTCCAAAGAGAAGTTTGTATGAATGTTTAAGATAAGAAATAAGACAATCAAAGTAGGAATTAGATTAGCCCATGACCTCAGGATATTTATATGCATTGAAATATTGTATCATCTCACAACAGAAAACAAACAAAAAATCCAGGCTTAATTTATTGAATGGATAACCAAGAAGTCATTTGTGTTTTGAGGCCTGTGGTACTGATTTTTTTTTTTTTTACATGCTATACTTGACAAGGTGACAATTTCATTTAAGGCAAGACGTCATAATGCTTTCTGATGTGCAGAAAACTTCAGATGGTTTCAACCAATTTTATCTTTAATAGCCTTTAAACTCTGAACAGTTACTATAACCTGAATCTAGATTTCTCCCTTTAAATTAAAAAAAAAAATGAGAATACAAGTCTCACAAAAATATTGCACAGTGACAAAGTTACTTTAAAATATTGCATATGACTTGTTTTTCATCCCGGAGAATCTTTAAGATCCTGAAAAACAAAGGTACCATAAAATGAAGAGTTCAGTCACAAACTTTAGTCAAATTGCTAGTGTTTAATATATTCTGGTCCCTATAGACTTATGGAATTATATGATATAAGAATGAGAAAATGCCTCAGTGGTCAACCCATACATCAAAAAAAGATGCCCAACAAGCAGACATTCAGTCTCTGTAATATCTACAATGAGAGTGAACCCACTATTTCCCAAGGCAACCGATTTCACTTTGAATGCGTATCATTATTTAAAAGGGTTTTTATTTTCCTTTTCCTGGTATCAAGTCTAAATTTGATTTGAATTTTACACAGCTTCTACCCATTGCTCCTGGTTCTACCTTCTGAGGTCAAACAGAACCATTCATTCTTCTTCTAAATTATATCCCTTTAAAAACTTGAGGACAATTAGCATTTTCCACTGATTCTTATATCCTTCAAGCTAAACAGACTCATTTCCTTCAACTATTCTTCAAATTATGTACTCAAGTTCCTTCATCTTCCTGCTTTTCCTACTCAGGACAGACTTTCATCTGTCAATTTCCTTTATAAGCCTACAACTTAAGGTAGCCACATTATATATGAATACACACATGCATACATACATATATACACATAAATATACATACACACACTAGACATGCATGTATACACACATACACACATACTACCATATACTTTGATAAATCATACTGACTTCTCCTGACACTAAAACCTCCAAATCTTTTTTAAAAAAGATACTGTTATCTAACCACAACTTCTATAGACTGCATTTGTGAAGTGGATCTTATGACTTCAAGTATAAAGCTTTACCTTCATCTCTATTTAATTTCATCTGACTAGATTCTAGAATAAATCCAGCCTCAGTATTCTTTTTTTATCCTGATTGTCATCACATATATTAGTAGTGATTTCGCTCCATCTTTGTGTAACCTATAAATATGATATATGTACCATCTATACCTTTAATCAGATGCAGTTTAAAAAAAAAACTTTATAGTTTTAAAGGCCATAGTGGATAATGGTGCTAGACTTAGAAGATCCGAGCTTCAATCCTTCATCAGACATTAGCTGCATGACCTTGAACAAATCTCCTAACCTCTCAGTGCCTCAATTTCCTTATATATAAAAATAGAGAAATGGACTAAATGTCCTCCAGATTCTTTCTGGCTCTAAATCCATAATCTTTTTAGCCATTCCAAGACAGATCTGTTGGACACTCGATGTTCAAGTATGTTGAAAGCAGACATGACAAATTGTCTGCCCTTTGTGTCAATCCATTAGCAACTAGTACCAGATAAATCTAAATATACATTTTTCTAGCTTAATCTCTCCATCTTCTCTTCAAGAAAAGTTTGATACTTTATCAAACAATTTGCTAAGGTCTAGGTAAACTCTACCTATAGTATGTATGCCCTTGACCAATCAGCTTAATGACTGATCCTCAAAAAATGAAATAACGTTTGTTTGGCACAATCTGCTCTCATTGAAACTATGTTGTATCTTTAAAATCTTCACTTCTTTCAGTCTTCTTGTATTTTGTTGTTTTTCATAAAATTTCAAATATCATTGATGCTGATTCAGCAACTGCATCTTTCATTGTTTATTGAAGCTGTGAATGAAGTTCTGAAGCTATTTTACAAGACTGTGCTATATACTTATATTAATCCTCTGAGACCTTCCCTTGCTTCTACTTTCTATATATGTCATACTCAACTCAATAAACTCTAGTGGTTCAATATTATTACCTCTATCAAATATGAACTCCTCTGTTCATCATTTAAAGCCCTTCAAAACCTTGTCCCATTCCACTATTCCAGCCTTGTTATAATTATTTCCCTTTACACCATGCTCTAGTGAAACTGAACTTTTTACTGTTCTTTGTAAATGACACTTCAACTTCTGTCACTGGGCCTTTGTACTAGTTCTCTCCCATATGTGGAATGGGCTCCTGTAATCCCTAATTTCCTCCAGGACTCCCCTCAGGTATCACATTCTACACAGGCTTTTTCTGTTACTCCCAATATCTAGTGTCCACTTTCTACAAATTTTCATATGTATATGTATGTGTGTGTATGTATGTGTGTGTATGTGTATATATACACACAAAAAAATTTGTATTTACTGTCTCCCTTATCTAGAATATGAGGGCTTGTACAGTTACAATTTTGTCTTTGTTTTTCTTTTGTTTTTCATTGAAATAATAGAAAAAAAAAACATTTAAAATGGATTTCCTTAGTTTATGGCTTTTTGGAGTTATTATAGATTGAAAACAATAATTTTAAAATAAAAATAGTATATATTAAATCCTTGAGAAATGTAGTAGGCAATTCCTTTTCCAGAAAGCATATGAGAATGAAAAAAAAAACCATAAAGTGAATATGTTAGCACCAGAATTCTAAGGTCATTTTCTAACAGATGTTCACAACTGCCTCTCTAGTCATCCTAATCCCCTTCACCTTGTGCTTTGAAAATAACCTTATGATCCTTAATTCCATCAGTCAATAAACATTCATTACATCCCTACTGTGTTCCAGTTACTGTGTTCTTGACCTGGAGGAGCTCATGGTCTAATGGAGGATACAACATAGGAAGACTTACGTACAAATACAATGCCTACAGGGAAGATATTAGCATCAAGAGATGCTGGGAAAGAATTCTTGTGGAAGGTAGGCTTTTGATTGGAACTTAAAGGAAGCAAGGAAGCAGGGAGATAATTCCTGGAATGTAAGATATCAAGTGAAAGTGTCTGGAGTCGAGAGAAGAGTGTCTTCAGTGAGGAATAGAAAGGAAACCCATTTTCCTGGGTCACAATGTATTTGGGGCCGAGTGAGGTGCAAGAAAATGGAAAAGGTTATAGGGAGGGCAAGTTATAAAGGACTTTGACACAAAACAGGATTTTATATTTGTTTCTGGAGTTGATAAGCAGTTGGGTTACCTTTGAACAACTCTTTCATATACTGATAAGTTTTGCAAAGACTTTCAATGTATCTCCATTGACAGAATGGCTTTTATTTTGTAATAGGACTAGCTTAATCAAAGGTTTCTTCTGGGAGTGGAAGTAGCTGAATGTATGATGATCTATACATGTAACAAAAAAAAAAAAGAGAACACGTAAGTGTTCACATGTATTAAAAAGCAAAATATGTTCCGTTTTTGAAATTTTTGTATTTGTTTCTTGAAATGTTTGTTTTTGTTAATAGTTGTCAAGTTCACAAAACAAGGAAATGCAATTATTAAAAGTATTAAAATAATGTAAATTATTAAATAAGGGAGGGAAGAAAAAAGGGGGAAATTATGATAAGTTTATTATATATTTAGAAAGAATGGTAAGTTGTAAATAATAGATTTTTTTTTCAATTTCATGTGCAAAACAAGTTAAATAAAAGAACTCAAACTCTTATAGATAATTGAAAAACCTCAGGAATATCTGCCTCAAAAATGAAACAGAAAGATGCATAGGAGACTGGATAAAATTAGTACCAAACAATATCAAAATAAAATAAACTGACTGTATCTTTACAAGAAAGAAATTTCAAGTAACTAAGGCTGGAGTTCTTTCAAAATCAGCTCCCTCTGTGATCATTGTCTGGTTAAAGGAAGACCACAATAAATAGCAATTTGGAAGAAAAGATAAAGATAGAGAACAACTGTGCAATTACCCACCATTGACCCATCCAATCCAAACAATTTATCGATTTTTAAAAAAAAAATAAAAATAGAAAATATATAAATGTAAGAATGTTGATTTGTCACTCCAGAGAAAGGTTTTCCAAATGAAAACAATAACCACAATGTTGCTATCAAAAGAGCCCCCAAACTTCCTCATTCTATAAAGAACTGATCAATTTCCAAAGGAGGAAGTCATGGCAGCCAAGGAAATATCAATTCAGCATAAAAATTTATCAGAACGTTACATAGGATAAAAAATAAAGAATTTCTGGGCTATCATTTCACAAAAAACCGTATGAGTAGGGAATCTTAAAATTTCTTGATTTGTGAACAAAATAACTCAGCCTAATTTTATAGACATAACAAATTTAATTGTATTTTACTTTACTTTTTTATTAAATGCAAATCATGGTGTAGTTGAAAGACTACTAGATTTAAAATTTAGAATTCAAATTCCAGGTATGCCATGTATTACTAATATTACCTTGAATGAGTCACTTCACCTGTAGGTACCTCACCTGTAAGATGATGTAGCTGGAACAGATAATTGCTAGAGTGGATTTCAACCCTAAACCTTAAGAATTTTTGGGGAGTGGTTGATTTTGATTTTTGCAAATTGAATGTTTGTGGCAATCTTGCTCCAAGCAAGTCCGTTGGCTCAGTTTTTCCAACATCATGTGCTCACATCATGTCTCAGTGTCACATTTTGTTAATTCTCACAATATTTCAAGTTTTCATTGTTATTATAGCTATTATAGTCATCTGTGATTTGTGATCTTTGACATTACTATTGTAATTGTTTGTTTTGGGGTGCCACAAACTAAGCCCATGTCAAATGGTGAACTTATTTGATAAATGTTGGATGTGTTTAGACTGCTCCATGATCAGTTGATCAGTTGTTCTCTCATCTCTTTCTCTCTTTCTCTCTAGGTACAACAATATTGAAATTAAGCCAATTAATAACTATGCAATCTCTTTGAAGTGTTCAAGTGGAAGGAAGAGTAAATTAATGTGGCAAACTTCATTGTTGCCTTATTTTAAGAAATTGTCTTAGCTACTCCAATCCTTATCAGACAGCAATCATCAAATCAAGGCAAGACCCTCCACAAACAAAAAATTTCAATTCCCTGAAGGTTTAGAAGATGGTTAGTATTTTTTAGGAATAATGTTTTTTTTTAATTACTAAACAATGTTTTCTTTTAGATATAATACTTTTGCACACTTAATAGACTACTGTATAATGTAAACATAATTTTAATAGCACTGGGAAGTCAAAAAAATTCATGTGACTCTCTTATTGTGATGCTTGCTTTATTGTGGTGGTCTGGAATGAAACCTGCAATATATCTGATATATGCCTATTTTATAAGAAAGATGAGGGGGGAGGGAGAGATGAAAAATATAACAGATAATTTGGAATTTCTATAATGATTTGTGGTCATCTTTTATGACAGTGGAACTACCACATTTAGACTCCTCTCAGCATCTAATATACTATGTGAAGAAGTAGAAAAACTGGTTAATAAAATTGGGGGAAAAAAGCCTAGAATTAATGACATCAAGTCAATAGATGTTCAAGGTGGCACAACTTTAAGGCATTCTGGGAGAGATTTTAGAGATGTTTCAAACAGAAGAAATTCCAAAAATATTAAAAAAAAATAAAGATGTTTAATTACTGTGGAGGAGGGAGGAAACTGCTCAAGAAAACATTAATAATTTTGAAACTATATACCTATTTTCTCATATATATGCAGTTTTATGAGAATGTGAACTTACATGAAGCAGACAAGACAGCTTTTGCAAATCATGGTGTAGTTGAAAGACTACTAGATTTAAAATTTAGAATTCAAATTCCAGGTATGCCATGTATTACTAATATTACCTTGAATGAGTCACTTCACCTGTAGGTACCTCACCTGTAAGATGATGTAGCTGGAACAGATAATTGCTAGAGTGGATTTCAACTCTAAATCTTTGATCATATAAAATCTTTACAGAAAATCGGATGTTCATAGTCATATAGTTGATTGAGAGAAGCATAGTATAAAAGAACTAACTGCATACCTGGTATCTTATTAAATGATTGTTTTCTTATTAGCAAAAACAATCTGAATTGGTTGAAACAATAATAATAGTGCTGCACTTTTTCACCAAGTATTAGAAATAACAAAAGAAGAAAGAAGAAGGAGGAGAAGGAGAAGAAGACGATAATGACCCTGAGACAAATCCATCATTACTATTAATAACAGCCTGGTGAACATTTCTACTTTGATGTCCAATTAATATATCAAAATAAGTCTTTCTGAAGAAATGCTGAAAGTAGACAAAGTGTCTGCTTCTCCATCTCCACCCCTATTCTACTCTTCATTTAGATTTCTCAGTTTCTTTTGGGAATACCAAAAGCCTTCTAGCCACCCAAACTTGTAATCTTGGAATCCTCAGTCTATCATTTGACGCTTTGCATAATCTGACTTCCATCTGTTTATCTAGTCATGGCCCTTCATTCACTTTAAGTTCTACCTCAACTGGAGTACTAACTATTCTCTGAATTCAGAATTCAATCACCCTCTGCATGCATTATTCACAAACTCCCCTCTACACATGGATGACATTCTTTACTCATTTCTCTGTCTTAGAAGACAGACTTTTTTTCAAGTTTCAGTTAAAAGTTTAGTTCTCTGGAGCAGGTGGGTGGTGCAGTGAATAGAGCGCTGGCCCTGGAGTCAGGAGGACTTGACTTAAAATTGACCTCAGACACCTAACACTTATTAGCTGTGTGACCTTGGGCAAGTCAATTAACTCCTATTGCCCTGCCTTCCCCCTCCAAAAAAAAAAAAAAACCTGGTTCTCCCACAAACCTTCTAATCTGCCAAGTTTTCTTTTTCTTTTTATAGGCATATTTATTGTAGAAGGTAAACTTCCTAAGGATAGGGATAATTTAGGTTTTTGTCATTCAATCCTGACAATCTAGCAGAATGTCTTGCATGTGTTAGGTATTTAATGAATGTTGTTCAATTGTATCAGAGGAGGTTCCCACACAGTTAAGACCAGGGATGGATCAGAGGAATTAAAACTTAATTTTTTTATGTTTTCAAGCCCCAACATAATTTTAAAAAACACACATACTTTTTAAAGTGTGCTCTTCAGAGCATTTGCAAAAAATCGTAACAGATTAAAGACACTGAAATAGCCTGAAATGTTGTTATTCATTTATAAATAAGGATGCCATATTAATTAAAATAAATGAAAATAATTTTACATATCCAAGAATATATTTAAGCTTCCAGTAGCAGTGGAAGGAAGCCTAATGGCAGAAATGAGGAACCCTAAGAATAGCATCTAAAATAAGGGGAATAAGTATAGGTTGAAATAATATTTACTGAGAACTCAAAATCAGCATACTTTTATTCAAGTGCTTTTTGGGGAAGCATACAATCAAACTGTTAATTCCAGTTTAGGAATAGATCAGGATTTTCCTTAACAGTAGGTCTCCTTTGACTTTCAGTCAGTCAATAAGCATTAATTAGGCACCTACTATGTGCCAGACACTATGTGAAGCACTAGAGATGCACAGTTGAAAGAAAACCCCTGACCTCACAAAGCTCTCAGTCCAAAGGGATAAAAATGAATGATGAGCTATGTGGAACTACTAGAAAACATTAATTCAAGGGTTTTGAACTATCAGCTGCCCAATGGTAGAACTTTTTGTATGGTGTTTAGAGTTGGTACGTGTACCCAGTCAAAGTGAAATTAAGCTTCATATGCGACTCAAGTAGATACATATTAAAAATAGAAAAAAAAAATCCTAAGATTTACTAACTTGTAACTGAAAAGATGAATATGATAAGTCACCATGTGCTTCTTCTTCTTATGGTATATTTGGTGCAATATTATTCAATAACTTTAACTCCTAAATCTATTGAGGATTTAACATTGTTTTTGTTCTCGAGAGGCAGGACTCACCAAGATGCTACTCCTGTCTCTTCTCCCTAGAAGGTCTGACCCATTTACCTAACCTAGCAAGGTCCATTCACCTAATAGATGGGAAAAAATGTATAAAGATAATGAAAAGAGAACTGTACATTTCATATCCAATTCATTAACAAGTCATTGAAAGTATCCAGGAGTAAAAAAAGGAGTAAGGAGAAAAACAGGAACAAAACAACAGCAAAAGAGTTAAACCCACTGCATTAATTATTCCATGGATATACCTTTAATATATATCTTTAATCATTGGTCAAAATGATTGTCAAAATGATGGTAAAAAAAAAAATGATTGTCAAAAACGATGGTCAAAAATTCTCATCTATGTGATTGTTCCTTTTCTTCTCACATCTCTCTCCATTGGATGTCCTTGGTGATTTTTAAGAATGCTTTCCTATGCAGATTTCCTGGGAATGGGGTGAGTCATTAATTCACTTAACACACTTAGGCATTTGCTTCCTCAACTTGAAAAGGAGAGAGTTGAATGAGATTGCCTCTTTACACCCTTCTATCTCTAAATATCTATGAGTCAATAAGCTGCCAAAGAAGATTTGAGTAGATTAAGGAGAATGGTACTTGACCCTAAACCAGAGAAGAATGTATGAATTAATTAATGAAAACTAATTAATGAATTAATTAATGAAAACTAATTAATGAAAAAAAAATAAATCATTTTTGTATTTATTATGTGCAAAACACTGTGATCAGCCTTTGGGTCTACAAATAGACAAGCAGGACAGAGATAGAATCAGTCTATCATACCCCTCCTTTTCCTCCTTCTAGTCTTATTCCAGGTTTGGACATCAGTTAGGAAGATTGAATAGATAATAAAAGCTAGGGATGCTTACTATTATGGATGCTTTAAGCGCCAGTGGGTTTTTGGGTTGGGAATTATCTTTTGAGTGATCTGTACCTTTGAAGTTAGAAAACTAGAGGGGTCTGGGTGGAATACAAAACAGAAAACAAAGGAAGCTGAGAGTCTATGCTAAACTGAGAAGAGTAGAGGGAAACATTTTTCTTTTTCTTTTCAGTTAAGAAATTGCCCAAGTTAGGAAAGGAGACTGAACTGAGGTAGATGCTATATTCAAAAATAAATACCTAGTATACTCTCAGGAATCTAAGGCATGAATGGTTAACCCAGGGAATAATGGAAAAGATACTAGTTTGGGAGCCAGAAGAGACCTTACTGAGTGATACTTGGCAGATTACCATCTCTGAGCCTCATCTAATCTTATTTGTATAATGTGTAATGGGGAAACAAATAGCCTTACTAGTTACCTCACAGTTTTATTTCAAAGACATTTTATAAACCTTAGAGAGCAATCTAAATATGTTGTTATCGTTGTTTTGGTACAGAAGGGCAAGGAAGCCCAGCCTATTGTATTTAACAATGATTCCATAAAGGAAGCAGGATGTGTGCCACACCCACTCAAAGGGTATGTTTTATAAACTCTTTGCTTGTTAGTTTTCCTTCACAAGCAAGTTCAACAAATCACCCTGAATCACACTAACTCATATAATGGTTCTAAACCATGAATAAAAGCAAGCAAGGCAAAATACCATGTCATTTGCAAACTCCAAATGCCAAGGAAACAGCACTAAATTGGCAGGGGGAAAAATGAGTATTTCAAACTTCTCTGCTAAGCCAACAGAATTGGAAGTAAATGAAAGCTCAGGAGTTTTGGGCATCAGTACTAGAAAGCCCCTCCATGGTCTAGGTATATTTTAGGAATTCTACAATCCTTACAATTGCTCAAATCTTGTAATTTAAATAGAATTGCTGTGCACAGAGAAAAGGGATTTCGAGATGGCCTGTAAATGTAATGCTGTGGCTTCTCTAAGAGCAGATAGAGTCTAAATCAGAATTTTGGGGGTAGGAAGAGAACTAGTGTTTTAATCCAGCATTTTATATAATCACTGAAGGAACTATAAATGCAACTTATAACAATGGGGAGCAGGATCCAGAGTGTTCCTCTGTCTCTATGATTCAAGAGAATCAAAATTGAATAGGCTTGTAAGAAGTCATTTTACCCATTTCCTTACATCTAAGCAGTCTATCCAGACCCAAAGGAAAAAAAAAAATACTTTAAGTATTTAATGGTCAATGAAATATGTATTTTCAGCTAGAAGACCAGTCTACCTAAGTTCCCAAGAGTTCATCCCTAAAAATCTGGATACCAATGGCTCACTTTTTTTTTGGGCGGGGGGAGAAGAACTACTAGTCATTTAATTCTTTTAGATGAATTGTTATAGATTGGAATTTACAGCTTGAGGAATTCCTTTATTTATAAGTGACATAAGTAAAGACTCTGTGTACATAGACAAACATTTTCATAGAGATCCAAAGGAAAGAATACTGGCTTTGAAGGTCCAGGTGGTATGGCATTGGTAAAGTCTTTTCACTTTTGTGAGTCACAGTTTCTTCCTTTACAAAATGAAGAAATTAGAGTGCATGATAGTTAAGATTTACCTCCAAATCAGTGGCTTCCTTTCCATGGCATGCAAGACAGAATGATAACTTTTACCTTTCTTTTCTCAGATCTCATTACAATGTGTGGCATAGACCTGGCAATGGGGAGTCACATCCCTTCTCTGGCAAGGCTAATCTCCATTGCTCCCCCTCTCATATGTATCTGTCCCTGGGCCAACCCAATCCCTCTACCAACTGCCATCCATGTGTCTATAGACCTCCAGACTTTTAGAATTACAACTGACCCCATTGGACACTTTAGAAAATTAGTTATTCCCTCCATATGACTGGGCATATTTGGGCAGGTACTGCACTGTCCTCAGCGCTTCTTTCCTCTAACCCTGAACTGAATTTAAACGTAGGAGCTATTTCCTTGGTCAATTCATCAAAACATATATGACAATTTCAACTGAATTTTCATATTCTATTTCTTTGTACTAAATAGGATTGACCCATGTTCACTCAGTCAGTATACTAACATGGCCATTAATTAACATAAGGAAGCAAGAGCTACAAAGAATGTCTGAAAGTTCATACGCTTCTCAAAAAAAGCCACTGGCACATTTTACAAAGGGAAGATTCAGAAAGGATTTCATTTTATCTGAAAATGTGAGGTAGGATAGATAACTAATGAAATAATGCAACTAAGAACTTGAATGTATGAGACTGTCCTTAAGGGAAACATTCATAAAATAATCATGGCCATGCAAATACTAGCTTATCATAATTTGAGATTAATGTAAGAAAAAAATGTTCTGCACAAGAGAATTCATTACATTTTATTGTTTTGTTTTTGAGCTAATGAAGTCTAATAGGAGGGTCAATACAAGTTTGGCTTTACCTAAATACAAAGTAGAAAAAAAAATCACTATTATTTCTGCTTAGTTGCTTTATTATAAACCTTCTTTATGACCCTACTTGTTTCTAAACAGCGAAGAAAAAAGAAAATTTTAATAACCATCTTGCTGGAATGACATTCATATCTGAATAAATTCAAGATGGGAAAATATAACTAGAGATACAAAATTAAATGCTTGAAGAATAGTTTTAGAAACCATTTCCATGCAATAGACAATGGCATTTGGCACGAATCTTTTTCTTTAGAAAGGATATTTATAGCTAGATAAATTCTCCCCTCCCCCACCTCCCGCAGTCAGTGACAGAAATAAAAGCTCTACATATATATTTTCTGTCTCTGCTTCTCTTTATGTCTGTCGCTGTCTTCTTTCTACATTTCTGTCTGTCTCTTTTTTCTGTCTCTCTGTCTTTATCTCTGTTGCCTTCTCTCTCCATGTCTCTGTTTTTCTCTGTCTCTCTCTGTCTCTGTCCCTTTTTCTCTCCCTCTCTCCTTCTCTTCCTCTCACTCTCCCTTTCTCTCTCTGACTTGTTTCTGGTAAGGAGAATTGAAGTAGACTTAGTCTGTAGACTATTCCATAGTTTCATGTAAAATTAAAACATTTATAATAGATTCATAGATGAATTGTTAGAGATGATATATATAATGGTATATACAAATATGCTCATATATAACTTTAGAGTTAAAGGTTAATCTTCCTCATTAAATTTCCATTTTGATCCCATGTGGGGACATAGAAGGCAACCTAGGGATATAGCCATGGAACTTAAGTTCAAGTTAGTCTTACAAAGATAGAAGGACTTTAATTATTTTGTTGTCAATGAAATAAATATATTCAATTAGACGAGTATATATAGATATGTAAGGGCTCATCCCTGAAAGACTGGATACCACATGCTAATTTTCATTTGGCCAATACAATTGTTTTACTATTTTAGATGGATTATTACACATTGATTAGGTTGGAATTTACAGTGAGATAAATCCTTTTTCTTGTCAATGACAGAAATAAAGGCTTTAAATATATACACAAACAATTACAGTAACAAATTCTATAGTAGCAGATAATTGAAAACAAAGTAAATGCCCACTGATTGAGGAAAGGTCATAAAAATAATTTATATTCTGAATACAGAGAAATATAGGGAAGAATTATATGAACTGAATCAAAGTTGAATAAACAGAATAATGTGAAAGTAATGGCCGAGAGGATCTAGGTTCTCATTCTCTGCTACATACCACTTTTATGACCTGTCTTGCTACCAGTGAAAAATATTCTCTTTCCAGTGCATTTTGTTTAAATAATCTATAAAGTACATATGAGTAAAAGGAACATAAGATGCCAGGAAGAAAAAATTCACAGTGTGTTTCTTTGAGAAAGGCCTCATTTCTCAAAATAGACAACTGAGTAAAATTTATAAGAAAACAAATCATTCTCCAACTGATAGATGGTCAAAGGATATGAAGAGTTTTGAGAAGAAATAATCAAAGCTATCTACAGTCACATGAAAAAATGCCCTAAATCCATATTGTTTAGAGAAATACAAATTTAAAACCTCTGAGATATCACCTTACACCTATCAGACTGTCTAGTATGAAAGAGAAGGAAAACGGCAAATATTGGAGGAGATGTGAAAAACTGGGGATATTAATGCACTGTTGGTGGAGTTGTGAACTGATCCAATCATTCTGGAGAGAAATTTGCAACAAGGAAAATATGGAAATATGTTTTGCATGATTTCCTATGTATCATCTACATAATTGTTTGGAGAAAATAAAAGCTGTATGAAATTAAAAGGATGAAAACCATTAAAACAAAACAAAACAAAAAAAATTCTCCCTTTCACTACTATTGTTGTTGTTGTTGTTACATTGTTTCAGTCACTTCTGACTCTTTGTGACCCCATTTCTGGAGGGAATTGCCATTCCCTTCTCCAGTTCCATTAGTAGATGAGGAAACTGAGGCAGACAGGGTAAAGTGACCAGGCTAGGTCACATAGCTAGTAATTGTCTGAGGCCAAATTTGAATTCATGAAGATGAGTTCCTAACTCCAGGACCAGTGCTTTATCCACTGTGCCACCAAAGAACATTTTACTACCCTAAAGTATTCAACACCAGAGTCCAGAAATGGAAGCAACATTCTGAGAGCAATCCAAACCAGATTAAAGTGTAACAGAAAATTATTTGACAAGATAAATAAAAGTATATAAGCATAGATAACATTACATTTCAAAATAAGTCTATGAACAGACTCTATATGATTATGTACAAATTAGTGACCCTGTTTTTATTTCAGTTTGACCCCACTACACTACAGTAATTCAACCAGGCGGCATGCTATCAAGGATAGAGTACTGGATTTGGATCAGGAAGACACTTAGTTGAAAATCCACTCCCTGACATTCACTAGCTGTGGGACTACAGGCAATTGCTGGGAACTTTCTGAGCCATAGTTCCCTCATTTGCAAAATGGAGACAATAATAGTTGTAGTTTATTACAGGTTTACTGCTACTCTCAAATAAAATAACCTAGGCAATCTCTTCCATCATCCTCATCCTCACCATCAGAACCCAAGGCTGTGCTAATCCTAATCCCTCTTCCCCCACCATCTGGATAAGTGAGATACTATTTTATCTCAAGTATCCAGACTTCCAAGCCATTTCCTGGTTGTCTGCTCACTCTGACCCACAAGGATTCACCTCCTACCTCCAGCCTTCCATGCAGACACACATACAGTTCCCAACACCTCTCTATGAGCTGTCTTTCCACAATCAGAATGTAAGTGACTTAGGTGAGGGAAATGATCATCTTGTCTACTTGAATTTGCATGCTCAGAGTTGAGCAAAGAGCAGTGTCTGACATAGAATAATTACTCAATAAATATTTTAACCATATAAAGTCCTCTAAACTTTGAACCATTATTACCATTTGTTGTTATTGTTACTTTTATCGCCATTATTATTAGTGAGTCCTAAGGCCACTGACAGAGGTGTGAGGGGGCTATGGCTATGATCTAAATCACTGAAAGAACTACCAACATGGATAAAAATAGGGATTCTATTTTGGACGTACTGAATAAAGAAGAGTTAACCATGAATTGGTTTCTTGGAAATTTGATTAAACATGAAAATTTGTAAGGATACAAAAAACCCAACAGAAAAAGGAAATGTACTTTTAAGCTTTTTTTTTTTTCATTTTTTGTCTTATATGAGATTAATTATAAATTGTCTAATGATGTGATTTATTTTCTTTTTAATTTGTGTATGTATGCATCCCACCATCTCATGTAGTTGTGAATACACAGAGCATCTAAACCAGTGCTATCAAACTAAAATTAAAATCAAGTAGGGGCCACATTTTGGGTCCTTACTTTAGGTCTCTTGTACACCTCTGGTCTAAACCATGATGGGGCAGTGAGGAATAGTGCCAGACCTGGAGTCAGAAAGATCTTTATTCATATCCGTCCTCATACCCTTATTAGTTGTATGACCTCGGTAAGGCAATTCATCTCTGTCCGCTTGTTTCCTCATGTGTAAAATGAAGATAATACTATCACCTACTTGGCAGAGTTGTTGTAAAGATCAAATGAGATAGTATTTCCAAGGCACTTAGCACCATGCCTCATTCATAGTAGGAGCTTAATAAACGTCAGTTTCCTTTCTCCCTTCCCTTGAGGGACTTATATTCTAGGGATATACCATGTAAAGAAATGAGGCAAATGGAAGAGGTGACACTGGAGATAAACAAGAAGGAAGAAAAAGAATTGTGAGAAGCAGGTGGGAATGTTGGTGGAATTGAGAGGGACAATTAATGTAAATACAGGAAATAGTTAACAGTTCAATTATGCTACTGATTATACTACATGGTGAGGAATAAAGTGAAACAAGATGTAAAAAAGGAAGGGAAATCCAGGTTGCAGATGAATTAAAATTCCATGGTGAGGAATTTATATTTCATGCTAGAGGTGATAGGGAGCCCCTGAAGATTCTGAAGGTGGGGAGTGACATGGTCAGACATGCTTTAGGAATGGCATCTGATCTTTAAAATAGGAATAATAATAGAACTTACTACTCAGAATTCTTGTGAGGATGAAATGAATTAATATGTGTAAAGGTCTTTTTATATATAGATCTTTTTAAGTGCTATATAAATGCAATCTATTATTTTATAATCATTATTGTCATTGTCGTTGTTCCTGTAGGAAGGATAGAAGAGAGAGAAGACTGAAAGCAAGGAGACCAATTAGGAGGTATTATAATAATCTAGGTTAAAGATGAAGTTCTGACCTTTGGCACTAGGGATCACAAATGATGTTGGCTACTGGATGACAATTTAAGTTTTCTGAATAATAGAGCAGAAAAAAGTAGGAAAGAAGGGAGAGATATTATCCACAATATTACATTCATACATATAAAAGAACACACAAATATACATATATATATATATATATATATTCACAGAGAGAGAGATATCACATGTATATATATATGTAAGAATTTATTTGGATATATAATATGATTTATGATTTTATATATTTATATAACAAGATATATAGTATATATAATTATATGTGTACTAGACAGAGTGCACAGGATCAATTGAATAGGATGGGATAATATTTTAAAAGGTAAAATTAAGAGGTGGGAGAGGAATAGTATAAGAGGAGACAGAAGGGGGTTAATCTTGTCATATAGAAGAGGCAAGGGATAATTGTTACAATGGAGGGGAAGAACAGGAAGGGGATGGGTCAACCTTACTCTCATCGAAGTTGGCTTAGGGAAGGAATGACATACACTCTAAATTGGGTATCTTGGCCTACAGGAGAGTAGAGGGGAAGGGGATAAGAGGATGGAGGATGGATTGGAGGCAGGTTGGGGGGGGAGGGTTGTTAGAAGCACACACTTTTGTAAAGGGAAAGGGACAAAGTAGAGAATAGAACAAGTGGGGGGTGGAATAGGAAGGAGAAAAATATATAGGTACTGGGTAGGGAGATCCATCTTGCCCTACTGGAAAGTCAGAAGGGTGATAGGGGAGAATATAGAAGAGAGCAGATTGGGGGAGGAGGTATACAGTGGGGGATCGCTGTTTTGGGTTGGTGGGTAGGAGAAAGATGGGGAGAAAATTTATAAATCAAAATTTCATGGAAATGAATGATATAAACTAAAAATAAACAAAAGTTCAGAAAATAAAAAATTTTAAAAAGTTATATATGTACTTATAATTTAATTAATCCTCTCTAGTAAGCATCCCATGATATTTCATTCCATTTCATTCATTCTATTTCATCCTAATTTTAGTATATGTGTGGCCTGAACGAGGAAATGGACAGAATAATTGCATAGAATGCTGCGTGATCCTAAGCTATCTGTGCTTTCAGAGACTTTTTTTTTTTTAAAGCACCAATATTCTTCCAATGATGAATACAGATCATGGAACACCACCACATCATGGGAAATGAAATTATAGATCTCAAGAGCAAAGAAAAAATAATAAGTTAGAATGTGAATACATTCTAACCTACAGTCACCAATAATTTGAACTTGAAAAGTGCCATGAAAGACAAAAGTATTCCTTTTAATGGGCAGGAAAGGAAGTATGCCTGCCAGGTAAAGAAAGTGAAAACCAAAAGAAGGAATACTTATATACTGCCATGATTATTTATAGTATTTGAAAAGAACCAGAGAAAGGCCTCTAGTATATTGACCAGTTTCTTTACACAGAAATTCTAGAATGACCTTGAGAGGAGACAGAGCGGTATTGATGTGTTTGACAACAGAGAGTACCATAAGAAATGGGATCATGGGCTCACTGAATTACAGAGTCATCCACTTCTTATGTGCTGAAAGGTGATCATGATTTTGGCTAGTGGATGACAGTTTCTGTTTTCTCAGTAATAGTTCACATTTATCGAGCACTGAGCTGTTTGCAAAATGTATCCTACATAGTAACACCAAAGGACCTGGAAATGTGGAGATGAGTATTCCCAGTTTACAGATATGCAAACACTGAGTTACTCAGAAAGGCTCTTCAAAGGTCATATCACTAGTAAGTCACTAAGCCAGGCTTCCAACTTATCTATGTCTTCTGACTTCCAGTTTCTATAGTTCTGTTATTTCACTAGATTAACATTCTCTACTCTTTCTCTCCAAAGGAAAGGTATAGCTATGGCTTATAGACTTAAGTGATGATGACTTTATTCAAGAACACTCAATGAAAAAGCATATGAAAGTCACTGTGCTAGAAACTCTGCAGGATGAAAACAAACTAATTAATTAATAAAATGGTTTTACTTCATTTAACATAAAAGTTGGTATGGTGTGGTATAACTGACCTTAGGATGAGGAAGCCATGCATTCAGGTCCTACCTCTAATACACACTGTGTGATTCACCCATGAGTTCCAAATATACATAACGTATTTTACAAACCTTAAAGTGCTATATACATATTAGTTATGACTATTAGTATCTATGATTTTGTTGTGGAAAAGTATTTGCCAATATAGGCCACCAGCTCTCTATGAGTAGTAGTACATTGTCAGCGAGACTTGTAGATGAAAGTGTAATCACTCTATGGCCAAATATTGCTGGATATGTTACCTGTTCTTGTGTTATTTCTGACCAGATGTCACATGATGGCCTGAACATAGAGGTACAAGGAGCAATGGAGACTGAGTATCATTTCAACTGATTGGTCTGTTAAATGACAATTTTCTCCCCATAGCTTAACAGTTCTAAAAATAATAGCCAAACCTTCCCTCACTCTCTGATGTATATGATTTCAATTTTCCTTTCAATGAATTTCAAGTGGGAGCAGAGTAAAAGTAAAGTCAATTTGGCCCACCTCTGACCTTCAAGATGTAGATTTATGCACATTCCTATCTTAGCACCTGTTATCCTCCAATCTTCATTTACACACACACACACACACACACACTCACACACACACACACACACACACACACTTTCCCTGTTACTGGTTACTGAACTGTCAATAAATTAAAGTATAAAGTTCTCCTCCAGGTACCCATGTACAAAGGAAACTGACATGTAATTTCTGTGTCTTATTTCTTAGCACAGTTGGTTGGGTCAGTGAGACCCAGATTAATTTTCTATATGGGCTAGAGATCTCCACTGTGTTCCTCAATCACAAAATAGTCCTCTAATAAACAAGTGATCATATATGTACAGGATACTGATTATGAAGAAAATCAGGACAGAGAGCATGATGGGATTAGAGCAATTTACAAACACTACTGAAAAAATAAACCACTCAGAACATTTGCCATTTTCATGCCATGTATGGCAGTGTGGTCTGGTATAAGTGCCCTGGATTTAGAGTCCAGACAGCTGGGTTCAAATCTTGACTGTAACAGTTATTAACTATGCAAATATGTCCAGGTACTTAAGCTCATTTTCTTCATTTATAAAATAGGGATTATAATACCTGTGGTACCTACTTAAATGGATTTTATAAGAAAAACTCTTTGAATACTCTAAAGTACAAGACATTAGGGTTTTTTTTTTAAATTATAATTATTAATAATCTCATCTTTTCAGGCAACCAGTTGATAGTAATTATTTCACTGTCTTCTATATAGTAGACACTGTTAGGTTCTAAGCATACAAGAAAATGATTACCTTTAGAGAGGCGTAGAGACTCTATTTATAGAGAGTTAGAGAAGTTGGGTCTAGATGAAATCTTACAGATTACCTAATGATAATATGATGAAGAATTTCTTATTTATATATATGAGGAAACCAAGGAACAAAGTGTTTATCATGAGCACCACTATACAGCAAGTCAGTATCACAGCCAGAATTCAGACCCACTTGTATTGTCAAGCACTTTTTACCTACCCATGCTGTTCCTGTAGTCATTTACTCTAATTTTAATGTGTGAAAGTAAATATCCCCTTACATATTCCCCTCTATTTACATTAATAAAGAAAAAGTTAATTTACCAAGAAAACAATTAAAATAGACCTGAATTTAAGAACCATCTGTTGTTTTATCTTTAGAGTACCATTTCGGCTTTATAATCCCCATAATTCATCTCAACAAATTTGTGAACTAGGCACTAATGCCCAACTCCAGAGCATGACGGCTTCTGCCACCTTCAACAAATCCTCTTCTCTGATTCTGTGATATTTATGGACCACCATATACATTTCAGGGAAAACATCAACCTTTTCCCACATGACTCATCACCTACAGAAAAGTGTGCTTATTGTGGGTTCCTAAATATATCACTCTTCCCACTTTGTGAGAGTTGGGTCAGTTTCAATGGGCGTACTTGAGATTGAAAATCTCAAGGATGAGAGTCATTATCTAGCCTGAAGTCACAGCTTTTACCAATAATAGATTTGTAAATATATTCATTAGTCCTTTGTATCAAATTCTAACTTTTACTCCCTTCAATGAAAAGACACAATTTCAGAGAAGAAATGTGCAAATCATCAGACATTTTAGAAAATCCTTGACAGCTATTGCTACAAAATGACTTTTAATTTTGCTGTTTAAACTACCTCCTGCAGAGTTTGACTACATTATTAACACCAGTTAAAGGCTATAATGTTTAAAAATAAAGGCCATAGTGTTTTATTTTTTATCCTCCTTTATCCATATTCCTCCTTAATCTTTGAAAAAAGTGAAGAGGGTGAGCAGAATATTATACAGTTTCTGACTCTTTGTAGCATTTACCCCAAATTCCATACAATAATCTTTCTGGTAAATTTTAGAGCAAGGTCAAAGGGAAAAAAAAAACAAAAACAGAGCAATGATGACAACAAAAACAACAAAAATGGTTCTCGAAATAAAGGGCACCCTAATACATAGACCAGGGATGGAAAACCTGTGACCTTGAGGCCACAAGTGGCCTCCTAGGTCCTTGTGTGGGGCCCATTGACTGAGTCCAAGTTTTACAATGTTTCGTTTTTACTCTTTTATTAAGGGGATTTGTGCAACGATGTTCAGATTCATTCAAAGGGCCTCACTTGAGGACCTAGAGGGCCACATGTGGCCTTGAGGCGAGAGTATAGAATGTAAATATTATATACAACTACATAGTTCTAATTCTTTGCTAAATTCAGACATCTCACCATGGCAAGCTTCTATTTCCACCCTACTTCCATTATACCCCAGCAGTGTACTTTTGAGATCCTGTATTTCAAAAATATATTATTCAGCACAATCATCTATTCCTTCCACTCCTTCCCTCACATTGACCTTGAGCTTTGTATTTTACTCTGATCTAAATTTACTCTAGATTTGTCCCTCTCATACCCACTGTTAATTCACTGATTACACATTTTAATGATTGCATACCCATATTCCTCCACTAGCTCATTTGCTTTATGCTTAGCACTAATGGAGACACTTCTTTGAATAAAATTTTTCATGGCTCCATATTCTCTAATGAATAACATCAAAAGCCCTTAGCATTGATATCTATGATGCTGCACTACCTAGCTCTGCCCTATTTTTCTAAATTCGTCTCATATGACTTCCCTTTTTACACTTTAGTCTTAATCATACCAGACTACTTGCTATACACTGTATATGTCCTATGCTATCCCACCTTTATCCTTTTGAATTTGTCTCTCTATGTGTCTAAAATAGCTTCCATGCTGTTTATCAAAATCATACCCATTATTTCATGCCAACTTAAATGCTACACTTCCCATGAAATATTCCCTCTGGTTGTATTTGAGGCTTTCCTCCTTGGAATTTACAGAGATATCTGTTTGCTTCTCTCTTATAAGGAGTCTCTTAAGAGGTAGCTGGTGGTAGAGTGGATACAGAGAGCATTGAGCCTGGAGTCAGGAAAATCTGGGTTCAAATCTGAGAATTGATACCTCTATGTGCTTGGGCAAGTCACTTAATCAGTGTTTGCATCAGTTTCCTCAGTGGAAAAGGAGGATCATAATACTATCTACCTTGCAGGATTTCTTTTTTTTTAATCAAATGAGATTTTTATAAAATACTCTTAGCATGGTGCTAGATGAATGGAAGTTAGAACAAAAATGTTTATTTCATTCCTAATGCACTTATTATACTTTATTTTGTGTTATGGTTATTTGCATAGAGGGAACATCCATCCTTACCTCTGCCTCTTAGAATACCTAGTTTTATTTTCTTCAGTATTTTTTTTTGGGGGGGGGGGGTCTCCTTTAGCAAGCTGTTCATATGTTTTCCTTGATTTTCTTGCATCACTCTCATTTCTCCTTCCAATTCTTCCTCTACTTCTGTTACTTGATTTTCAAAATCCTTTTTGAGCTCTTCCACATCCTAGGACCAATTCATATTTTGCTTGGAGGCTTTGGATGTAGCAACTTTGACTTTGTTATCTTCTTCTGGTTGTATGTTTTGATCTTCTTTGTCACCAAAGTAAGATTCCATAGTCTGATTTTTTTTTTTCCAATCTTTGCTCATTTTCCCAGAGAGCCAATTATTTGACTTTTAAACTCCTTGTTAAGGTAAGGCTGTACTTTTAGCATGAAGGGTGTGCTGTTCCAAGCTTCAGGGGTTTTGTGCAGCAGTTTTGGAGATACTTCTAAGGACCCTGTGAATTTTTAGTTCTTTCATGGTGGTATGATCAATGGAGAGGTGTTAATTCCTCTCCTGGCCTGTGCTCTGGGCTGAGTGACCATAAGCATTCTTTTCTGCCTTGTAACTGTGAGGAAGATTCTCTCTCCCCCACCAGCACAAGCTCTGCCATACCAGTGCTCCTCCTAGCCCCAGAACCACCACCCAGGAATGCAACCCAGATCTAAGCATGGGCAAAGCAAAAGAATACTGCCTTAGCACCAGCAAAGAGATCCCTGCAATCCCCATGTGATCAGCTGTTTGATCCTCCCACCCTTGATCCCTCCATCATCTGTGGGCCAAGAGTTCTGGAAGCAGCAGCCACTGCTGCAGCCAATGCCACCAGTCTGGGGCTGGGGCCAGACCACACTTCTCTCTCACCCAGGTCAAACAGAACTTTCCTACTGACCTTCTAAGTTGTCTTTGTCATTTGTGGGTTGACAACTCTGGAAACTGTCATAGTTGCCTGTAATTCAGTCCCCTGAGAGGCCTGCTTTGGCCTGTCTGTTGCCAGTGCTGGACCACACTCTTCTCTCAGAATGGCGTAACAGATCTTTCTTGTCCACCTGCCAGGCTGTCTTGGGCTAGAAATTTGTTTTGCTTCGTTATTTTGTGGGTTCTGCTATTATAGAATTTGTTTAAAGTCTTTTTTACAGGTATTGGGAGAGGTTTGGGGGAAAGCTCAAGTGAATCCCTCCTTTTACTCTGCCATCTTGGCTATGCCCCCTGGAGAATTTCTAATTTTAGTCTGATTTCAAGTATTACTTTCTACATGAGGTCTTTTCTAATGCCTCTATCTATTAGTGTCCCCCCACAAATACTCATATTTTGTGTTCATTTTGGATGTTTTAAAATATATACATATTGAATTCCTTGTTAGAGGACAAACCTTTTGAGTAAAGGGATTTTTTTTTTTTTTGTCTCTCTTTCCTCAGCATCTAGCAAAATGCCTGGCACATTCCATTCCCAATGTATACTTAATGATTGACTGATTGTATGTTCTACACAATAGTTAATCTTTAGATGTAATTTCACATAATCTTTAAATGTCTTAATATAATTTTCTCATTAACACCCTAATTAAAAATGCAATTTGCTTGCTTTTCTTTCTTTGCATTGATGTCTAATAATGGGCTTTTGGATAAAAAGGTAAATTTAATAATCACTGGTGTTATGACAAACTTGTTTATTGTTTCTAAGAGCAATCTGGTAGTATGTAGTAAAAGGTGCGAAAACAACCATATCGTTTTTTCCAATAATTCCACTGCTGGAAACGTATCCTTAGACTTTCATTAAAATTTGCATTAAATGCCATGTTTAGTATTTTATGTATAAAGGTATGTGTGTATGTGTATGTGTGTGTGTGTGTGTGTTTGTGTGTGTGTGTGTGTGTGTGTGTGCACATGTACATCCTAATGTGTATACCCAAACAATACAACGCTACCTAAATCTTTTGGAGTTTTTTGATTCCCATTTCTAGATAATATATCTCTATTGCATTGACTGTAATGACACTGCATTGACTGTTTTGTTTTTTTTTTAAGCCACATCACATAACTAAGTCATATTGAACTCGTGGTCAACTAAACTTGCCAGATCCTTTTTAAATAAATTGCTCTGAAGACAAGTCTCTCCTATTCTGTAACTTGTTCAATCAATTTAAAAAATACAAAACCCTTAGTCCATTGTTCTAGCTGATTGAAATACCTTTTTTTTTTGGAGGGCAATTGGGGTTAAGTGACTTGCCCAAAGTCACATGGCTAGTAAATGTGTTAAGTGTTTGAGGTCAGATTTGAACTCAGGTCCTCCTGACTCCAGGGCCAGTGCTCTATTCACTGTGCCACCTAGTTGCCCCTGAGATAACTTTTAATACTTATTCTGTCATCCATTGCATTAGTGATGCCTTATAGTTCTATTTCATTGCATACTTGATAAGCATGGCTAAGATGTGAGAGAAACATTAAATAGAGAGACAAACAGATCCATGTGCCACACAAGTTAGAAATCTTCTAACTTAAACAACGAATCATCACTAGATACTCATTGGATGCTTATTTAAACCCCATGAATCCATCTAATTCTACTATCCCCAACATTATACTTTGCCTTCTTGTTCACAAAGTAACCCACTGATAAGGTCTAATACCACCATCATCTCATCATTCATGTAAATTATTTCTTTTTTTTTTTCCGACCGGTCTACCAATCTGTCTGCCTGGCCCTAACTGAGATGCCTACTTCACATTTCTAGCACCACCTGGATCATTACCTTCACTAAAACCCTATTGGGCCAGTTCAGGATACTGAATCCAAAATACCTAAGAATGGTGATGTGAAATAATGACATAAAAAAATGAAGCATTAATGCCCACTTTTCCAACGTCACCTAAGGATCATGAAACTTTTCCATGTGACTTGCAGATTAGACCTTCCATATCGTGCATATGGCCTCCTCCATTAGAAAGTGAGCTCCTTGATAGCAGGGACTATCTTACATTTTCTTTTATATCCCCAGTGTTTAGTGTAGTGATTTCTTAGTATAAAGTGCTTAACAAATGTTTCATTCTTTCATTATTTTATTATATATTAATGAAAAATAACAGACAAACCAAAAGTCAAGCATGTTAATTTTAGCCATGTTGCTCTGTGGAATTCTGAGTATTGTATTTTTTAACAGTAGATGAGCAATGGTAAGACTCTTCCAAAAGTAACTGGTAAAATTACAAAATCAGACTTTCTCACAAAAAACAGACTTTCCAATGTGATCTGAAAAAAAGATACTTTAGATATATTGGAAACTTGATACTCATAGGAAGGAAACAAAGTCTCATTTGGCAGAGGGAAGTTTGAGGATAATTAATTCTTAAAACTTAGCTTTTCAAATGTACCTTGTGACCTGACGCAGTTACAATAAATTACAATTTCCAGACCACTTTTATAGAGCTCTTATTTTTGGACTCTAATATAGGTTGAGGCAGAACTTTGGCAAAATGTGGAAGGAGATGAAGAAATTCTGATTTTTAACCAGAAAAAAGAAATTCTTTCCAGAACTTCAGATGAGCAACGTCCTCTCTTCATCCTCTTGAATTTGGTGAAGATAAAACCATTTTAAGAAAGATTTTTGAATATTGACTTGTATAAGGGGATGTGAATTTGTTTGCTCTTTGTATACCCCAGGTCTCCAGGGATCTCCCATAAACTACCCCATCTCCATCCTTACTACTAATTACTGCCAATTCATACTTCTACTTGAGCCAAGTATTCATCAGATGAAATGAACCTCTTAAGTACTATTTTGCTTCTTCCTCAATTTAAAGGCTGTTAGTGATTACTTCCTAGTGTGTACCCTTTACTTTGGTCAGGCTAGTCTCCTCTGTATCCCCTTTCTCTTCCCCAACCTCAACCCATGTGTCCAATATCCCCATTTACCTGGTTCTTTAAGGTCAGAAAACAAATTCAAGTCAAGGAAAACTTTTAATTTTAGGCATGGAATGTAGCAAACTACCCTCTGTCCTAAAGGATCAAGGTCCCTTGTTTTGTTTGTTTGTTTGTTTGTTTGTTTTGTAGTGGTAGTGTTATTGTCATTCTACTTTATATCAACTTCAGACAAATAGAATAAAGAACTACATTCAATTTATAAGTGCATATAGATTTTCAGAGACTTTTTTTCTCTACTCTAAAGACCATTTAGCAATATATGTCTTTTCAAAGTGCTTTCATTGATTAAAAATTTAAATTTCTAAATGTTATTTTTGCTGAATTATATGCATTAAGTTAAAAAACAAAACAATGTTTCTAGCTGATCAATTAACCTTCATCATCTTCTCCAACTTTACATGGTGATGGAATCCAATGGAGAAAACAGATGGTTTGGACATAGAGTGCTTAATGCATGAGTCAACCCAGAGGGAGACATCAATAAGAACCTTTCATGCCTGAAGTATTCTGAATATGGTCCTATTCTGGGACCTTGACTTATTGTCCCTACTTTCCAAGACTAGTCTATATAATGGTTCCCCAAACCCAACTGTATTCCTTTGACTTAGCAAAAAACACCTAATTTTTCAATGTTTCCGGCTTCAACTTAGCAGTCTGAAAATGATCTCTGGAGTTGTTAACTTGAGTTCTTGTTAGCTGTATATGTTACCTCTATATCTTGATCTTTATATTTTCAAAACCAAATCAACAAAACCAAACAGACCAAAATAGTGACTACGTATTCCTCTTTCAATTTGGATATAGCTTGGCGTTTTTGAATTTTAATTCTAACTTGACCTTGTTTAGGCACACTATCAAAACTCAATAAGAAGGAACCAAGAACCTTCCCATGACTCATAGGTACTATATCTGGATTTTTTTTTAATGATAGCAATAAATGCTGAAGCATGAATTCATGTGTATACTAGAATCAACAATAGTAAACCTGCCAATTTAAGGCTAGTAAAAAAAAAAGCAATGAATATTAATGTCACTGCTAGATTAGATGCCCAAGAATGAAGTCCAAGGAAAAGCCGACATTTGCTCTTCTCCCAGTAGCACTTGTTCAGAATCTCATTCACACTGATTTGATTTTCTTTTCTTCTTATGGGGAAATTGAAAGCCATGATTTTTTTTTTTTAACCTTATTGCATGCATACAAAGCATCATCTACAGAGAATCTTCAAAATCTAGGATAGTGGAAAGAGAACTTTATGGGGAATATTATTTTTTTGTCTAGGCCTCAGTTCCCCATCTGCAAGATGAATGGATGAACAAGATGCCCCTTAAAGCTTCATTTTTCCATTCATTTTATGATCTCTTAATAAATCATTTCTTCAGAAGTATTCTTTTATATACTATTGTGTTCCTTCCTCACCTTAAAAACTTATTAAAATTTCTTCCTAAGGCTTGTCTTTCATTTATGTTAAAAAAAAAAATCTTTATTTTATGTTTTTACTTCAGGTTCATTGCATTCTTGAAACATTGGACTACTATTCTAAACATTATCTTGATGGTGATGAAGGTCCTTTCTATCTCTAAATCCTATGATGTTACCTGAACATGGATGTAGCCATTCAACTTTCCATTTTTGCAATAAATTTCTTGATTCGTAACTCTTGAAATATTCCCTTTTCTTGAACGTCCAAGTTGGATCCCACCTCCCACATGAAGTTGCCACTCATTTCTCTGGGTGGGGGGAAGTCCTATTTTCTCTAAATTCTCATGTGACTCTAACCTCTCCAATGATGCTTTCTTTTTTTAAAATTATATCTTTATTGTAGTGTTTTTCATGCATGATAAATGTTAAGCTCCCTGAGAGAAGTGCCTTTTGTCATTTTTTATTCTAGAATCTTCAGTGTCCAGCACCGCGACTTGAATATACTTAGATTCATCTATGCTCATACAGCTGGGCACTTCTTCCACACAATATACAGTCAATAATTTTAATAAATATTTTCCTAATTACAATTTGCATTGTTGCCAAAGTTTCCTTCCTATGTAACCTCTGTCAAATTTAAAATGTTCCAAGATTCCTAATTTCCTTATGCAACATATAGCTGTTTCCTCTTAAAGAGAACACGTGTATTTAAAATAGATCTAAGGATATTTGTCATCTGTTGTAAACTTCTTGGGGTTAAATATAAGTAAAAGTAAAGCTTATATTCAGAGGAAAAAACTGTATAAAGTGTTCAGTTAAGTGCTTTGCAGTTACATGTTCAGATTAATTCTGAAGTTAATGCTTTTATTGTAAATTCAAAAGCAACACAGACAAGACACTGTTGTAATGGCTTTATATTAGGTTTGTTAGTTCTGAATTATTCCTTCCTTCCTATAATCCTAGGTTGTTGCTTTATTTTGTTTTGTTTTGTTTTTTGTTTTTTAAAGCAATTTCAGGGAATGAGCTTAAGGAATCCAATTACCCCTGCTATTTATCATTTGGAGAGAAAATAAGCCCCACAATTCAATGTACCAAGGATATCTCAAATCATACCAATTTTTTTTTTTTTTAATGTACCCTGTTACTAGCAACCAACTTCTGGTTATTGAGCTTCAGAATGGAAATCTCTACACAATATCAGTTCACAATTTTCCTTTTTATTCAAATATAGATAACAAAGGAAAATGAATCTAATATAAGTAACAAAAAATCCAAAGAGAATTTCCATTTTGTTAACCCAGAGAGAAAATGTGTGATTTTGCAGATGGCCTAAATTTACTGGATTTTCAAAAAGAAAAAGGAAAAAAATACGATTGTATCTGTATCCATAGCCTTAATACTTCAGGAACTGTCATTAGAAAATACAGGTAAAACGGGGCATATGTATGGTGGGATACCAGTAAAGTGGCCAATAATGGAGGACGCCCTTCCCTCAAGGCAAGTTTCTCTACTGGCCTCTTTCCTAACACTGATGTTTTAATTCTCAACCATTTGGGACATTCCCATAATTAAGACTGTGTCTTCTTAAATGCAAATACTTATTATGACTGGCTTTCTCACAACACCCTTAGGGTGACTAGCTGGTATCTAAGAGCAATGAATATATTAGTAATGCATTATCAGTTATAGTTCAATAAACTCACAATTACAGATTCATCACTATTAGCAAACAGATTATCATGAAAAAAGGTATCAAGGACAGTCAAAACATAACCAGAAAGATGCAGATATTGAGCAAACAAGTAAACATTGAATAGATATCTACTTGCTTAAGTGCTAGACATACAAACACAAAAAGTGGAAAAAATAACTTTGTACTCTAGGAACTCATAAGTAATGGAGAGAGACCACATATATCCACGTAAGCATGTACAAAATAAAATCAAGCCAGATTTGTCAAGGAGCATGTACTATCAGCTACTGTAATTCCAAGAGGCCTCATGTAGAAGGTAATGTTTGACCTGACCTTTGAAGGAAATAAGGGAACTGAAGAGAAGGTGATGAGAGAACATACTCCTGACACGAGAGATAGCCGGTGCAAAAGCATAGTGACAGAACAGGGGAGGTTATTTTGTGGAAAAATATGACACAATTATTCCACAGGAGAAATCTCCAGGTGCTCACACACACTCACTTTCTGTCTCTGTCTCTTTCTCTGACTCTCTCTGTTTCTCTGTCTCTCTCTGTCTCTCTTTGTGTCTTTCTGTCTTTGTCTCTGTCTCTCTGTCTCTCTCTCTCTCTATTTCACTCTCTCTTTCAGTGTCTATCTTTCTCTCTGTCTATCTTTCTGTGTGTTTGTGTATGGTAGTAGTAATAGTAGTAGTAGTAGTAGTAGTAGTAGTAGCATCCACACAAAGGAAGCTCTTGAAGTCCTAGAAACAATATAGCCACACCATTCTAGAAACCTAGAGATTTGCATGATTCCGATACTCACTCTGCAGAGAGCCAGATCAGTCCAAATACAACAGGATTCTTTCTAACCAATGACCCTTTCTTTTACATAGGTAGCCAAGTTAAACACTGCCTTTGTTCTTCTCAACTGTTAGGACAAGACCTTGCTGCTCAGTTTATTTTTCTCTTGGCCCTTTCTGCCTACCTTTTGTCCTAAAAAAGATCCTTAAGAAAGATGCACATAAGGTTATCAGATCCCTCCCAACATAGCTGTGAGCTCATGAGTTTAATATAGAGAATGAGGGGAGGGGGGAATTAAGAGCCTTAGTTAATAAATGGTCAATCAAAGAAGGAAAATTTCACTTCATGTTAAATGACCAATTTTGTTCCAACCTCAGCTAATGGACATACTTTGCTGGATTCAATAATATTATCCTTGGGGATATTTCTTTCACCAAGACAAATTACAACCTTTCCACACATTCTTGTCCTTTATGATTCTTGTCCAGCTCATTCCACAAATCTTCACTAGAGATTCTCTACCCAATGTATCAAAGATATTTCTCTGTTTTTAAAGCTCCGTCTTACATCAAGTACCTCTTGAATTGAATAACAATTGTTTCTCATTGTATCATTACATTACCAGCCTGTCTCCTTTTCTGTTTGCCCATCTTCCCAATTTCTTATACTGCTTCTTGCTTAGAATTCATCACTGGCAATACAAAAGCACACACACACACACACACACACACACACACACACACACGTGTGTGCACACATATACATACTGTGTGCAAATGTACATACACGTATACTTATGTATATATACATATGCTTGTATGTGTATGAGTGCATATATGTATGTATGCAATACACATAACCATGTATGCATATCTACGCAAATGTATGATACGTATGTATGTTTCATTTTTCTATTGTCTTTTTTGTTGGTTGGATCTTTGATTCTTCCATAAGCATGGTGTTCTATGATCAATAACTGTCAACAAAAAATATAATATGATGTCAAGGTAATAGGTTTTTCATAGTGAGCAGATTAAGTTGATTAAAAGCAATGTACAATTTCCCAAATCAAATCCAGTTAGATATCTTCTGCCTAAACCAACTTGTTTTCCAAATATGATGCTTATTCTGTGTCTACAAATTCCCACATGAAATAATCTAGCTGAGGCAGATCTCACACCAAGCTGTCTCTGCAAGATTGTTTTCTTCTCAACAAATTTTGTTCATAGAGGTTGGCTGAGTGTTCAAGAAAAGATGCCAACATGTTTAATGAACCATCTCTGGTGAATGTATCGGAGGATGTAGACTAGAGTCACACAAAATATATGGGTATGAAGGGGCTGCTATCTACATCACAGAAGAATACTCATATCAGTCACATTATAGCTACACAGAAGTCCTAGAGTACAGTTCATATTCTCTCATTATTGTCCCCTGTAGTATTTCACCAATGAACACATACTCTAACCCTTCACGTGTTGTAGGCCGTGGTAGTTTGAGGCACCTTTCAGCTCTCTTGCTAGCATTCCTAGTTTTTATTTCTTAAATTTCTTTATTTAAGAACCATTGGTGGGGTCAATAGTGTTACTTCTGTCCTTGGACCAAAAGAGGAATGTTTAACACAAATAAGAGTTAAATATTTTTCTTCTAGTCAAGAAGCCCTATAAAATCTTACTCACTTTTTATCCCAAAGCAAATGTTGCTTTGGTAACTTTACAAGATTTTCATTCCAGCTATCCTTAAAGTCCATGTACTAATGAACCTTGTTTGACCAAGATTTAATAGTGTTGGGCATTGCCTCAGTTCCAACTTGGGTAGCAATCAATGACTAACATTATTTTAAATCCCTTACTAGTAGTTGTGTGCTTGTTTCAAATCAAAATATGCACGGGAGAAAGGGTTTAATCCAATCTAATTAATTAATTAATTGACCTAATTGATTTAATTGATTTAATCTAATACCGGCAGATATCACTGATGCCTTACAAAAAAAAAAAAGAACTAGTGAATTCATTTGATTTTTAGTTTGAACTGCTGTCAGCTTTTAGGGATCAAAGTCGATTTGGATTAATACTTTTCTCAAACTTCTGTTCGCATGCTATCAGGTTCACTGAACCTTGTGCTTGTGGGTCACAGAAGGCAAACACAGAAGAGCAGTGGTTGGAAGTTGCATAGATGTAGTGATTGATATGCAGAAGGGGGAACAACTTTCTAATAATTCAAGCTATCCAAAGGTAGAAAAAAAGCTTCTATGGGGAGCAAAGAGAGGATTAGAAGGTACTCCACTACAGGATTTCAAGTGATGGCTTGGATGAACAGTGGTTGGGCTAATTGTAGAAGAGATTAGCTATTCTGTGGACTAGATGGCATTTTTGATGTGTTTCATCCAACAGAGATTATAATTACCTGATCCTAATAAAAATATGCTTCACTAATCTTAGACTAGTAATATATATATATATTTTTATATAAATATTTATATATAAATATATATATTTTTATATATTTATATATAAATACATAAATTTATATATTTATATATATATATAAAATATATATATTTTTATATAAATATATATTTAAACCAAATATAACTTTATGATGTGGTATATTTCCTCTTCATCTCTCCAAAAAAAAAAAAA
>CM053589.1:155944606-155962848 GCA_028646515.1 Pseudochirops corinnae
ATGACTTTGTTACCACACTAAAGTATCTTACCAGACAACTGAATAAATTTTCAAAACCAGACACCTTTTTAACACATTTATACAGAAGAGACTCTGATTGTTCACAATGGAAATCAGCAGTTTTAAAAGCACACTGGATTGCTTCTCAAAGTTCTAAGTAGAGTGATTTTTATGAATTTTAAAAGGAAAGGTAACTGTCTCTTAAACCTTTCTATAGATAAATGAAGAAAAGTTAGAAGCAAAGTAAGGTAAGTGGTAATAAGAATATCAGTTCCTCAGGGGAAGGAAAGTTTTACTGTTGTAGGAAGGGTTAAAGGTCATACCTAAGGAAAGTGAGACTTATAATTAATCAAATATTTGTGAATAACACAAAGAAAGACTGAACTCTCAAGTAGCTTAAAATCTATTTGGAGAAAAATGTGACATGTACATAGGACAGCTAAAAGTGCCAAACAACTAAGAAGTACCATAGAAATGACCCAACTATGGACTTTAGAAAAAGAATACATAAAAACAAAAAGGAGAAATCACACTGTGGGCTGGCATGGCCAGGAAAAGCTTCAGAGGAAAGGTAAGACGTGCTTCACCTTTGTCTTGAAAGTTGGGTAGAACTCAGATAAATGGACTTGAGAGATAGTAGAGAAGACTCATCTAGGTGTGTGTATTTATGTAGGAAATCTCTGTAATACAATAAAAAGAAATAGAAACACTGATCTATGTCATTAGATACCTGAATTGAAAGGACATACCATGGCTACATGGGACATTGCTAGCTATATGGCTATATTGCTTATTTTTGGTTTCTCAAATTGTATTACATTATTCTTATCTGTTGATGTGTTGTATTTACAGCAGAAAGTGGTCATTGAAGGTAAAGACTGGATTTTTGATTGTTTTTCTGTTTGTCTTTCTAATTCCAATGTACCTTGTACATTGAAGGAATTTTATTAAATGCAAGATGAATTGAGTTAAAATATAGTAAGAGATTAAACAAGTAAAAAAAAAAGTCTTTTAAAAAGAAATAAAGTCCATTGAATTTTTTAATCAACCTGCCCTTTTTCTCCTCAATTAGTTCCCATGTTCCATGCCCAAGTATCCCAGGGAAGGTATCTTAAAGGATTATACGTTTTGTAGATAAAAGAATTTAAATGTCTGTCTCACCTTTGCACCATTGCTTAACCACTTGCATCATGTTAGATCATCAAATAATATCAGTTTTAATATTTTTAGAGTATTTCAAAGGAATAGATTTCCCAGAGCACATTAGCTGACCAACATTTGTGCCTAAGATCCTGGGCTTTACATTTGCGAAATCAAAATCTACTAATCGCTAAAGAATGCCTGAGTTTTAAAAGCTCTTGGATCTTGCTCAGTCAAGCTTGCCTTCAGTTGTACTTCCTAAGTATATATTCTAAGGAAAACTCTCTATTTCCATGCATTAATGCATAGATCTCATTATAATTTCTATGCCTGGGATCAAATGCATTATTGAGATTTTCAGGAAGCCAAACTAAGTCTCAAAAATATAATAAGTCCAAACGGTTTCCTCTCTATCTTTAGAGCCACGATGATGATGGTTCTTTCAATTGTGTTTATCACAGATTATACAAGTTCACGACCCAGATCAATATGAAGTGCGTCTTATTTCTGTACTAAGAGAACAGCAGGAAAAAGAAAATGATTTTTTTTCCTTCCTTCCCCCCCTCCCTCCTTTTTTTTCATGCCTTTGTATATGGTTTAGCAGTGGGTAAGAATGGAAGATTTCTTCAGTATTTTGTGAATAACACTTTTTATTAGATTAGCTTCTGGTTCTTGTTTCAAACAGTTAAATCCTATAAATATGATATCTGGAAAGGCCTTGTTTTCTCTTGACTTCAGAGATAATCTTCTAAGATCCTGAGAAAGTAAACACTGAAACTGAATAGTCTATAGCTGGGGTAGGGAACCTGTGGCCTCAAGGCTATATATATGTGACCTTATAGGTCCTTGGGTATGGCCTTTTGACTAAGTCCAAATTTTACAGAACAACCTTGTATAAAGGGGATTTGTTCTGTGAAATCTGATTCAGTCAAAGGGCTGCACTTGAGGACCTAGAGGGCCACATGTGGCCTGGAGGGTGCAAGTTCTCCTTTTTCCCCCCACCTAGAGGATGAAACTAGAGGATGAAACTCAAAAATTCCAATCACGTATGGACTTCTTTCTTGTATAAATGCCATGCTGCTTGGTCTCCAGCCTCCAACTCTGATAAGAACTCCCAAGACCATGACCTTGTAATCGATAAAGATTCAACCTACCTTGTTCCTCCATCTCAACTCCCAAGCATCTCCCTGTGATGCTACCATTCATCCACATTTCTCTCCTTTTCTAAATCCAGCTACAAACTCAGTTATCAAATCAGCCAGCTGGTCAGCTACGTGGCACAATTTGGAGATTGCCAGGCCTGGAGGCACAAAGACTCCTCTTCCTGAGTTCAAATCCAGCCTCAGACACTTACTATTTGTGTGATTCTGAGCAAGTCACTTAACCCTGTTTTCCTCAGTTCCTCACCTGCACAATGAGCTGAAGAAGGAAATGACAAACACTCTAGTATCTTTACCAAGAAAATTCCAAAAGGAGTTGCAGAGATTTGGGCAAAACTAATAACAACTGAAAAACAACAAATCAAATCAACGCTACCACTCCTGGAAAGGAAATCACCATTTTTTTTCACTTTTATATCCAAGACACTCCTCCTTCAACATCACTATCATGTATGTGTTGTTTTCTTCCATATGAATTTGAATCCTTTATTAAGTAAGGACTTCAGGACTCTCTTATTTACTTGTGCTAGAATCCCTGAAACTTAGCATAGTATTTGGTACATAACAATGCCTATATGTGCACATACACACACACACACACACACACACACATACAGAGAAATGTCTTTTCATTCATTCATTCATTCATTCACTCATGCCACATGAAGTTTCTTAATCTTGATATTATTTTGTTCAATATGAAGGTATATTGGAGACAATTCATACTGGCACACAAGACAACTGATAAATTTTCCTCTTGCAAATTTATAGCTTAAATTAGGCAAACACTACAAATCTGGGTTTGATTTATTGTTTTGCTCATTATCTAGTCTTAAGAAACTGATGGAGAACATGTTAAAATGCAGATCAAACTTAAAAGTGTACCATACCTACTTTTTTTTTGCAGGTTGTTGTTAAACATTCACTAGCACACCCAGAGTATCCCCATCTTGGGAAGGCACTTGAGATGTATAGCAAACTGAGTTAAGCTCTGAATAGAGTAAGAAGATTGGACTAGACCACATTTGGCAGGCAGCATAATACTTTCAATGATCTGAAGCTGCCTCTCCCTACCCCTTAAAGATGCTACTACCTGTCACCAAATTCATCCCTTTAGTATCAATAATTTTCTACTGATACTATATGACTCTATGTCATGGATCTCCACACTATCAAAAGAATAAGCAATTTGAATAACCCAAAAAACAACAGAAAAATATAACTACAAATGACCTGTGTACAAGAAGTAGTATAAAAGACATTAAAAAAAAAAAAAAGATATATTAGTTAGATCAGAAAAGCAGGTGGGCCAGTCATCATATCCAAGAACAAGGAATAATAATCACTAGAAATAATAAATGTGTATTAGGACCCAGAAAATACTTGAAGACCTATCTTGTACATTCAGTTGATCATCAGAAATTTATGAAAGATCATACAGAACTTCAATGGGGTGAAAAAGAGTGAATAGGTTGCAATTCATACAGGTAGAGAGACTAGCTGCATTAATGAGGTCACAAATTCATTTCAGTATGGTTATATCAAAAGCAACTAAAACCTCATTCCTAATCATGATATGTATTATAGGGGACTGCAGATAATATCTTTCTATTCATCCTCATGCTCTTGATTAGTCTTATTTTACAATCAAATTATGGTTAAAAATGGAAGCCGAAATAAGTGCTCTGAGTGAAAAAGAAAATGTTACACACCTAAAACTTTTCTCTGGATAAGTGGGAGCACTGCACAGATAGGCATAGACGTTTCCTTGAGCAATTTCTCAAAATAGAATCATCCTAAATGGATAAAATGAAAAAGGCAGATTTCTCTCTCTTCCGAGCTATCACTTATTAATTTTGCCAATGCATGTGTAAACATGTTTATGGACTTACATCAATGAATACACAAATGATAAGCTATCTGTCCCCTAAATAACACCTTCCTGATATTCTATTTGAAATCCTGTGCTTTCCTCTACACGTGAAGATGAAGCTACTGATGCTGCTTCATCACAAATAGGTCATCTTTTTGACTCCTTGACTCCCCCTCCCCATTCAATTCAGTAAACATGTATTAATAATATATTAGATTGTTAGAAAAAGGGAATATAGAGAGTAAATAAATTAGTACTAATCTTTAGGGATCCTATATTCTAATGGGAGGAGAATAAGACTTATAACACAGTAAATAAAAAAGATGTGCAGTTTCTTCAACGTGCAAGACATGTCAGTGATGCACAGTAAATAAGTTTTAGATTGCTTAAAGCTCTATCAGGATAAATCCAGGGTTTCATAGCTAGGGAATATCAAAAGGTGGGATTTAAATCCAAATCTTCCTGAGTAAAATATTTTACTTGCTGCCTCTTACTATCTCAGTTTACATTCTCATGTGATAAAGAGAAAGAAGGGTTCTAAAAGGTTAAGAGAAATTTAAAGAAAGATGGAAAATTTCCAGCTGGGATAATGATATGAGAATCAGGAAGGTTTCCTAGAAGCAATGGAATCTGAATTCTCTCTTAAAGAATGGGAAAAAATTTCTGAAGAAGCAGACATAGTGATAGCAGTGGAGATTGTCTTAGACATGAAAGATAGATAAACAAAGGCATGAAGATAGGAGAGAACGGGGGACAACCAATTTGGTGAGAACATAGAATACATGAAATGGATAATGATAAAAATGGTCATTTTCCTCAGTTTCTCTCATGACCCAGTATACACATATGCAAGATTAGTTAGAAGAGTCATTTGTGCCCTAAGTTGACTGAACTGTGGCCTTAGCTACATGTCAGGTATATACTCTAACTCAGTGGTTCTCAACCTGTGGGTTGTGACCCCTTTGGGGGTCAAACAACCCTTTCACAGAGGTCACAGGGGTCGCCTAAAACCATCAGAAAACACATATTTACGATGGTTTTAGGAACCGAGACACCGCTCCTTTATCCATCTGCAGGCGGGTCTGCCCACATGCAGATATGCCCACATACGAGTATTAAAGGGTCGCGGCATTAGGAAGGTTGAGAACCACTCCTCTAACTACAAGGGGAAATAGGATGGTGCAGCATAAAGAGAAGTCGCCCCTAAATCTAGAAGACCTTAGGTCAGGTCCCTCCTTTTGCTGTATATATACTTGTTGTATCCCTGGGCAAGTCACTAAACCTCCTGTGTCATAGGCAACTCTCTAAAACCGTAATGATCTTGTGCTTTGTAACCATAAAGGTTTATATAAGCAATATGAAGCCAGCTGAGTTACAAGCCATGAGTTGGTGGGTAAAAATAGACAGGAACCCATGTCGTGTTGTTCTAATCTCCACCCATATGTTGCAAAGTATGTTCACATGAGGGTACATAAAGATATTAAAATTCCAAACTATAAAAAACACAACCATAAAGAAATGACCAAGATGATATTTTTATTCCCTCTTTTATAAGCCTATATCCATATTGGCACGACATTTTAATACCAGCCAGTAGGAAAGAAGGTTCAGAAGGAAGGACAGAAGCAATTATTACATATCTACAAAGCAACAGGCTCTGTATCAAAAACTTCACAAATATTATTCATCTGACCCTCACAAAAAACCTAAGAGGTAGGTGCTATTGTTTCTCCCATTTTATAGTTGAGGAAACTGAGGCAAATGGAGATCAAGTCACTTGCCCAGAGTCGCAAAGCTACTAAGTATCTGAGGACAGATTTGTATTTTAAAAATTTATTTAGAAACATTTTTTAAAAATTTACTGCCACATTTTTCTCATCCTCCACCACTCTTCCCCCATTGAGAAGGCCAAAATATCATACCCTTTATACATATGAAGTCACACAAAATATATTTCCATATTAGTGTTGTTGCTAAATGAAGCTAGATTTGAACTCAAGTCTTTCTGATTTTAGGCCAAGTACCGTATCCATTCTGCCACCCGGTTGCCTTAATGTTGTGGAGTTAAATAGTTATTGGACTAGTATTTGGCAATGCTAACAAAGTAAGAGGCCTGGAAAAGGGACCTGGGAGTGTAGTCTTGACTGTCAGTAAATAGCTTTGTGAGTTTGGGCAAGTCACTTTATATCTCTTGGGCTAAGATTTTTTCTGATATAAGCAAGATTGTCTAATTCAACGATCACCAGTTGTCCCAATTCTAAAACACAGAACCATGGGCAGCCCAATATTCTGAAGAGGGAGAGAGCATGTCCCAGATTAAGTTAGTTTTGTTTCAGGATTTTTAGTTTGGGTGGACTGCCGTTTGATCTGGTGATTTTGCTTCCTTTCTCACCAAAGCACTGAGGAAAACAAAGTAGTATTCATTGATGTCCACGCAGTCAAACAAAATTCTGCTGCCCATTCTAAATGGAAGAAATGAATGGGGGCATCTATGAATCACGGAATGATTGAGCAGTAAAGGACCCTCCTTCATCTCACACTCCATAAGAGTCGTGGAGCCATAATGGAAGACATTCTGCAATTGTTAACTGCTGCTCATGACAACATTTATGCAACAATATACAAATCCATAACACTGGAGATAGAAAAACACAAGCTATTTAAAGAGTGTCTTTGACTCTCCTGTACTGGTATGGATCGATAAGTCAATTTCAGAGGCAGTCTACAATTCCCCCCATCATGATAACACCTTTTCCTTAGGAAACAATGTCTCGAGGAGCAGTTTGTAAGTGGGATCAAGGGTTACTCTTACAGGTGACTCACCTGGGTGGTAGGGTCACTATAGTTCTTGTCCTAGAATCAGCAATACCTAACTGTATACTCCTCCTCTGACATATACTGATTGTGTCAACCTGGGGAAAATACTTAATTCTCAGGTTCAGATTCATCAGTTAAATGAGAATAATAACAGTAACTACCTCACACATATTTGTAAGAATTCAATGAAATAACACAGGTCAAATGCTAGGTAAATGTTAGTTATTAATATTAGTCAATCAATAAGCATTTATTATGGACTTAATATGTACAAGGGACAGCGCTCAGCACACTCAAGACCCAAAGAAAGGGAAAAACAGTCCCTGTCCTCAATGATTTCATAATCTAACGGAAAAGACCACAAGCAAACAGTTATGTACAAATAAGATCTATAAAGGTTAAATAGAAAGCAATCTCTAAAGGTAGCACTAACACTATGGGAGAATGGGAAAGAATTTTTAAAGAAGGTGGCATTTTAGCTATGACTTGAAAGAGGCTGGGGAAGCCAGAAGGTAGAGATGAGAAGGGATAAAATTCCAGGCATTGAAGATAGCCTGTACATATGTGTTGAGTCAGGAGATGAAATGTCTTCTCTGACTGGATTGCAAAGTGGAGGTAGGGAAAGATGTGTAAGAAGACTGGAAAGGTAGGAGAAAACAAGTTATAAAGAGCTTCAAAAACTAGAGGCTTGTATATGTAATCCTTGATGTACTAAGAAGATGATGAATAAATGAAACTTTAAGTGCTATGTGCAAAGTATTACATTAAGTGTTGAGGATATACATAGAAATGTGAGAACGTCTGTTCTCTCAAGGAGCTCTCATTCTAGTAGACAAGAAAATACATAGGAAAGGTATCAGTTGAAATTCAGATATAAAAATCTCATGGTCCATATGATGCAAAGCAAATAGCAAAGCTTTTTTAATGTCAATATTTCATACTGCTATTCCCAGGGAACTCGGGTTCAGTGTCCCAGGCTATCCCTGTCAGGGTTTTTAGGGGACGTAGTGCTCAAGGTAGTGATGTTGGTTTAACTTTCCTGGCACATGTCGCCTACTGTCTCTCTCTCAGTGTGTCTTGTTACTTTTGCTAGGCTTGTTTATCTACCCTTTGTGTGGGACACTCAGTTGCTGCTAGAATTAAGTGGGTATATTTTCTGTGTGTGTGTGTGTGTGTGTGTGTGTGTGTGTGTGTTGTGTGAAAGACAGAGAGAGAGAGAGAGAAGGGGTGGGGTGGAGGGAGATGACATAGTCAACACTGTACTTTAGGTAGAAACTAATTGGGAACTGATTGTAGGATAGAATGAAGTAAAGATAGATTTGAGACAAGGAGATCAACCAACAGCCTACTGCAATAGTTCAGGAGTAAGGTGATGAGCACCTACACCAGACTGGTATCAGACACTGTCTGATCAGTGTCTGTGAGAAAAAGACAAGACATATTCAAGAGATGTTTTGAAGGATCATTGTTGTTGTTGTTGTAATTTTTTATTATTTTTAAACCCTGAAACTGATCAATACCTTGAAGAAATGGGACAAAGAAGCAATACATCTAAAATAAAGGTGGAGTGAGGATTTATTTTTTTAAAGGAAATGCCCATAAGGGAATGGAGACAGAGGATAGCAAACACCAGAGACAGCATGGTGGACAAACGGACGAGGGAATTGGGGTGGGAGATAGTAAGGGAATTTGGAATTTGAACTTGAAGAGGAAGCTAAAAAAAAGAAATTAAGATAAATCAAGTTTACTTCACAATTTGGCTTAGACCAGAATGATGCTCATAGAATCTAGAACTGGTAGGGGCTTACATAATATTTAGTCAAAATGCTCTAATTTGGCCCATAGAGGTGAAACGACTCACCCAGAAAAAATAAAAAAATCCTAGTAAATATCAGAGGAAAGATTTGAATCCAGAACTTGTGACTCCCATACTCACTGTTCTTTCTATTATACAACAGCATAATAAATATATTATCTTCTCATCACACCATCCAGAAAATGACAAACGGTTTTCATAAGAATAACCTCTCCTAAGGTTATCACTTTCCATTAAGGCAACAGTGAATGATTAGCATTAAGCTGTTTTTTTTTTTTCCAAAGAGAGATTACTGTTTTTAGTGTGTGTGTATGTGTGTATGTGTGTGTGTCTTTTAAGAGAAGAAAAAATATAGTTGTCTCCTACGTTTCCACTGATTTGACTCCTGCATAAAAGAATAGACTTTCACATTTAATATTTTAAAGAGGAAATATTGAGTACATCAATAATCTTATGAGAACTTCTTATGGACACCCAATGTTATGATGGACAAAGGGTCAGGAACAGAATTCAAAAACTTGGGTTCAAGTCCTATCTCTGTCACATACTTGTTGTATGACCTTCAGCAAATCATTCCACATCTAGATGACAAGCAGTCAACTAGAACTGAAAGTTACAGAAAGGTTGTTGATGGACAGAGGAAGTTTTCTGTACTTAGAGTTTTCTGCTCTGGTAAGTGAAATCAAGGATTGAGACCAGCTCCTACTGTTTACACACATACACACACACACACACACACACACACACACACACTAGTAAAAGTTGGACAGTAACATATAAAGAAAAACTTCCCCTTAACAGTTAGTGCTAGCTGGGAAAAAGTAAAAGTGGACAGATTGGGTTGGATTTTTGTGACACATTAACTATTAAGGATACATATATTCAGTTGTGATTATTTTTGAAAATGTGCTCATCTGGTCTTAAATAGAAAGATATTTTGCTTGTTTGTTTAATTCAAAAGTCAGAGATGATCAGATTATCTACGTTTGCCCTGGTCAGAAAACAAATGGACTATTTCATTTAGCACTGGACGTAACATTTTAAGAAGTATATAGGGTAGAGAGAGAAGACAAAAAATTAGAATGGGAAAGGGCACTGAGTCCAAGGCATTTAACGTGAAGTTGAAGAGATAGGGATGTTTAACTTGGAGAAGAGAAGACCCAGGATGGACCTGGGAAAGGGGCATGATGGCTGTTACTGAAATGGGAAAGGTTATAGACTTGATATTAATTTCATCATATGAACAAGACCAATGGTTAGAAATTGCAAGGAGACAAATTTAGATTGATGTCAAGAAAAAAATGATTTTGTAATAAAAAGGGCTTTCCAAAATTAAAATAGGACATCTCAGGAGAGTAGTGGATTCATTCTCATCTGTATTCTTCATATGCTACATGACCACTTTCTAGATATATGGCATTAGGGAGTTCCTTTCAGGTGTGATTTAGACCAGCTAGCTGCTAAGGTCTGTCTCTTTCTATCCTGAAATTGTGTGATTTTTTTTGACTCACTATGTCTTAGTAAACAATCACATTTCTAACATGGATAACAGATCTATCGAACTCTTTTATCCCCTTTGAAGTTAAATGTGCCTTTTAGAACTCCTCCAGAGTGCAATATACTAGGTCCCATATTTCATCATTGAATCTTACTTTTCTCACTTCTTTTTGTATTTGTGGTGGGCAATTCATCTCTGGTTTTCTTTGCTAAGGATAGTAATTTGATTTCACTCAGGGAGAAGTTTTCCCTTCTCTATAACCCATTTTCTTCAGTCTCTCACTTGTAAATTTCATTATTTATATCACATGTCTTGGGGTCATCTTTGGTGAAATGTCATTTTGGGTATAGAAGGCTTATTTCCACATCAATTATGAGGTAAGAGAGGTGCATCTGGGGTTTGAGCAAAGATGTGTTTTGCTTGGGAAATAAAGAGACAGAGCAGAAGAAGATGACAGATTTCCATTGAATGTAATGAAGAAAGGATTAGAGTTCAAGGCCATGCAGTCCTCAATTTTCAGACTCAGATGGAACATTTGTGCATACAAATGATAATGATACATCCTTATCCCTTTGCAAAAGACTCTGGTATCAGTTATTTAAAATATTTCCAGATAGTCTCAAAACCCCAAAAATAGTACCTTTAATATGCAAATTATGCAAATGCAAATTAAAATAATTAAAAAGGAATTTTATCATTCATGATTAATAGAAAATAAAATCCAAATTCAATCCAAACATAGACAGTAACAATAGAAATGGTGTATATGGCAAATGAATTTAAAACATGATGTTGGTAGTTCCTTTTGTGTGTGTGACTATAACACTATAATGTGTGATAAAAAATATTTCCATATAAAGAATATGTACAGAACTTCCTCTGTTTTTTAGCTATAGAAGAGACAGTCTGCCAGTATGTGTAGGTCCATATCTGCTTTGGGCTATACTTTTGCTTAGAAAGTGCCATGTGCCAAATTGATCTGTCTGCTGCTGTGATTGTTTGCTAACATCACTCTGTAGCTCTGACATATTGCTCTTGCTTGCATCTTGAAACTTTTTGGTGCATTTTATCTTCTTTAATAGCACATCACATTTTCCTTTGTCCCACTACAGCTTCCTTAAAGCAATTTCTCTGGAGACAAAATGGTCGGGGCGGAGCAAGAAAACTCTGCAGCTCCCACATAATCACTTCAAATACTCATAAAATATGACTCTAAACAAATTTTAGGACTCCATAACTCACAAAATTACAGAAAAACACATTTCCAGCAGAAGGCATCTCGGCAGGTGGGACAGGAAGGGCTCATAGCAGCACACTGGAAGCTGAAACCAGGCTGGCCTGAAACCATGGCTTGGCCATGGGGCCATCAGGACAAGCCGCAGCTGGAGCCTAAAGGAGACCGGATCAGTGGCAACTGTGGTGATTTCAAGAATTATCAAGACTTAAGAAATAAGGACTGAGTGAAAGGTTAGTGGAACTCGGCTAAATTTGGGGGAGAGGATCAGGCCAAATTGCCCCCACAGCAAGGAAGGAGTAGAAGCAGTGGCCCTGCAGCTGCTTCCATGTGGCTGCTTCAGAAGCTCCTGGACTGCAGATTTCAGGGGGACCAAGAAATCATTCACAGGCAAAGTGCTCTTGCCTTAAGCTGCCTGGATTGAGATTGTGGTCTTGGGTGGTGGTCCTAGGGTGGGTTTTCAGTGAGCCAAAGCTGGTGGGGGCTTCTATGGCCTCCTAATAGCTCCAGCAGGTACAAAAACCCCAGCGATTTGGGACAGAGCTTTTCCCTCTGGAAGCAGAGTCCTACAGAGCCCAAAAGTCAGGTAATTGATTGACAACAAGAGCCGGTAAAGGAAGCAAAGTAAGAACAGCAATCCAACTTTAGATTATTTTTTTGGGGATAAACAGGATGAAAGCATGGAATGGGAAGAAGACAACACAGTCAGAACTCCCACGCCAAAAACTTCCAAGAAAAAGGTAGACTGATTAAAAGCCATGGAGCAGCTTATGAAGGATTTTGAAAATCAAATGAGAGAAGTGGAGGAAAAATTGGGAAGAGAAATGAGAATGATGTAAGAAAATCATGAAAAGGGAGTCAACAACCTGACTGAAGAAAATAGCACCTTAAAAAATATATTAACTCAAATGGCAAAGGAGGCTCAAAAAGCCAATGAGGAGAAGAATGCCTTAAAAAGTCAAATTTGCCAGATGGAAAAAGAATCTCAAAAGCTTTCTGAAAAGAATAACTCCTTCAGAATTAGAGTCGAGCAAATGGAAGCAAATGACTATGAGAAATCAAGATACTACTAAACAGATCCAAACAAATGAAAAAATAGAAGGCAATGTGAAATGTCTCCTTGAAAAAATTCACTGACCTGGAAAATAGATCCAGGAGAGACAATTTAAAAATTATTGGACTACCTAAAAGCCATGATAAAAAAAATAAAAAGAACCTAGAAAATATCCTTCAAGAAATTTTCAAGGAAAATTGCCCTGATATTTTAGAACCAGAGGACAAAAATAACTTGAAAGAATTTACTAATCACTTCTTGAAAAAGATCCCAAAAAGAAAACTCCTAGGAATGTTATAGCCAAGTTCCAGAGTCCCCAAATCAAGGAGAAAATTTTACAAATTGCCCAGAAGAAACAATTTGAACACTGTGGAAACACAATTAGGATAACCCAGGATCTAGTAGCTTCTACATTAAGGGATTGAAGGGCCTGAAATATGATATTCCAGAGATCAAGGGAGCTTGGATTAAAAACAAGAATCACCTAACCAGCAAAATTGAGTATAATGTTCCAGGGGAAAATATGGTCATTCAGTGAGGTGGAGGACTTTCAAACATTCTTGCTTAAAAAACCAGAACTGAAAAGAAAGTTTGACACTCAAATACAAGAAGCATGAGAAGGTTAACATGGAAAAGAAATCATAAGTGACTTATCAAAGTTGAACTATTTACATGCCAACATGGAAAAACGAAAACTATAACTGATGAAACTTTTCTCAGTATGAGGACAAGTGAAGGGAATACAAATGTATATAGATGTATATACATACACATATGTCTATGTAGGAGGGTATATATATATATATATATATATATATATGTGTGTGTACCAATACATATCTGAGTATGTGTATATATGTGTATATAGAGGGCACAGGATCAATTAAGTAGTAAGGGATGATACTTTAAAAGGTGAAATTCTGAGGTGGGAGAGGAATAGAAGGAGAGGAGACAGAGACAGAATGGGGTTAATCATCTCATCTAGAAAAGGCAAGGGATAACTGTTACAATGGATGGGAAGAACAAGAAGGCAAAAGGGAAAGGGTCAACCTTACTCTCATTGAATTTGGCTTAGGAAAGGAATGACATAAACTCTAAATTGGGTATCCTGCCACACAGGACAGTATGGGGGATGGGGATGACAGATGGAATGATGGAGAGGAGGGCAGGGTCGGGGGAGTGTTGCTGGAAGCACACACTTCTGTAAAGGGACAGGGAGAGGTTAGAGAATAAAACAAGGCGGGGATGGGATAGGAAGGAGAGACATATAATCAGTCTCTCACAATATGTCCATTGTAGAGATGTTCTGCGTTACTACACATATACAGCCTATATTGAATTCCTTGTCTTTCCAGTTGGGGTGGGTGACGAGGGAGGAAGGGAAAGAATCTAGAATTTAAAGTTCTATAATCAAATGTAAAAATATATATGTATATATAGGCATATATATATATACATATGTATATGTACATATATATATATATAATTATTATTATTAACTACATGCAACTGGGAATTAAGGTATACAGTCACTGGGGTAGGGAGATCCCTCTTGCCCTTCCGGAAGTCAGAGGGGAGATGGGGGGGACATAGGAGAGAGCAGATTGGGGGAGGGAGTATACAGTGGTCTGGCTGTTTTGAGGTGGTGGGTAGGGGAAAGATGGGGAAAAAATTTGTAACTCAAAATCTTGTGGAAATTAATGATGTAAACAAGAAAATAAATTAATTTTAAAAAATAAAGCAATTTTGTATCTAATTACTGTTAGATAATCCCTGCCTGAGTAGGGGAATGGGGAGACAGAAAATATAACTCCTTCTGCTGGTACTTTGTTGGTGATTTAGGCCAGGATTCACTAGAACCAGATATGACATCTAGTTTGAGAATGGCACATAATGAAACATTCATAGTCCATTGGATATTTGCCAAAAGGAAGTTCAACTGGTGCTTTTGTTAATATAGGGTGTTGTACTGACTAGATTCGTCACCTGAACATTATGGAGCCTTCTAATTGAGTTATGTGATCACACAAAGCAACTTGGCTTAACTATCCATACAGGACCAAGAAAAAAAGTAGATGAAGAGCGACTACTCTCCAGAGTCTGAGTCGGATGTGTAGCTCATAATCTAGTCCATGCATAAAAAAAAATATTGTCCACAACTTGCAGAAGGATACTGAGCCCAGAACTGAATAGAGAGGAGAAACAGTGCTGAGATACATTTGGGAGTATGTACAGCTTCTTCAAAGATGCTCAAGATTACCTTAGAAGCAAAAACCCAATATTTTACAAAATAATACTTTCCAGTGATGGTAACAGCTTTGGTATGTCATAAAACAGTTACAAAAGGGCAATGGAGGGTCACAAGGTGAGTGTTAATGAAGTCCAGCATATTTTTGTATTACTGAAGTACTGTAAAATATAAGAGCTGTGCATTACCAGAAAAGAACATGGGTCAGTCACAGAAGAAGTGAGAACAACATGTGAATAGTCTGTTACATAGATGCCACAAACTGACAAGAGAAGCGGAGGAAAATCTTCAGTGTAATAAGTAGATGCCGTACAAAGGATTTTCTACACAAATGAACCAGCATCCCCAAAGATCAGTCATCCACAAAAGTGTAGCCCAGAGGACAGAAGGGTAGGATTTATACAGGAAGTAACAACAGCAACAACGATAATAGCGTTTAGGCAGTGTTTCAAGTTTTGCAAAACACTTTACAAATATCGCATTTGATCTTCACAACAATGCTGAGAGGTAGATACTATTATTATCCCCATTTTACAGATGAGAAAACTGAGGTTTAGAGAACTACCCAGAATCCTATAAGTGTCTGAAGCCAGATTTGAACTCAGCCCTTCCTGACTTTAGGTCTACCGCTATATCTAATGTACCGCCTAGCTGCCCCCTATATCACATTTGACATAGAAAAGATCGAAATGTCTTTTTATTCCAGTGATTACTCTCTTTCATTTTTGGGAAGTTAGAGGGAATGGGACAGGGCAGTGAATATTCTGTTTCATTGGTGTGAGCAATTCTGCACATGGAAAATTCCTTTACGAGTGTACATTGAGAACTCATTTATAATTTGGAGGGTTGTCTTAAACCCTGAAATGGTACATGAGTCCCTACGCTCACATAACCAATATGTGTGAGAGAACAAGCTTGAACCTGTCTTTCTGATTCCGAGGCTTGTCTTCTACTCACTATGACTTGTTGCATCTTATAAAATCATTATCAAACTGTAAGGTGATTTTGTTTTCCTACAACAGAAACTATGTTTATCAGTTAAACAATTTGAATCAATGGAAAATATTCCCCCAGAAGGAAGGATGTGAACACGAGATGATTATTTTTTAAGGACTCATACATTCAAGGTTAAATTTAGCCTCAAAAATATTTTCTAGAATAGACAAAAATGTGTCCATTGTCATAAACATCTCTTTGAGATTCTGATGTGGATGAAAGGTGCCAGATTTTCTGTAACAATGTCAAAATATGTTCACTTTTGCTATATACAAGAGACAATGGAAAGCACATATCACATATTTTGTGACAGATTCTGAAATTCTTGTAACTTGCTGATTAATACAACTGACAGATATCTAGATGTGATTATGGGAAAGAATCTGTGACTATTTTTTTTTTCATGCCCAGGCAACCTAATAATTCTAGATGCTCAAAGGACTGACACCTTATCTTCCCATCATTCTTGTTGAGGATGAAGAGACAGAATGACATTTTCCTGAAAAGAACCAAGACCCAGAGGAGTGAAAGTTGTGTCTCTCATGACTTGAGTTTCTCTGTTTGTCTTTGGGGGAAAAAATGCGGCCCCTTCCCAATTTCATTATGCAAATAGCATGGTTAGGTGGAAAGAACAGGGGATTTGAATTCAGTGACCAGGATTCCATTTCGATCTTCTTCCTAATTACCTTCTACCTTAGTACCTTCTTTAGTAATTAGTACTTGTGTGGTTTTGAGCAAGTTATCCTCATCTGTAAAATGAGGAGGTTGGGAAAATTTACCTTCAAGGTCCCTTCTACCTCAAACGCTATATGCTAGTATATCCAAGCATGAGAATATAATTAAACACAGTAGTTAACTCTGCTATTCCAAGAACACAATTCTTACCCTGACAGCCCTCCACTCAAAAACAAAATAAAACAAACAAAAACCAACCTATACTGGCTTCCTATTGATGCTAGATTAAAGGAAAATGTCTTTCTTTGAAGCTTAAAGCCTTTTATAATCTAGTTCCTGATTCTGTTTCCAGAATGATTACACCCAAATCCTCCTCACATTATCCTCAAACCATACTAACCCATACATTATCTCTCATACACAATATTCCATCTTCTGTCTTTTTCTCTTTGCTTAGGTGTACCTTATTCCTGGAAAGGTCTTTCTACCTCACCCCTCACCTTGTAACCCTAACCTCCCTTCAAGGCTCAGTTCAAGAGCCACCTTCTTCAAGAGACTTCCTTTAGTGACTTCTAATAGCAAACATGAAAAATTTCAATGCTCCTAGGAAATATGTTTAGATATTTATTATAAGAAGTTACTCCATACATATGACTACATTGAGTTACAGTTTAAACCTATAGTACTATATGTTGACTTATTTAGAAATGCAATAATAAATTATATATTTATATATGATAGTTCTAATAGAACATACCTATTGTCCTTGTTACAGGAGTGGTTTAAGATAGTGGTTTCTTGAGCTCGGAAATTCTGAGCTTCAGTCAGTCTTAATGCCTATCAGGGGTTCACATTAAGTCTGGCATGAATATGATCAGTCCCCAGAAGGACAAGTGAGAGCAATTATGTTGCTTAAGGAAAAGTGAACCAGATTAAAGAAAAAATATGTAGCAGACCAAAGCTTTGAGCATATCAATGAATAGATTTTACATTTCTGGTCCTTGTATTTTTAGCTTGCTAAGATAGGGATATCCAGTCCAAAAAAAAAAAAAATGACAGCAGGTAAAGTCTGTTTCATCTCTGAAATTCTAAATTACTAAAATTTTGAATCATTTCCCTTAGCCTTCTCTTTTCAGAGTGAAGAACCACAATTCCTTGTCTTCAGTGACTTTTTTTTTCTGCAGATATCCCCTATATTATGAACTGAAACTATATTAAGTGTGCAGGAGAAAGATGTTGGATAGGAGGAAAATACATTGCATAGATGTCTATTGTCTGCAGCTCTTACAAACCAGCAGATGTAAAGACAGCTGTGGGCTAGAGGAGCCAAGAATTTAGGCTTAGAGCGGCAGATTCGAAAGCAGCTGTTTCAAGTCAAATTCCAGCTCAACCCACTTGCTTAGCCTTCGATTTGACCAACATATTACTTGACACATGTAAAGAATGTGTAAGATCTAAGATCTGAGGTTTTCACCACTAATGAGGCTCTTTCCAGATGGCCATTTAATTCATTCAGTTGAAAAATCTTTTAAGAAATCAGATAATTTTCCTCTACATTGACAATCTTATTAATAGCAAAGGGAAGCATTTTTTTTTTTTTACTTTTTTCCCCTTAAACATAGAATTAGGATGATAATTCAGTGGAATTTTTCTACTCATTAAAAAAAATACTGAAATTCTCTCTCATTGATGGAAGAAATAACCTTTTTTATGTATATGTACATATATATG
>CM053589.1:155963348-155979112 GCA_028646515.1 Pseudochirops corinnae
ATTCTTACTCATGGTTGGTCAGTCCATGATTTTTTTTTTAATCTCTGTGGGGCTCTGCTTCCAGAAGGGAAAGCTCTGTCCCAAATCACTGGGGTCCTCCCGGCTGCCATAGCTCTCAGCAAGGTGCTGGGACCCTTCCTACTTACTTCCGGCTCACTGGATAATGAAGACTCCAAGACCAAGGCCCAAGATGGTGATCCGGATCCAGGCTGCTCAACGCCAGAGCACTGGCCTCAGAACAATCGCTTAGTCCCCCTGCTGTCTGCAGGCCTTGGGCGGGAAGCTGCAACTTGGAGACAGGTGCAAAACCTCTGCCTTTTGCTTTTCCGCTCTGGAGGCCTTTCAGCCGGACTGCTTTTCTCTCCCAACTTTGCAAGTCCAACTGACCTAGTTCTCAACACTGCTTGCAGCTGCCACTAATCCGCTCACCGCTCCTCTGTCCGGCTGCCCCCCAGGGCTCAGCAGAGGCTTCAGGCCAGGCTGGTTTCGCAGTGCTGATATGGTTCCTCGTAGCCGAGCTGACTTTAGTGGGAAGTATCTTTGTGTGAGTTTTGGAGTTCTAGGATTGGTTTGGAGTCCTATTCCATGGGTATTTTGGGGTGGCTATGTGAGAGCTGCGATATGTTGCTGCTGCTACACCACCATCTTGGCACCGCCCCCCCACAATACCTTTAAAATAAAGTATAAATCAACAATATTAATACAAGGAGGTCCAATTTAGCCTTGCCAGAATAAATAAGCAAATTCTCCATTAAAATATTTGTCTCTATCCATAGATATAGCTTGTCCTAATTAATCAAATACTCAAATCAATTTCTTATTTCATTGATGTGGGCATTTCTTCCCACAATGTGGATCACAACTCATCTGGGCCTATACATCTTGGATGACTTTTGTTTATATTGTCCAAAATGTTCCCCACAGGAGCTCCAGCTAACATGCTGGAAACTTCCTTACTTCTTTTAGAAATCACCAGGATACCAATGCAGTATGGAATCTGTCCCTCAGCTTTAGCTCCCTTTTTCCACCTGACCAGTCCATTTTCTTTTACTTTTCTACATTCCTTTGATAAAATTCTGTCATTAAAATTGATTTTGATTTTTTTTTGTAATGAGTTACAGCTCATAATGACCATCTATCTTATGTAACGTAAATGAAAATCATATATATATATATATACACACACATATACATATATATATACATATATATACACATACACACACACATAAGTATATTTATATCAGATTACCAAATCACCATTCTCCAAAACTTCAAATATGTTAAAATGTATATTTTCAAGTCTTTTATTTGAATCTAACTAGGAAAATTGAGTCTTGAATTAATTTGAGACTTCTCAGTCTTGAATTGGAGGAGTATTAATTTAACTTCATGCCAACATAAAAGGAAAAAGAAATATCTGTGTACAGTGAGGGGTAATTTCCATGAGTCTTTAAAGAAAAGAAAAACAAATCAAGGATCCTAAAACTTAAAAGGACAGATAAAAGACCCAAATCCTCTGGGCTGTGTGTGTGCGCACGCACGTGTGTGTGTGTGTGTGTGTGTGTGTGTGTGGTATGTTTTACTTTTAAAAGTGATGGCTTAGAATGAAATAAAGGGATTAAATCTGTGTCTATGTGAAGCTAAGAACCACCAACTGAAGTGCGGAAAATAGAATCCCTCACTATGTAAGTTAATATGGCTACAATTTCTATAGGCAGGAATTTACAGATGTCTTATATGTTAAAAGTATAAATCAGTATTCATTTTCCTCCTTCAATTAACTGATTCTTTGAATATTCAAACCATTCATGGAATCACCCTTCTAGCACCTTTAATTCACTATAGGTGGTACAGTGAATAGTATCAAACCTGGAATCAGGAAAACCTGAGTTCAAATTTGGCCTCAGACACTTATTAGCTGTGTGAGCATGGGCAAGTCACTTAACCTTGTTTGCCTCAGTTTACTCATCTATAAAATCAGCTGATGAAGGAAATGACAAATCACTCCAGCGTCTTTGCCAAGAAAAGCCCAATTTGATGTTGCAAAGAGTCAGACACATCTGAAAAATAACTGAATAACAACAAATCTCACCCCAAGGTCCTAAAAATCAGGACATCACCTACTAATAATAGTCACCCTATGAAATCAAGTGTCTCCTAGAATGTTGCTTTGTCTAATGTTGTTTTTATAAGGAAATTATTAAGGACACTGTAAATTGTGTAGTGTCGCAGATAATGCAGTAGATATAGGCAATAATTCCAGCAGGAAGAATCTGCTTCTTAGGAATGGAGCCTGAGGAATAAGTGGAAACATCAGTGTTACCATTGACCACAGTGAAGAAGACCTTTTCTCATTGGATTGCCTCAAACTTTATATCTTCTTATCTGCAGTGATAAAACTAGGCAGTTAAAAAATGTTCCCTGGATTCATCCCTATAGGAGGCAGGAGGCTCAATAGTAGCATATATATATATGTAATGAAGAAAGTGAAAAATGAAGTATTTTTTGATAAACTCTATTTTGCATTGAAAAAAATGTATATTTCCAATGATTGTGTGTATGCAAGACACAGAGAGGGAGGGAGAGAGAGGGAGAGAGAGAGAGAGAGACAGAGAGACAGAGAGACAGAGAGAGAGACAGAGAGAGAGAGAGACAGACAGACAGACAGACAGAGAGAAGGACAGATAGGTTGACAGACAGACAGCCTGACTGAATGATGCAGTGGTTGGTTCGGGAAAGCAGGACTAGGAAACATGGAACAGAAAGAAAGAGCAGGAGATATTGTACTCAGAAGGAGAGTTAGTAGTGGCCAAAAAGGAAGCAGGAGAATATCATTGAGTAGAGAAAGAAGTAAAGGGAACTCAATAGGTGGTAAGGAAGAGGACACTGAACACAGAGAAAGAGTAGTAGGTGGAAGAATTATTTTCAACATGAAAAACAAAATCTAAAAGCAAAATATCAGAAAACATATCTAATGTATGTTGCTCAAAATTCCTAATAAAAAAGGAATAAAAAAATAAGAACACTTGAAATCGGAGTGACAAATCAGCCTTTGGCTATACATGTTATTTTTTATGCCATATATCCATCTTCAAACAATACACCCACATTGGTTACTGAGTTACTGGATGACTTTGGATAAATTACTACCTTCTCTGAGCCTCTGTTTTCTTGAATTTACAATGAAGAAGTTAGACTATTTTGTCAATAGTGGGCAATCTTCTACAGGAAGCCTTCCCCAAACCCTCTTAATTCTAGTGCCTTCCTCCTGTTATTTTCTATTTGTCATATATGCAGTTTGATTTGTGTATATAGATACACATATATATGTGGTATGTATTTTTTTCTTTTTGCAAGTACAATTATCAATTGACCCAATAATAATAAAATAACAGATACAGGCTTAAGTGGCATAATGGTGTTGGACAAGTGGCCCAATAGGTTATCTGTACCAGGTAATTAATTTTTAGATCATGATATAAATCTCACATAGACATCACTTTGAAACCCAATATCAGATATTATACGCATTGAAATCTAGGGAATAGACCAAGGGTCCTTGACTTCTTTGTGTGTCACAGATATCTTTGTAGTCTGATCAAGCCTGTGTATTCCTCAGAATAATGCTTTTAAATAATTGAATGAAAGAACAAATTTCATTTTAAAGTTAGTGAAAATAAAGATGCATTTGTTCATATCCGAGTTCACAGATATCCTGAAATTTACCTATGAACCATATGTACCCCCCAATTAAGAATCGCTGGATTAAGGGGGTCTCTAAGTTCTCTTTTAGTTTTACCTCTCTATATAGGAAAAGTGACATTTCTTTTAATGAGATATAAATGAGGGAAACTGGAAAAGTGTCATCCCATGTCATGTGATTGCTACAAGATCTAACTAGTTGACCACCTGGTGGGGGAACCTTTGTAGATTTCACATATAGGAACAGGTTGTCTTTTGAGAAACTTTCTTCTAAAAGAAGAAATAAATATAAATTCATTTGAGGAAAGTATTCATTGTTTTCAGAGCCAACTGTGATTTACAAATGAGTTAGAATGTTTACTTGCTCACAAATAGCCCCCCAAAGGTTCTTTTCCACTACGTGCAAACAATCAGGAGAAAATAGATTTAATGGGAGAAAGCAAATTTGTAAGTGGAGCCGAAGAAAAGACATAAATCACCGGAAAAGAGGAAGAAAGGAAATGCAATAAACAAATATTTTGGGCAAATCCTCATTTTGCAGTCAATGTGTTCGTGGTGCTGATTCTACAACCATGAATGACATAACATGTTTTTAACCTAAATACTTCCTTCTGTAGTCTGAACTGGTCAGATCAAACCTGCAGAATTTTCTTCAGTTCGGGGTACCACATCTTAGAAAGATGATCAATAAGCTGTGAATCATTCAGAGGAAAGAATGTTGAGGGGATGAGAGGCCTCAAGACCATGTCAAAAGATAGCCAGTTGTAGGGTCTAGGGAAGTTTACCTTAAAGAAGAGAAAGCTTGAGAATAAGGGACAAGAAAATATTCTTTGATTCTTTCAGAAAATTTTCATCTAGAATAGGGATTTGCTTCATTCTGGGTGAGCCCAAAGGGGAAGACGAGAATGTGTGGAAATGAGATAGATGCAGACATCAGTTCAATATTAAGCAATAATTTTCTAACTAGTGCCATTTTGAAACAGAATGAGCTGTCTCACAAATTGCCAAGTTTTTGAGCATTAGAAGAGTTCATACAGAAGCTGAACATTATTTGTCATGGGATGCTATAGAAGAGATTCATGTCTTAGGGTAGAAGTTCAAACTATAACTTCTCACTTTCCTTCTGGATATGTGGCATCCCTCATCACTGACTAACAGCACTGGCTTAAAAGAAGGTACTGGCCCTACTGAAGAAACCCCGAATGTTATATATCCTGCCTGTATGAGGAACTATACAAAATAGGAGCATGATGATTCTATGGCATGTTTATTATTAGCATTATTACAACAAATTAACATATGAATTTCTGGAACTTTCTTGAATGGTCAAAAAATCTGATGAATGTGTTTTCAAAACAGATTCAAATATATATGTGTGTATGATATACACACACACATATATACATATGTGTGTATGTATGCACACACATACATGTGTGTATGTATGCACACACATACATGTGTGTATGTATGCACACACATACATATGTGTATGTATGTACACATATACACATATGTGTGTATGTATGTACACATATACATGTATGGATATAGTTAAATTTTCTTACACACACACACACACACACACACATATACCTTTATTCTTATTGGAAAATCCACAATATTTAGTTCTGCTATTAATGGACATATAATTTTAGAGAAATTGCCTCTAATGGAATAATTTGAATACTCATTTGATAATTATGTAGTCTATTTTCTATGCCTAAAATGTACCTGTTCTTCATCTCTACATCTTAGAATCAATATTTTCATTCATGATTTAATTCATGCCACCTCCTGTGAGAAACCTTATGTAATCTCCACAGTTGTTAGACTTCTTTTTTTTCCTGAAATTATAGTACACACTCTTATGTTTATATGCTGTCTGCCAACAAGAGTTCCATAGCACCAAGGAACTATGTTTTTGCATTATCTTTATATCTCTAGCATCTAGGGTAGTACTTGGTACTCAGTAGGAATTTAATATATGCTCATTAAATGGCATAGTAAGTAGATGGTGGATTTGAAATCAGCAAGACCTGAGCTCAAATCCTTCATTAGATACTTATTAACTAACTACACAACAGCCTAAGTCACTTAATTTCAATTATTTCATCTGTAAAATAGGGATAATAACACCTACTTTACAAGATTGTTTTTTTTTTTTTTTGATGAGCACATGAGATGACATACACAAAGTACTTTGCAAACCTTTAGGTACCATGAAATGCTGTTTTTTAAAATTAATAGTAAATTAAAAAAAAAAACTTCATTGTTATTATTTAGTCAGTCTTGCCCCACTCTTTGTGACCCCATTTGTGGTTTTCCTGGCAACTAAAGCAATTGGCCATTTCCTTCTCCAGCTCATTTTATAGATGAGAAAACTGAGGCAAATAGGGTTAAGTGACTTGACCAAGATCACACAGCTAGTAAATGTCTGAGGTCCAAACTGAACTCAAGTCTTCCTGACCCCCAGGCCACACCGTATCCACTCAGCCATCTAACTGCCCAATTAACAATTAAAAATATTTTTTTGTACTGACTAGCTTGAATTCATCAACAATCTCAGCTAACGACCATGCTCTTCCCATCAGAATAGCAACTCAGAAACATAAAGTCCTCTATTTTGTCCCTGAAATTAATTTTATAAAGATCCACAGGAAAATAGTGAAGAAAGAAGAGTCCATAACTGTGCAGTTTTATAATATATTTCCAGGATGATCCATACCTTTTCCATAAGTTGTGATATAAAAACAGCAACAATAACAACAACCAAACAAAACCAACCAACCATACACAATGATTGCCTGCACCACAAGGTTGCTATTTCCTCCTCTAGCTCTATTTTATGTATTGTCTAATATAATCAAGTTTGTTTTTGTTTTTATTCCTAACGGTAGCACCAGAGACCCCTGAAGACCCATGCAAAGAAGGTAACAAGAAGGTGACCAGACCAAGCAAGCCCAGGGAAAGAGTCAGAAATTTGAGATTCAGTCGACTGGCCTGGAAAGCACTGGGCTTTTAAGGGAATGAAACAAATTTGTGCAACAGAAACTAACGAAAGAATCCTTCTAATCATTCCCAACACTTGCCACAGGAATGCAAAATACTCCATTTCCTCTGAGTTACCCCGATGGTACCATTGCCTCAGTGTTTTAAAGTCATATGCAACCCAAGACTGTAAATGCCATCCACACTTATTCTGCCTATATTTGATAAGTGAATAGTCCATGATAATGGAATCAAATTTCATGGCTAATAGGTTCCCTGATTACAAGGAACTGTTGCTATTTAATTAAAAAAATTTTACTCAGCCAAGATGGTCATTATTTTCTAATGGAAGTTGGATCATTTCACTGCACCCTCGTTCACTGGTGACTGCGATTTGGGCAGCCCTAATTATCATTCTCAAATAGGATGCACTTGCACAGCAATATTGGTAGGTGCATAAAAATAATGAGAACTTTTTGAGGAGCATTAAGCTGCATAATCAATTCTTTCCCTCATGTCAAACAGCCCTTGCACCTGCTGGGATTAGGAACTTTATTACTTGGGACAATGTTACTAGGATATATCTTTGTACAGAAATATATCCATTTGGCAATATATTTCAATAGAACTACTAAGCCATGTCCTTCTATGCCTGGAGCAATCTACTATCCTAATAGAAAGATGTTACAAATATAAACTCAGGAGATACTTATTCTGAGTGTGATGGAACTGACCTGGACTCAGGAAGCCTTGGGTTTGAATCTCAGCTCTAACATTACTTAGATAGGTGACTATGGGCAAACTATTGACTTCATTTTTTCTCATGCGTAAAATGAAGAAAATTATATGCTGCCTGCAGTACCTATCTCAAAATCATGGTATGAGGGTCAAATGAGATAATTTAGCAATAATGCTTTGTATATCTTAAAACACTATATAAATTTCAGTTAGCTATAAGAATAACAAAGAGGAAGAAAAATGCATAGGTATATGCCATCTGTTCTTGCATCTCAAAACTATAAAAATGTAATTTGAGAAAAGCAGTGTATTCAACTGAATTGACATACAATGTGACATATGCTTTAGCAACTAAAAAGAAAAGCTACAAAAACTCATAACAGTCTTAAAATCCAGATAGGACTGAGAACCTGGGGTCCCCAGAGACTCTGAAGATCTTCACCTGCCAGTTTGATTTTCTTTTTAATTAAAGGGTCCATTCCTTGACTCACTTTTTAAAGACACTGAATGGGTGTTGCCTCACTCAAAGTGAGAACTTGAAAAGACATGAGCTTAAAAAGACCACGTTCTCCACTGCATGCTGGGCCATCTCCAGTCTTCTTAATCAATATCTGGTCACTGGAGGAGAAAGTGAGGCTGGTGACTTTGCAGAGCTCTCCGTCACTCATATCTACTTCAATTGTAAGTCATGTCATCATTTCCCTGATGTCATGGTCCTCTTCAAGAATGAAGGAGAAACCACAAGCACAAAAAACAACAATAAAAAAATCCTCCAGAATATTGGAGTGAAAATCTTTACTATCTTACATGTGAAATAATCAGTACTTTTACATTTTAAAAGGGAAAAAAAAAGCTGATTCTTGGAAACTGTTGTGACTATAATTTATTTGTCTGATTGGTTGCTTCTGTTTTTATATTACTAATTAGTAGACAAGTTCTTACTCTAAAACTGAAACCCTATGTAATAACAAAAAGCTGAAGAATAAATAAATAAAATAATTAAGCAAAACTCAGGCCCTCATTGTTCACTTCTGACTATATGTAGAACAAAATAACCTCAAATTGGAATAGTCTCATTGTTTTGGGTAAAGAATAGGAAGAAATCATATTATTTGTTTCTCTAAGACTATTCCTGATTTATTTTATTCTACTTATTAATAGTTGAAATTTAAGTAATCTCATTTAGATTGTGCTAGCTATTATGTATTTATTTTCTTTTTTTCTGGTGCAGTTCATAAAAATCTTCTTTCATATCTAAGAATCTTCATATTAACCATTTCTTCCTGCACAATAATATCGTCACAGTCATATACCATGATTTGTTCTTTCATCTACTACTCACTTTGTCTCCATGTCCTTATTGGCACAAAAATTCAGCTATCTTTCTTGATCAATGTATCATCCTTAAAAAAACAAAAAAACAAAAAAACAAAAAACACAATGTTCCCACAAGCCTTTGTTGCTGTGACACAACCAGAATTTCTGGACCAAGGAAAGATTTGTCCTGGATGTTCTGAAGCCCTATTACATTTGAGAAAGAACAAAGGGATGAGGTCAAAAAGCTTCCTTCTGTCCATATGCAGTGGACATGTGGATAGCCTCTTTCTGGATATGTTTCTGAAGAAACCACAGAACCCACTAAAGACATTTCTGGTTCTAGGAAAACAGCTTGTACAATGATACCACTAGAGAAAAAAATAACTTGGAAAGACTTTAGAACTCTGATCAACACAATGATAAACTATGGACTTGCAAAAAAATGTAAGAAAACATACTACTCACCTCCTCCCAGAGTGGTGATGAACTTAAAATGCAAAAACACACATGCATTTTCACACATGGTCAGTATGGATTTTTTGTTTTTTGCCAGCCATTATATCTCTATATTAAAGATTTTTCTTTATTTTTTTTTCTTTTTCTCCCCTCATCTCTCACCCCTTTTATTTTCCTCAACTAGGGAGGAAAAGATAAATAAAAAAAAAGTAAAACAAATTATATTTTTGCATGATATGTCACATTTCTTTCACTATAATTTCTTGTTTACAGTGGTGTTGTCCTGAATTAATGCTCATGCTCTGAAAAATGCCAAAGAGAAATGGTAAAATACATACTGCATCATCTGTTTATTTTTTAAAAAGTTATATATGTGTGTGTGTGTGTATATACATATATACACACACACACATATACAGATACACACACATATATTACATACACATACACATACACACATTGTTTTAATGGGGTTGGGCTACAACTTCTATGATGATTATCAAAAATGAATTGGGAGTATTTAGTGTATTATGTGTATTATGTGTACAAGTATTATGTATGTATGTGCATGTATTATGCATCAAGTGTATTATGGGCACAAGATTTAAAGCGGACTTCTGGCAGGGTTCACCCAACCTGCCTGAAGGGCAGCCAATTATTTACTTCAAAGGAGAAGATGCTGGGGTTTTCTCTTGAAAAGAGAAAGTCCAGGTTCCAGGGTATATGCTAAGAAGATTTATTGAGGTCTCACCTGAGAAGCCTTACAGCCAGATCTCAAGGCAGGCTTGCCCTCCCTCCAAGGCTTGAGTCTTTTATCTACCCCAGATCCACACACCACATGTGACACAGACCAGCTGAGCAGAATTGTGAGAGGGAAGGTAAATTGTGAGAGGGGAAGTGCAATTACAAGGGCACGAACACCCCAGGGTGTGGAGACACTAGTCGGGAACCTCAGGTATCCCACGTAAGAGAGTCTTGAGCAATGCAACATCCCCTGGCCAGGGATGGTGCAATATGCTCTGACTTCCAGGTGACCCAACTAATTCCCGGGCCTCACAGTTCCCTTTGTTTCAACATCACCACTTTGGAATCTTGCATGTATTTTGTGACCCTCACAGACTTTTTATTATAAAATTATTACAAAATAAAAATTTTAAAAGGAGGCATAACAAAATACCATTTTTCATGTTTTCATGTTTTGGTTAACATATAAATTGACAAAACAAAGTTACAGTTAACGAAAAATGTTTTTAGTCTGTCCCTTCCTTCTAGGACAGTGGTTCTCAACCTTCCTAATGCCATGACCCTTTCATACTCGTATGTGGGTGTATCTGCATGTGGGCGGACGCACCTGGAGATGGATAGAGGAGCAGTGTCTCAGTTCCTAAGACCACATGTGTTTTCTGATGGTCTTAGGTGACCCCGTTTGACCCCCCAAAGGGGTCACAACACACAACTTGAGAACCACTGTTCTAGGGTAAAATAGAAATTCCTTGTTGGCCCTTAAAGCAATTTAGCTCTAAATAATCTTTCTAGCTCTAGCTGATCTTTCCAAGCTAAGTACTTATGACCTTGCCTTATTCACTCACCACTGAAACTGAAAGCACCTTCTTGCTCTTCCCAATATTCAGACATCCATTTCCCATCTCTAAGTCTTTGTACAAACTGTTCAGCCTACCTCTCTTGATCTCCCTCTTCATCTTTATCTCAAATGTCTAGTTCCCTTCAAATTTCTGCTCAAAAGTTCAAATTTTAACTGAAACAAGGCTTTTCTAATTGTTAGTGAGGATGCTCTATTGTTAGTACTCCTCCCCACCAAATTACTTTGTATTGGCATTTTATTGCTCTAATCTGGAGAGTTGTTTCAGTGGAATGCAAGCCCCTTGAGGGCAGGGATTTTTATCCTTTTTTTTTTTTTTTTTTATATTTTTGTCTCTATCCCCTATTAGAGTGTTTGACAAAATAGTCAAAAAAGTCTATTATGAAATGAATCAAATTAGAACAGTCCAGAAAATCACACAGATGTTAAATCACACAAATGTACATTAAGGTTAGGGGTGCTCTGGAGATCCCAAAATATCAACATACACCGAGTCCTGCCAAATGAATTCGACTCAAGTCTTCTCAGCCAAAGAAAACTAAAGTTTATTAAAAGTTCTCCATATTGGATAGGCTCATAAGGAGCCTAGGTATCTGTGACACTTTCATTGGATGAGCAGGCCAGAGCTAGTCTGTGCTAGGTCATTCTATGATCCTCTAACACACATGGTGGGAAGAAGGGATCTTATATACAGGAAGGTTTTGGGAGGAATCTGGGGTGATCTGGAGAAGGAATTTGGGGAGCGTCTTCGGGAGCAGTTAATGAGATCAATGAGTGACTAAGGGCTGGAAGTTGTTGGAGGCTACCAGGAGCCAACAAACAATGGCAGGCTAGGCCAATTCAAGGGTGGATTCATATTTTGATAGGCTCAAGGGTGGGAAGTAGATGGACAATGGAGGGCTAGGCTAGTAACTGAGATTTGGGCCCAGCCACAATGAAAGCTTATGGCCTCTGCAAATGCCTCATTAAGTGGGAGTTCTAGGGGGTTCCCAGAGCCTGTATCTCAAAGATTCAAGGAGAACTCAAGGGGTCTCCCAGAGCTTGTACCTCAAGGATTGAAGAATAGCTCAGGAGGATTCTCAGAGCCTGCACCTCATCACAGGCGTCACCTGGTACTTCAGCTTAGAGATCTTGTATTTCTCATGTTCTTCCTGCTTTTGTTACTTAATTTGAGAGCTGAAAAGTTACAAAGATTCCTTCCCCAGACCTCCATGGAAAGTGAGCAGGAACTAGGCTGATGGGGATGAGAACTGACCTATATGGTGAGGGTGCTTTGAAATCTTAATTGTTAATTAGAAAAATTAAGGTCACTCTATGTGTCATATTATCTCATACGCAACAACATATTAAGAAGTAGTTACATATTCATTACCTTATCTGATACTAGTATTTCCCCACAATGCATCTCATCCTCACCACGATGATATTTAGAAATGCATTGTAGATATAGTATTACAGAAAGATGTATTTTAAAAAAGATTATCTTTAAGAAAACTTGCTGAATATTTTTGCACATATAATACATATATTACACTTAAAATTAAGCATATACATTGAGCCATGTATATATGTATATGCACACAAACATACATGCATATGTATGTATGTACGTGTGTGTATACACACACTTGTGTGACTTAGCATATTGTATTATAAGTAGCAGTGACTTGGAATCAAAAGACCTGGATTTGTTTGAATTTCAGCTTTGCTAGTTATTGATTGTGTGGCCTTCAAGTGATTTGATCTTTCTGAACTTCAGTTATGTTGTTTATATTTGGATACATCCAGGATTTGTGCTTTGATCAGTGTTTGGAATATCCCTTCCAGTGATATATATTGCATGGAGGAATTCCTTTGACTGGAAAATGCATTGCCCTAGATCCAAGCTGAATATAGATCTCATTGATTTAGTTAATCTGCTATCACTAGATCTGTCTTAGAATTTTCTGTTTAATTGGACCCACCAAAGCTTATACAGTACAGGCCAGAAACACAGCAGCAACTCCACTGAACTGAGAGATAGTGGAATAAGACTTCAGTGAAGTTTACCTATCAATAAAATGGGAATAATGCTGCTTCTGGTACCTATGTGCAGAGCTTTGTTACCAAAGATAGGCAAAGGATTTGTCAGAATACTTTCAACTAAGACTTATCAATGATTTAGGACTAGATAAATCCTTGGTAGATGCCTGAGGCATGAAGATGTCACTAAATGACTCCTCTAGAGTAATATAGCCACTAAGTGTTAGCAAAATTTGAACTCAGGGCCTCCCAATTTCAATACTCTATCCAATGTGTTAAACTGGTTCTCTCACCAAGTGTGTCATACAAATGTAAATTACTATCATTTACATTGTTGTTAAGTGGTTTAGAAGTGAGGTCACTCTACACTAGCTACCTAAGGGGTTTTTAATAGGTAAACTCATATATAATAAAAATCTTTTTTAAAAAGACTACCATATATAGATTAAGAAAACAGGACTTTAGATTCTGAATGGTTTTAATAAAAGGTCCAAATTGCAATACAATTTAGCAACAGTGCCGAAAAAGTAAGAAAAGAGAATACTTTTTTTTTTTTTCTGGTGTGTTTGACTTCTGCTCTCTTTAGCTTCTGACAAAGCACTATGAGATGTAAAAAGAGTATGGAGAGAATATTGTCATTGAAATGACAACAGACCATTGGAACCAAGTTATAAACTATATAAATCGGATCCAGGTTCAGCACATAGGGAGTTAAAAATAAACCCTTATATGAATATGTTTTATTGAATATCATACGCATTGATATCTAGCTGTTCATTTTCTATGGCATTACTTCAGTGAAAGTGTTGAAGCATTTAACCCTAGGTCAGTCCTCATTCTTCATGTTTCTGACACTATAGTGATTCCTGCAGGGTAGGCTGAATTCTCCTGGTACAAACGTCAAGGAACAGGTCAGGCAAGACAAAGGAAGTCTTGACTGCCAGGGATATTCACCAGATTGTACATCTCTATTATGAGCAATGTTTGTCTTTTTCTGCTCCAGGTCCATGATTTTATCAGTGAGGGAATTCATAGTATAAAATCAGTAAGGCATATTATGGCATGGTAGATAGAAGTCCTACTTTGTACCGAGGAACACTTGAGTTTAATGTCTGCCTTGCACTGCTACCAGTTATATGACAAAAGGCCAAGTCCCTTAATCTTTCACTGTCCTGGGTAATTCTCTAACATTATTTGTTAAAGGAGTTACTGATCTGTATCTCTGAAATATTTGTCTATTTGGAGGCTTCAACAGTATTTTTTTCTCATTAAGACAAACTTTAAGTTTCAGGATATTTTAAAAATTTTCAGGTGAGTGGCATAAAATTCTTGTTCAAGATTTAGAACAATAAAGCAATAGCCAAAATCAAAATTAAGAATATAAATATATTTATACATATATGTGCATATATATACATATACATGTATATTTAGGTACAATAGTAAAACCCTAAGGTGATTTTTGGTTTGTTTGTTTTAATTAAGAGTTGAAAGAGATGTTAGTGGCAAAAAGCCATTTTCTTTTCCTTTGGATTCATTTCGGAATACTTTCTGAATATATTTTAAAACAGCATTAAACCTATAGGGAAGATTTTATTTTCTATTCTAAAACAGATTTGAAGGGTATCGATGAAATTATAGATTATGATTTTTTTCCTCAAAATGAGAGGAGTGAAGCATGGATGGAGTTCTGAACTTGGAATAAGGAGGACCCAGGCCAGTGGTTTTCAACCCTCCTAATGCCGCCACCCTCTAATACTTGTAGGTGGGCGTATCTGCACGTGGGCAGACCCACCTGGAGACAGATAGAGGAGCAGTGTCTCCGTTCCTAAGACCAACGGAAATATGTGTTTTCCCATGGTCTTAGGTGACCCTGTGAAAGAGTCATTCAACCCCCAAAGTGGTAGTGACCCACAGGTTGAGAACCACTGACCGAGGCTTAAATGCTGACCCTGATCAAGCACCTAACTTTTTTTCAAACCAATCTGTCCAATGAGATTAATAATTTTAACACTAAGCTCAGAGGATTATTTTGAGGATCAAATGAGCTAATGGATTTAAAGAGCTTTCAATACCTTAAAGAATTTTTATAAATGTCAATTATTTCTTCTTTTTCACTTGGAAGCACTTACTATTGTTATAACATATTTCTTGGATTAAAAAAAAAAACTCAAATAAAAGTCTGGACTTATATGAATACTCCAGAACTTTTTCAATATCATGAGTAGAGTTGATGTATTATTTAAATGGACTAGGTGATTTTTACTAGTGCCACTTTTAGACAGATAAAGATGATGTGAATCTAAAATGATTGAAATATTATAAATAGGGTTTGAAATACACAAAGCTACTTTATAAAATATTAACCCTGACATATGCTTTCCAAAGAATATTTAGCTAATAATACTCATTCTGATATTTAATTAAAGTCCCCCATCCATCTGAAATGGGGTTGTGGGGAACAATAGTGCTTTTCTTTTCCAATATGGTTTAGCACTAATAGATGTGTGCATTAGGGTGAGACATCTTTACTTAAAATAATGTGCTATTAAATAGGACTGATGAAAAAGATTATTTGCAAAAAAGACAGCCCTCCATAGCAATTTGAGCTTGGGAATATTTTAGGAAACCCGAGAGTGGCTAGATCCAACCCATGGCAGCAGACCATAAATTTTCCAAGTAGTAAAGAAATTTGGTGGATCTGATTCATGAATGATCTTGAAACCTGCTTCACAAACAGGAGAGTGTTTATAAAACTCCATATATCCCTGGAGTCATGCAGACTCAAAAAATTTTATACATACACATATATACATATAGATACATACACACACATATATACATGCATATAGATATATGTATGCATGTATATGCATATGTGTATATGTGTGTTGTATATATGTATATAGCTTTGTATTTGAGGATATATATGCAT
>CM053589.1:155979612-156008238 GCA_028646515.1 Pseudochirops corinnae
TACAAATACATATATACACATTTCTATCTATATCTACATCTCTATCTCTCTTATCTATCTATTAATCTATCTATCTATCTATCTATCTATCTATCTATCTGTCTGTCTCTTACTGGAGCTAATATTCGAGAGAAGGCCCTGGCATGGAGGGAAATGGTAAGAATTTAGGTGGGATATGAGGGAAGCCAGGATGCAGAGATAAAGAGGTAGACAATTTCATGCTTAGGACACCAGTGAAAATGTGCTTAGGAGATGAAACGTCCTAGGTAAGGAACAGTAAGGTGGCCAGTACCACTGCATCATGGACATTGTGAAGGGTAGCGAGTGATAAGCTATTACAACACCAGAAAAAGGTGAGAAAAGACCAGATTAGGAAACTTTAGAAGCCAAACAAAGAGTTTTGTGGAGGTGATGCATAGCCCCTAACATTTATTGAATATGGGGGTGATATAGGAAGACCATATTGACAGCTGACTGAAGGATGGTTAAGATCCTTGCAAAAGCCAAAACCTAGTGAATGTCACAGACTAGATTTGAAATTTAGCCTTCCTGACTTTCCAAGTCCATCACTCTATTCTCTGTACCATCTACTTGCCTAGATAGATCTATGTAAAATACTCTGTAAAACTTAAAAAGTGTTATATAAATGTCAGATGTTATAATTATCTTAAGCGTTGGCTGCCCCAGTCTGGTGTTGTAATGAGCTGGACAGTGCTCATTCTTAGACAATAAAAAGTTGAACTTTAGGTTGTTTTTCTTGTGAAAAATTGTCACCCAAATGGTATTATTGTAGTGCCATACTGTAGTACTGTATAATTAGTTTCTGACATTACATGTTAGGGATAGTGATAAGGACTGGGCATGTAATTTTATCAGTATGGGGAACTCCTTGGCAAAGAAATTTCTTCTTCCAATGTAGGTCAGCAACTCATAGTTTTAGAGAGTTTTCAACTAGCACTGAGCAGTTAAAGACTTTGTTTAGGTTCACATGACAAATGTGTTTCAAAAGCAGGACTTACTCTCATGTCTTCTGGCTCTAAGGCCAGCTTTCTATTTGCCTTTCTAACATTAGAAGTTATGTTCTTTAAAATGATTCTAAAAATATTAAACACATTTAATTAATTTCCGTTGAGTCCTCATTTCAATTCATTCAAAAAATATGCACTTAGTATCTGCTTTGGCAAGGCATTATAATAGACAAAAGTGATTACATGACCATTCTCAAGGAGTCTAATGGGGAGGTGGAGGAAGTCAAGAAAGACAGAAAGACAAGAAAACACATAAATATGATATAAGGTAGAATGTGATAAGAAAGGATGGAATGATCCAGGAAAAATATGTTCTGATAAAACTGAAGAGGAAGAATTAACATATATTACATTGAAGAAATCAAGGAAGGTTTCATAGAGAAGTTAGTCCTTGAGTTGGGCCTTGAACAAAGAGAATTCTAACAGATGTAATTGTGGGAAGATTATATTGCACTCATGTGGGACAGGCTGTGTTGTTAATAGAGGTGACAATATGGCATAGTACAGTGATTCTCAAAATCTGTGGACTCCTGGCAATCCATGAGAAACTTTCAATGTGTTTGTTACATTAAAAGTATTTCCATAATAGTCCTGAGACGCTGTTTGCTTATTAAAATGCTCCTCCCTTATCCAACTCCTTATCTGTGTGTGGCTGGATTTTCTTCAGATATTTTAACCAAAAGAACATATGACGGCATATTGAATGCAGAAGGAAATATCAGAATCCACACATTAATGGAGGATATTGAAAAAATTTACAAAATCATATGTAAAAGAAAGCCATTCTCACCAATATTTTTTGCTTTAGAAAATATTTTCATAAAAATATTTTATTTATATGAACTTGTAATGAGTATATTCTTATTTTAAGTGAATTAATAAGTAGAATAGAATTTTCATTTCCAATGCATTAAATATTGACAGATGTCATCCAAATAAATGAAAGTTTTTCAGTGTTATTTAGAACGTCGTAGAAGTATAAAAGACTCCTGAGACTGGAAAGTTTGAGAACCACTAGTGTGGTAGATAGGTTACTAAACTTGAAGACAAGAGGATATGTGATTTAATCCTGACCCAGCACTGCTTTATGTGACCTTAGTCAGTTTGTTTATACTTTTTGAAATACATTTTTTCTTCTGTGAAATGGGAATAAGAATTATTTTGTTTGTTTCACATGGTTGTTAAAAGACTCAAAAGTACATAACTTATAAAACTTAATATATACATACTAATTATAATCATCAGCCTTTGTAATCTTTATTATCATTATTATAAATATTAATAAAATGCATTACTAATTCAGTGTACAATTTGTACTTCCATTTTGTTTGGAATCCAAAACACATGAAGGTGAGCAGTGTGAAGTAAGGATAGAAAATTCTATTGAAGTCTCATTTGCCCAATTCCTAGTGTGAGAGGAAGAGACTTAAATATTAGACTAAAGAATTAATCATTTCATCCCATAGACAAGAAATAATTGCTGAAGGGTTTTGAAGTTGGAAGTAACACTCAAAATACGCATTAGGAAGAAAATTTTACAACTGTCTGAAATATTGATTGATGACAGAAATATGAAATTAAGACAAAACTGGTTATGAGGCTACTAAAGAAGGATCCAAATGCTTTTGATTATGTGGGTTACATTGATCAATAGTAATTTATTAAAAATTAAAAATGTGATTTTAAAAATGATTATCTATTCACATAAAATAATGATGGGCTCAATTTACAATGTCCTTATAAGTAACATTTTTTGAAAATAAATATATTTTCCAAATTATATTGGCAGTTAATTGAGGCGATTAGGGTCTGAACTAGCCTCAAGTGATTATTTGAATGAGGAGGAGGGGAAGACAGGTAAGAGATATTTCTGAGTTAGAATCCATGGGACTTAATAATTACTTAAATTTTGGAGCTGTGGGAGAGGGAAGAGTAAAAAATTATTTCAAAATTTTGACCATTTGGGGTGGGAAGAGAAATAGAGACTTTGGAAAAGGAATCGGTTACTACTAGTAGTTAGCATTTGTATAGGGATTTATTGTTTGCAAAGTGATTTATAAATACTATCTCATTTTATCCTCACTATAACCCTGGGAGGTAGAGCCTTCAATAATCCCTATATTCCAATTGAGAAGACTGAGTTATACAGAGTTCACTTGGAATGCCCAGTATCATACAACTAGTAATTATCCGAGGTCAAATTTACATTTAGTCTTTGTCATCCAGGTCTAGCATTCTATCCAAAGCACTACCCAGTTGCCCCAACAAATTATAGAGGAAAAGATGATGAATTCAGCTTTTAATGTTATCAGATCTATTTTGTTCCTGATAGGAGGAACCTGGTATAGCGTAAGAGTTCTGGATCCCTGGTAAACATAGACTTAGCATGTCCAAAGACAAAATTCGCCTACTTCAAAAATACCCCTAGAGTTTCCCCTTGCTTTAATGATGACTACTATTCAGTGATATACTTCTCTAAGTCATTAGTTACATAAAAGTTAAGATTAAGTTCTCTAAGTCATTGCCTAATAGCAGATTGGTATAATTTCCTCTTTCCAGATCTTTGAGTTCATGTTTGGTGCTTCAGCTTCAATGAGCTAGAATTGAGTTCTTAAGACATGAGTCACACCTATGGAGCCTTACTGCACTGGAATTTTTCTTCTTCATATTGATGACTGCTGCTTCCTTGCTATCACTAATGATAGAGCTGTTGCAGTGGGGGCACTGCCCACTCAAAAAGTGTTGGGGTTTCATGATGTGCTGTGGTGGAATCATCTCAAAGAACTCAGACCACCTCTACTCCAAGTCTAGGAATTTGTTGAGATTGATGCCACTCATGAAGCAAGCTAAATTCCAAGAGGAACCAGAAGCTTCAGAGAAAGCAAGATGGGTTTTATAGGGTAGATGCAATTATATAATAAAAATTTACATATAATAGAGTTATATGATTAATATTTAAAAGGCAGGAGGAGTTTGTTAAGGGATTAGATAATGGAGGAGGGGTCTGATCTACAGTTCAATGGTTAACATTCTGATCCTGCTGCTCTCCAATTGGCTAGTTATTGTGGTCCTGTCTTGGGCTAGATGGGTGATGTGATTGTGATTGAATACAGGAACACACCTGTCCCATCACAAGGACATGCCTGCTGTTTCTGTGAGAACTAAGAGTTCAAGGACACTCCTGTTGTTCTAGTGAGCAATGAGGCATATGTGAAAAAAGTTAGGACATTGGCAGGGAGCTAGGTAGGTACAGTGAGCCTGCTGTTTGGTGGGGCCAGGCCTATAATGAAGTTAGAATATTGGTGCTGGGGGCAACTTTATTAGGATTCCATCATTCTACCCTCAAAGAGCTGGGGCACAAATTCATTTGGGAAAAGAGATGAAGGTCTCAGCTTCCATAGCTTCTTTAGGATAAAAAGGGGCATAGAGCCATCCCTGTCTCAGTGGATCCCAAGGAGGAGGTTGGCTGGAACTGAGCATAGATCACATTCAGGGGATGGTGGGTGAGTATGGACTGGTATTAACTGTTTGCTGCCAACTGTATGTCTGAGAGACACAAATCTGACAGGCAAGTTCAATAAGCAAGGCCCCAGATATAACAAGAAAGACAGGTATATCTAATAGCTCAGATATATCCTAGCCTTAGTATATGGGATAATGATTAACACTGTGTTTGTACCTTTGATTCACAAGCTTGTTTTCCCTTTGTCTAATTGTTCCCATATCATTCAGAAAAAAAAAAAAAGTTCTATTCCAGGGATTTAAACTTTCACTTTACTATGCACACAAGCATATGACAAGTCCATCTTTTGATTTACCCAGTTGTTTGGGATGTGGAATAACTACATATTCAGATTGAAAACAGCAAAATTTAACATACCTGCATTTTACTTATATCTTTTACCAACCATTTATTCTAATTAGATAAATTTTTCATAAAGGGAAAAAGCAGGGACATGCCTGATATGACAGGATAAAACATCCTTAACTGTTTGAATTCAGATAAGAGTCACTTTAATTCCATCACATAACCAGACTCAGGAATAGCCAAGTAGAAAGCATTCCTTTACAAAAGACAAGAGACAATCGGGAAACTGAGCCAGAAGGGTCCCATATTAGATTGAGGCTAAAATTGTCCCCTCGGCTTTTCCCAAAAGCAAATCTTCACCTGTAGCAGGATTGCCTCTGGGTAAATTGTAGCATTTCTCTCAGATACTGATTTGATGCAGACAACTATATCTAAATTCAAACTCAAAATAAAGCTAGTTGTGGTGCCAATGAATTTTACCTCAAATGACAAGTCTCATCAATTACAGTTTGGGGCTTGATACAATTGGTTTTACTCTTACGGAGTGGCAATAAGCAACAAAAATTTACCATTACCTACATACATAAGATATTTCATTTCTCAGTAAGTCAAGTTCATTGTTTAGGAACTCCACAACCCAAACAAGCTCTTTTAAATTTCTTCTCCCCCGGGGCAGATGACCTTGTCCATGAGATGGTTTCTGGGGATCTAGCAAGTTTGCAAATAAGGAGAAATCAATAGGGCCCCAAAGAAGGGGCTGATCTGCCTTTTCACCCTATGATATTCTTCCTCTAGACTGATGAAAACCATTTACTTTCTGGGTGGCAAGTTCCCTATTTTCTTTTTCTTTTCTTTCTTTCTTTCCTTCTTCCTTTCTTTCACCTTTTGGAGTGGCAATTTGGGTTAAGTGACTTGCCCAAGGTCACATGGCTTGTAAGTGTTAAGTGTCTGAGGCCTCTTTTGAACTCAGGTCCTCCTGACTCCAGGGCCGGTGCTTTATTAGCTGCACCACCTAGCCACTCCAAGTTCCCTGTTTTCAATACTGATTTTCCTTTGTCCTTGCCTGGATGTCTTTCAGAGTTCTCATACTTTATTTTTAGGATCCCAGTATATGGCAGCTGGCACATGTGGCCTCCAGTCACCTGCCTACATTGGAAGCAACCCTAAAGAAAACACTTAACTTTTATATGCCTCAAGCAACAATTTAGGACATATCTTTTCTGTTGTAAACTAGTTGCAAGGACCATTGCAGAAGGGAATTCCTATACTGGGAATTCTCTGTACTGATAAAGTCGCAAATCCTTTTCATACTTCCAGGAGCAAAAACAACACACTTTTACATTACTTAAACATTTATATAATGCTTCTTCACGTCTGCTCAGGATGGTAGTATGAGATTATCACCCATTTTATAGATGAGAAAACTGAGACTGAGAGAGGTGATGTGATGTGACAAGATTTAGTGTCTATTAGTAATTAAATACCAGTACTAAATTAAGACAGGATAGGGGGTGGCTACGTGATGCAATGAATAGAGCACTGGTCCTGGAGTCAGGAAGACCTGACTTCAAATCTGGCCTCAGATACTTGACAGGCTTACTAGCCATGTGACCTTGGGCAAGTCTCTTAACCCCAATTGCTCTGCCCTCTCCCCTCCAAAAAAAAAAAAAAAACCCAAAACAAAAAAAAAGCAAATAAATTAAGACAGGATGTAGTCCATACAAGTAAAATTAACAAGTATTTATTAGAGTACCTACCATGCGACAGATAATTTGTTCATTGTTAGGGATACAAAAAAATGGGAAATAAGTTCCTGACTTCAAGGATCTCACAATCTGATGGAGCAAAAAGTGTAAATTTAGATACTGGTTAAGTGGCTTTTTAATCCTTGCTTGGTCACTTACTGTTTGTGTAACTTTGAGAAAACTACCTAGTTTTTTTCTTTTTGTCTTAATTGCCTTATCTATAAAATGAAGAGATTGCACTCAATGAATTCTAAGACTTCTCACTCCCCGCTGTAGCTCTGTGGTCCTATCATCTTTGAAAAGTTCCTCTGTGTTGTCCTTATGTTATGCCTTCAGTGTTTTGGCAGGATATCTTTATTACCCAGAAGCCTTTTAAAGTGCTGAATATGTTTAGTTCTTTTCTGTACTACATGTTGTTCTAAGTTTATGAGATCTATAAAGGCACCACCAAAAAGTAAAAGTCACTGAATTTTGCAGCACCTTATCTGTGACGCAATGTTCATCATTTAATTAGATGATAAAAAGATCATGGTGATGTTATAAATGCATTTTATACAAAGAACAAAGCAATTATAGGTCCGGGATACAGATAGGGTTTATATTTGTTTTTACAGACATTATTCCCAAGATTGTATGGTAGTATTTGGCATCTAGTTCTTCTTTATTCCTACTTTACTAATCTTACTTGCCAAAGCATATTACAACTTAATGACTTTCATAAAAATGAATTTTCTTCTTTTTATTATTTCTAACAGAACTTCAGAATGCTGGTATCTCTTATACATATAGGAAAGAATTGCAGAAAAATCTTCATCTTCTCCCAAGCCTTTGAACCTATTGGGAATGGGGGATACTGTATACCTGTATCATGTTCAATATTGGCAAAACAAAGGAAAAATGAAACAGTCCTTACCATTCATAAGCTTACCTGGATATGTGTGTGTATGTTTGTGTGTATAGATAGATAGATAAAGATGTATGCATATATATATGTATGTGTATACAAACATACACACACACACATGCACATATATATATATATATATATCCTATCTAGAATGCTACAACAAAATGAAAATATTGTACAAAGAATATAGTATGATGATGTGTAAATTCCTGTACTTAGATTCAAAAAGACCTGGTTAAACCCCATCTTAGACATCTATTAGATGTATGAGCCTTGGGAAATCATTTAATCTTTCTCTATTTCAACCAAAAACCTAAGCCTGGTGGCTCCCTGCAGAGAATTCTGCTGATGAGCATACTAGATATGATGAATCTCATAAAACAAAACAAAAATCCCAGTCGGGAAAGTAGGCATAAAAATTAGGTGGTGGTTGATTGATCACTTTTTTGGTATGAATAAGGGACTGATGTTTTCAACACCTTTCCTATCTCCCTCTACTTTGTGTACCTTATGAGTGATTCATTCCTTATCATATTTGTTATACTTCTAGGACAGATTTCCTTTACCTATACTTGGTCTAATACAGCTGCCTTACTCACCTTTGGTCCCCTTAAATCCGTTTATCTTTTTTTTTTTTTTTAATACATCTGTTGCTGTAGCAGCTCCATTGTCCTTGAATGTTTTAAAAATGTCACAAAAATCTTGGCAGATCTTTTCCTTTTTTTTTTTTTTTTTTTTAACAGTTCTTCCGTTTTCATTCTCAGTTTTCCTTGAGGTGACTTCGCCTATTGGGCCTCTCATCAAACTTTCTTTACACTCTTTTCAACTTTCACTACCTCTGTAATTTATGAGAGGCAACAATGTTCATAATCTTCCATCATCTTCCTCCCCAAGATTTTGCAAAAGAAAGTATAGATTCTTAACTGGTATCGCCCTTGATTACTTTATCTCTGAACTTAGAGACAAGTAAATTTTCTTCTGGCTAAGTTGCTTCTTACACTCTTGTTTTTGTTGTTAAGGTATTGATTTACTTTAGATCAGTTTCTTTATCAAATTATTGTTGCATATTTTTCTCCACTTGTATCACATTCTTCATCATCAATGATTTGTTTAAGTAAGTCAAGATTATTTAAAATGCATTCATCTGGTCTCATTTTTTCCCCTTTTTTCCTAGATTTTCATATAATTCTGGCCTTTTCTATATATAAGAAGTTGGCATACTGATTATACACAGTAAAATAATTTAGGAATGACTCCCACTTCTAGACCACTATTTCCATAGGTTTTTCATGACCATATATAAAATTTATATCATATTGCTTGCTTTCTCATGGGGACTGGGTTGGGACAGAGGGAAGACATTTGGAACTCAATTTTTTAAATGAATGTTAATTTTTACATGTGATTGGGAAATGTTTAATGAAAAAATAAAATGTCTTGAAAAAATAAAATTATTTCAGATCTATTAAAATACAACCAATGTCATTTTGTGGTATTATCTATTGCTCACCATGTCCAGTATTTTTAAATTATTTTTCTTGAATATATAATTAAGCATATATATGAATGTGTGGCTTCTCTTATAGTTGTATTAGTCTTATAAGTCTTTGACTTGTCTCCTTCCTTATCCCTGATTCATATTGTGCTACATAATGCTCAGTATCCTCACCTATTGAAACCTTTATAGGGAAGTTACCAAACGGCCAACTCCTACCACCTCGTCTCCATTTTTTCTTTGTCGTCAACACCTATAGTGTCACTGGGGAAGTAAATGCCCCGTCAGGGAAAAAAAAACAAAAAACACAAAAAACCCTCTTTTACTAGTTACTGGTAATGAATTGCTCTGTAAAATGGAGTCTTATAATATGTAAACTTAATTTTGACACTCTTCTTAAATAACTTATAGAATTTCATGATACTTTCATTCTCTAGAACAGATATTGATAGATAAATTGCAGTCCTTTCCCTCGTTATCTTTTTGCTAATGCTTATGAGCACTGTGATAAGAGACAGTCAATATTGCTGTTAAATGATACTATTGGCTTGGAGTCCACAATAAAATAATTTTTCCAACCTTCTATTTTGTATTGCCAAAGAGATCCCATGTACCATCATATATTTTGTCACAACTCTTTTAAAAAAAAAATATTCTTTTTGCTTTTAGTGACAATGTCAAAGTTAACAAAATTCAATACCCGCAATCAGTATTTTGACTTGTTGGTTATTATTAAAGGATCTCATTTTTTGTTGTATCAGCTGCTGAATCAAAGTTTATAGATGACCTAAATGCTGTGAAATTTTAAAAGTCTTTTGTCTTTTTTTTTTTTAAATCCATAGCATTTAGCACAGTGCCTGGCATGTAGTAAAGAAGTTTTTGTTGTCTTATTCACTACTGCCATCAAGATCATGTCACAGGACTGTAGGGCAGTTTGTATTTTACTTTGCTTCATCAATTGCCCAATAATTTATTACCAGGTGTCCAGCCTAGTGGTGATGAACTTGTGTGATCTTAAGGTAGTCCCTGGAAAAGAAATGTAGTAGAAGAGATAATTCAAGAATCTCTGACTGTTTAGTATATTTTTCCTTTGATTTGAAAGCTCTGGATTTTGGTAATGATATTCCTTTAAGTTTTCATTTTGTGGTTTCCTTCATGAGGTTATCAGTGTATTCTTTCAATTGTCAGATGGTCCTCTTGGGCTAGGATATCTAATATTCTTTAATGATTTCTTGACATTATGTTCAGGTTCCATTTTCCTTGATCATGTATTTCAAGTAGTCCAATTATTCTTAAATTACTTCTCCTTAATCTGTTTTCCAGATCAGTTATTTTTATATCAGATTTCTTACATTTTCTTCTTTTTCTTTTAATCCTTTGACATTGTTTAAGTATTTCTGTACGTCTCTTGGAGTTGTTAGCCTCTATTCTATTTGGGCCATTCCAAATGTTAAGGAGTCTGTTTTTAGAGTAAGATATTGTACTTCTTTTGGTAACCTTTTAATTCTTTGTCTATGTCTCTCTTCCGCTAATCTCATTTTATTTATAATTTTTATAACTCTTAAAGAAAATCCTCTTCCATCATTTCTTCTAGGAATTCTAATTGATTGTTTGGGGAAGCTGTTCATTTATGTTTTGGTATTCTCTGAGATTTTAATTCAAAGAGTTTTTGAATAATAATTATCTTTTGAGTTTGTGAAGGTGTAAAGCCACACACAAACAATTTTCCAGAGACTGCTGCTGTGAACAGCTTTCAAGGTTCTGATTATATAGTATAGAGAACTCTTTATTTATTCAATAACAAATCAGAGCAAAGCATTCACAGAAAATCAAGGTACAGAATTAATAATGTTACAACTTATCACAGAAAATCAAAATACAGAATTCACCATCTCACAGCTCAACAACTTATCACTAAAATGACCACGTAGTTACACGAGAGTGGTCATATTGTTTTAAACAAAGTGCACTCACTTAGACAATCATAAAATCCTTAATTCAGTCACAAAGTACAAAAGTCAAAGTTCTCCTCCACCCCTAACTCACAGTAAATCATTATCTTCTCAGTCAATGCACAGTATCCAAGTAAAATCTTCTTTCAACTTGACTCGAGGCTGGCTCTCAGCTTCAATGGTTCATCTTCCATGGTCCCAGCTCCAAGTGTCACCTACACTCAATGGCAGGCAGCTCCCAGTTGCTTGCCCAGCTCCTTGTCCAGTTCTTCATCCAGTTACCATTCCATATTGAAGTTCACAGCAACCAGTCCACCTCAAGTCCTTTACAGTTCCTGTTTCTGCAAAGATAAAACTTGACAGTGGCACAATAATATTCATGCACATTGCCAGCACCATCATCAATTCACTATTTGCCTGTGAAGTCAATTCAGACCCACCAACAAGGTCTGAGAACTCAACACAAATCATCAAGATGGAAATCAACACAGACCCACAAACAAGGTCTAAGAGCTCAGCACAGATCATCAGTGAAGTCCCAGGACCTTCAAAACCTCCTCCAGGACATCTATAAACAGACAACCAGAAAATCCTCTTTCAGGGCTTCCAGTAAGGTTCCAGGGCTTCTGTACAAAGTATCACAAACAAACATCAATACAGACAGAGCAGACAAACATAGAGTGCTGGGATACCACAAGTTTTCTCCTTCTTGACTCTGCCACCACAAGAGTACTCTGCTCAGTTCTGTTGTCTCTAGCCCTGGGCATCTCTTTGTATGTTGTCATTAGCTCCTCCTCTTTCCTTTTGTAGGTGTTCATGAGTTCTAGGGTTCACAAGTTGTGGACTTCACACATTCTGTTTCTTAACAGACTTGATGTAAGGCTTAAAAGAAACTTTAACTGGACTAAGGTGTTAATTCAATAGCTGAAACATAGCATGAACCATTTCTGTGCTTGCCATTACAGAAGGCACATGGATACGTGTATATGTGTATATATATGCATGCACACACATACACGTATCTATGTGTGTTATGTATGCATATGTATACATTATAATAAATATCTGTGTATATATGCATAAATATATATATACGTATATATCTATTTAATTTGGAGACTCTTCTCCTTATATTTATCTATAACTCTGTGTATATATAAAAACAATTACTTATTTTTACTATTAAGTTTCCTGCTCTTCTCATAAAGGCTTCAGCTTGGGTCAGTCTTCTTGAGACTCTTTCTTTTAGTATGGAGGCCTCTTCTTTGCTTCAAGGGCTTTGGTGTTGCTGGTCTCCCCTACCCTGTGAATCAGACCAAGTTGGGGGCTTTTCTTTTGCCCTAAGTCCAGGTGGTTTAGAGATCTGAATAGCACTTTTCCTATTACTTTCACCTTAACAAACATTTATTAATTGCTTTCTGTGACTAGGCATTGAAGATATAAAGATAAAAAAATAGAAATTGCTTTTATGTCAGACAGCTTACATTATTCTTGAGAGAGAACTTGAATCAGTAGTGTGGGATGCCTTAACAACGTGTTTGTTACTTCTTTTTATCTTCATTCACATTTCAGAAGGGGATGGTTTTTTGAGGTCCCTGTTATGAGTATGACATCTTAATGATTCAGACTGAAATAAAACTTTTTTCCCATTGTGCTAGCCACAATGACAAATGGAACTTAATGCCAGGTGTTTTCTGCAGGCATTATATCAGGCTTTATATAATGGCATCCCAGAATTTGCTGCAGAGAGTTTTGAACAGTAGCAAGACAGTGTGTAGGATATTCTTGGTGCCTCTGGCTCTGCTCATCTTTTTGGAAGAATTGTCTGGCAGGGAATGGCATTAAAATTACAGAGTAATCATGCCCTGTTAGACTACATAAATTGGCTTTCATTTCCTAAACCTTTTTTTAAATGATTAAAAATGTTTTCATTGAATTCAAAGTCTTTGATGAATCATCTTTATGAGAGCAGAGGATATTAGAGTCAATGCCAGATGATGGTATGCTTAATACCCCTATAATTATGTTTGCACTTTATGAGTGGTAACTCAACCCCAGATAATATTTGTGTTCCACTATTTCATTCTTACACATCTGTATTATTTCCTCATTCTATTTTGTTTAGCTTTTTATCACAGTCACTTTTACCCTGCCTTATTTAATTTTGATAAGAGCCAGCTGGAGAAATTTAGATAGGTCTATATGGCATCACTATTCTGTTTCTTATCAACCTGCCATTCCTTTCACCTTGTTCTCTTGTATCTTTGCTGTTCAGTCATTTTAGTTATGCCAAACTGTTCATGACCCCATTTGGGGTTTTCTTGGCAAAGGTACTGGAGTGGTTTGCCAGTTCCTTCTCTAGTTCATTCTGGAGATGAGGAACTGAGAGAAACAGAATTAAGTGACTCACCCAGGGTCACATAGCCAGTAAATATCTGAGGCTGGATTTGAACTCAGAAGATAAGTCTTCCTGACTCCTAACCTGTCACTTTATTAACTTCCTAGCTATCCCTTTCCTCTGTATAGAAGACCAGACTTCTAATACCTTTTCTGGGTTAACGTTCTCTCTCTCTCCCTCTCTCTCTTTCCCTCTGTCTCTCTCTCACTCTCTTTCACGCACACACACACACACACACACACACACACACACATCACAGACAAACACATGCGTAATATGTTTTATTCCCAGAACCTTTCTCTTGATTATGATTCAGTTGTATGAAAGGGATGGGTATTGTTAAACATGGGGAATTTCCAGCCTGGTTTCTTTTCTATCCATTATGAGATATTTACTTATAAATTTCAGGAATATATAAATAGAATTTTTACCAAAGAAACATTACAATAGTACACATATAATGTTCCCTGTTCTTTTATATTAGTCTTTGTTTATTCAGATTACTTCTCTTCCACCTACAATACTTATAGTTTGTTACACTGGTTCTATTCTTTCAATTTTTTTTTTCAGTGTTTATGTCAACCATCCTTAAGATGTTGGTGCAGTAGGGTAAATTCAGTCTGTGGAATTCATTAAGTAAACTGAGAAAACTTCCATTTGTGATAGATGCCTACCATTTTAAAACACACACTTTAAAACCACAAAAATCTTTTAATGTACTTTACTGAAGAAAGCTTTTCAAAAGGGATTCCCACATAATGGATTAGTTCTATCCCAGTTAATAACAAAGGAAGGTTAAAGGTCTGGCCATTTTATTTATTTTGTGCTGAAGTAAATGTCTTTTATCCCATTATTATTCTCCCTATAGAAAATGGCAAAATAATATGATATTAAGTGTTTATTTTTAAAGTCAAGGCATATCTTTTTTGAAATTTTAGTTAACATTGAACACTTTTTTTCCCCTTCTGTATTATGCTCAAATTCTACAATGGATATGCGAAGCATAGATGTGAACATTTTTATCAGTAATGGAAATTACAATCTATTTCATGCTTGCATAACATGTATAAGGCTTATTCATGTCCTTCCATATATATACTATAAGAAGACCACATTGATATACAAAGGGTCTTCCTTGGATACTGTCAGTATAATGAGGATTCCAGTGGAGAAAGAAGACTGTCTACAGTTTACTTTTATCATGTAACCAGGACACTCTTTTGATATGTTTTGCCCCCTACTCATGGCCATCATGTATCTTTCCATGATGCTCATTTGACCATTAAGTTTTTTGTGGACTAATGTTCTATGCCTCAAAGCTCAACAACAATGTTGGATAGACTTTCATTATAGGGAGAAGGAAAGGCTCATTAGGTGGTCAAGTTATTGAACTTTACAAAGGAGATCCAGTTCATTTCACTTTCCCTATTCAGTTTTGGGCCCAACTCATTGTCCATTTGCAGTGTCATGTATCATTTACTGATGAGTGATCTCTTCAGATTGTTGATCAAACTGCATATCATCAGGGTAGAATTCAGATAATTACCATATGCTAGATATAAAAATCCACATTTAATGATTGGGATTAGCATGTTTTAATTATGTGCCTCTTTGGTTCATAGAATTTGGCTTCAATGAGTCAGTGAGAGCTCAGACTCTGAAGCTGGCACAGATCCTAGAAGTGACTCTGTTTTGTTTTGCTTTGCTTTTAACTGAACGTTCAGGTATAACTTATGGTTACCCTTTCCACAGTTATAACAAAAATTCATTGCAAAATAGACACATTTTTATTATGGCAGGAAAAAATCAGTTTGGCCATAAGGAGCTTCTCTATGATGATTTCCAAGGCAGAGACATTGATTTAGGGGCAAGGTTTTCACTGGAGACGAGGTGAGACTGATGCAAAACCTTTACAGTTTATCCACTTTGAGTTTCAATATTAGGAATTCAGAAATGAATGGATGAGTAAATGTGGCACAAGGGAGATGGCCCAAGGTTCAAAGTCAATTTATCTTTGTTGAAAGACTTGTAGCATGAGAACATTTTGTGGAAAAGAAAATATATTCTAAAATGGAAAAGAATTCTTCATAGAACATCATATTTAGAATTGGAAGAGAACTTAGAGACCATCTTATCCAAATCTCTTATTTTTTTCAAATCCCTGAAAAAGACCCAAACAGGTAAGTTATTTGGCTGTTGTCATACTGGTAGTAAGTACAAGAGTTGACATTCAAGCATACATCTCATGACATCTTTTACTTTAAACCAGAGGTTCTCAACCTGTGGGGCACGATGCCGTTGGGGGTTGAACGACCCTTTCACAGAGGGCACAGGGGTTGCCTAAGACCACTGGAAAACACATATTTCCAAAGGCCTTAGGGACCAAGACACCGCTTCTCTATCCATCTCCAGGTGGCTCTGCCCACATGCAGACACTCTCACATATGAGTATTAAATGGTCTTGGCATTAGGAAGGTTGAGAACCACTGCTTTAAACCATCAGATTGCCTCTGAATGGCCTATGAAACTGTGGATTTGAAAAAAAAAAATGGAAAATTCATGGCAGGCTTATAAATATGAAAAACAAGAAAGTGGCACTATATGAAACATCAAGAGAGATCAGGTCTACGAAAGTATGATGAGTATAGGCAGGCATGTTGTTCTTTGTTGAGCAAAAGGCATCTTCTCAAGGAACTTCTATGTCCTAGCCTATAAAAAGAGAAGTTACCTTTAGCTCTAAGCTATCTCAGCTTGCATTCCTTATTAAATTTCTCTGTTTCCTGAAGCCCAACTTGAGGCACAGAAATAATAGAAATAATACATCAAGATACAGTAATTAGAGATGCATTAAAGAGAAGTAGGTATAAGCTCAGAGTAGGTGGTTGTAGGTTCCCTAGGCTATAGTTTAGTGAAGTTTTTTGTTTTGTTTTGTTTTGTTTTTGTTTTTTTGTCATATCTTGGCCTACTTGATTTCTTTTTTTAAATATATTTTTATTTATTTCATTAAATAGTCCCAGTTACGATTTTTTAAATTTACATTATGTTTTTAATTTTGAGTTCCAAATTCTCTCCCTTCTTCCTGTCCCTCCCCCCCTCCTTGAAAGGTCAAGTAATTTTATATCAATTATTATTTATATTATATATATTATATTATATATATTATATATATATTATTTATATCAAATGTATTTGAAGTCATGCAAAACGTATTTTTATATTATGTTGGAAAAGAAAACAGACAAAACAAAACAGAACAAAAATAAAATGTTTTAATCTGCATTCAAAGTTCATCAATCCTCTCTCTCAGATAGAGAGCATTTTTCATCATAGGTCCTTTGGAATCATCTTGGATGATTTTCTTGATCAGGGTAGCGAAGTCTTTCATGCCAACTTGATTTCTCCCTTTGCTCTAAGTGATGCCTCTATGTTTACTACTGTTGTGAGTGTGACATCCGTTCTAAAACAAAAGATGGAATTGACCCACTTTGACTTCTTTACCTTAGAAAATCTGTTTAATGCAATTTGAAAATTTTATAGTGCGCTATAAAATCCTATATTATTCTTTTGAGAATTTTCATAGTCCAGGGACTAATAGTATAAAGGAAGGAGAGAAGATTTGAGTTTGTGAGTGTAAAAGACAAATAACATAAATAAAGGATTCTGGAACCTTTGCAATTTTGGGGATGGCAGCAATCTTGTTTCTCAAACTACTGGACTTCTGGGAGTATTATGGCCTTTTCTTTCCTTGTGCTATCTTTATTCATTGGACTTGAGTATATAGATGAGACTTCCCCAGTTATAGAGTTCACTCATGGTCACTGGAGAAAGAAAACTGCTACGGCTTCTGCTCAGGGGAGTGAGGCCCTTCAAAGATTAAGCTGAGTTCAAGAGAGGAAGTATAAGACCCCTTCTGTTATCATCCACTGCATCAAAATGAGTTATATAATTATATTTCACAGTACCAGGTGAGGAAATAGGGAAGTGTTGCTCTGGCAGAATTCTGTGCCATAAAGGGTAGTTACCGCATTGCTTCATTACCTCATTTCTCTTGTCTCTTGGGAAAAGTGATAATGGGGTGAGTTGACGTGGTTATAAATCATGAGATATTTGTTTTACTTTGACTAAAGTGGTATAATTCCAAAAAAATGGATAGAGTTCAGATTATTGAGTGTTTGGGAAATACATGGTTGGAGACTTCTCTGGAATACCAGAAACCGCTTGAAATCATGAAGAAGTGAATACATGCCCTGAAGATTAGAATCTCATCAACTAAGCACCAAATGTGAACAAAAACACAGGAAACTAACAGGGGAATCAGTAAAGAACAAAGAACAGGGCTCATGGCAATGAGTAGAATTTGCAGAAAAATAGATGCAAAATCAGTATCAGGAAAAAATCTTCCTAGTTCCTAGAGGTGCCTAAAAGTGGAATGTGTAGCTGTAAGAAGAAAGGGGTTTTCTTTCACTGTGGATAATCAAATAGAGATAAGACAACAAATTTAAATGCATATTATTAGCATTCTTTCCTTTCTGAAATTGCTGTGTGTTGTTTTTATCTATTGTGTATTCATTTTCTTGTATACAATATTTCATTCTCTCTGTACAGGGAATGTTCACTGAAGGTATTTTTCCTTCATTTTTTGAACCCCAGGACTAAGAATAGTTCCCTGAAGAAAACAGGTGATTAATAGATTTTTACTAGTCAAATGCTGTTGAAGGGATTTTTTTTTTTGTTTTTAACTGGCTTGTACCAAAGGCTCTCTGACTTTTCTGTTGCCTTGGACGTTTTGTGGTTCTGAAAACTCTGGGTCAGCTCCCCGTCACTATCAAGTAAAAGACTTTAACGGGCCTGGATTTTGGGTTGTAGAAGCAGTCAGTTAACTAGGATTTATTAAGCAACTACAAATTATAAGGAACTATGATAAGTATTGGTGGTTCAAAGACAGAAAAAGAGTGTACAAGTATAAGAAACTCAGTCAAAAGTCTTGCTGTCCAACATTGTGAAGTGTTTGTTATTGTTCATTCATTTTCAGTTGTGTCCAACTTTTCATGACCCCAGTTGGGGTTTTCTTGGTAAAGATACTGGGGTGGTTTGCCATTTCCTTCTCCAGTTCACTTTACAGTGATGAAACTGAGGCAAACAGGATTAAGTCTCTTAGCAAGGTTACGAAGCTCTTAAATGCTTGAGGTCAAATTTGACCTCAGCTCTAGGCCCAGCACTTTAGCCACTGACCCACCTAGGTGCACAGTGTAGTGTTGAGATGTATACTAAAAAGTAGAAAAATGGACATTGGTGAAACACATTTTCTTTTTAGAAAAATTTGTATTTTGTTTTAAAATTTTGGTTATTTCATAACCTACCAAACCAACACTGATTTAATGTCTGTGTTCTGGCAATTTTTACTGAATTATTTAGTACACTTTATTAAGTATCTATTGAGGTGCCAGAGATTGTGGTATGTGCTTGTGTTCTGCCTGAATTTGTGGGGGTTTTTTTGTGTTGTTTTTTTTTTTGTATCCCCAATATTAAGTTCAGCAAAAGGTGGAAAGACCTTGGGGTTTAGGTTACATCAGTATGTCACTTTGGGTGAAAAACTTTTGGGTAAGGTAACAAACATCTTGAGAGTCAGTGGCAAGGCATATGGCAAAGCATGGTCATTCTCCATCTCAATAGAAGGAATATCATTTTCACTATCCTAATCTCATCTACTATCTATGGGCAGTCAAGCAGCCTAGGTATCTTCTTGAAAGATCCCAGGACTGGGGGAAGGTGTAAGGTGGGAAAGTAACATTTTGATTTATTGTTATAAAGAGAAAAATAAAACCCCCTGACTTCAAGATGTTCACATTCAAATGAAGAACAACCTACACACATATAAATACATACAAAGTATATATTAAGTAATTTTACAGGGGAGATAGTAGCAAATAAGGGAATATTGGTGCCAAGTTATACTTGAATGCAAACATTCGTCTAGCTTCTCAAAATTATAAGATGCTAATATATTAAGAAAGACTGATGAGGAAACATTCTAAAGCTATTTACTACAAATGCCTAAGTTGCATTTAATTATTTCCCTCATTGATGGAGGTCTCAACTGCACCTGGCTCCCTTAGTAGGCATCCTGCCTTCATGTGTTGCTATGACCCCTTTTTTAATCTCACTTGAAAGAATACTATCTCTGGTAAAATTGCTTTAAGGGAGTAATATTTTTGGATCTCTTTCATTTTAAAATATTACCTACTATATAGGTATTCCTTTCAAAGTATTAATAATTTTATCTACAATCAACTTCTGAAAAATATTATTAGAAGTGATAAATGGCATTTCTGTAACACTTTAAAGTTATCTCATTTAATACTCAAAACATCCTTATGAAATAGATATTCCAAGTATTCTTAACCTCATGTTATGTAAGAGAAATAAGGTCTATACAAGTTATTGTTGATAATAATAATAATAAATATTTACATAGCACTTTAAACTTCATCAATTTCTTTACATATATTATTTGATCCTCACTATGACTAGGAGATATTATCATTCTCTTTTGGAAAATGGGGAAATTGAGACTGAGAGAGTTTAAGTGACTCTCCCTGGTTCATATGTAAGAGTTTGAGGCAGGATTTTAACTCACTTCTTTTTAACTTTTATTCGGTGCTAGAAGTAATGTAAATTAAATTTTATTTAAAAATAATGAGCATCCATTCCCTCTTGATATATATATATATATATATATATATATATATATATATATATGTAGATGATGTATGTGTATATAATATAACAAAACAGATTTTACATTGGCTGTGTCCAGAATTGCATGTGTCTGTCTATATCCTGAGATGAGTAAAATGTTTCATCATTGGTCTTCTGGAATAAAAATGGAAAGGCATTGTCTCTCATCACTATTTTTCAGTTTTTCAAATTTGTTAAATTTTAGCCTGTTGTTGCTCTGGTTAAAACTTTTGCCTCATGTACTATTTTACATATGAAGAAATGAAAACATTTATGTGACTTTCTCATAAATACACAGATAATAAATCTGGAATTTTGGACAGAAACCCAGTTCTTTGGATTCCAAAACTAATACTATTTAAGGATCAGTGATTTTATTTGTGAGAATAACCCTCTATTATGTAGATTGAGTTCCCATCTTGCCTTTGTAGGCAATTAATGAGTTGCTATGGCCCCCCCAAAAAAAAATCAAATAAAAATCTTTGAAACATATGCAATTGCTATAAAACTGTGTATAACCTTTGATCCAACAATGCCACTACTAGACGTGTATCCCAAAGAGATCATAAGAAGGAAAAAGATCACATATACAGAAATATTTATAGCAGCTCTTTTTGTGGTGGGTGGCCAAGAACTGGAAATCGATTCCCATCAAATGAGGAATGACAGAACAAGTTGTGATATATGAATATAATGGAATATTATTGTTCCATAAGAAATGGATGATTTCAGGAAAAATCTTGAAAGACTTCCATGAACTGATGCTGAGTGAAGCAAGCAGAACCAAGAGAACATTGTACACAGTAACAGCAGCATTGTATGATTACCAGCTTCAATAGATTTATTTACCTCTTTTTTCTAAGCAATGCAATGATCTAAGACAATTCCAAAAGTCACATGATGGAAAATGCTATCCAAATCCAGAGGAAAAACTTTGCAGTCTGAATGCAGATCAAAGCATACCACTTTCTCTTTGTTATTTTTTTTTCTTTCCTGTGTTTTTTTTTCCCTTTTGTTTTGAGTCTTCTTTGACAATATGACAAATGTGAAAATATGTTTAATATGATTCTACATGTAAAACCTCTATCAGATTCCAAACCATCTAAGGGACAGAGTGTGGGAAGGAGATGGGAAATTTACAACTAAAAATCCCATAAAACTAATGTTACAAGCTAAAAAAAAAAAAATAATTAAAGCAACAACAAAAATAATCAGTGGTCAATCTTGTCTTGATGAGCTTTTCCATTTAGTCTAGTCATGAAATGATATACACTAAGTTGGTCACTGGAACTAATGGACAGCTTTCTGGCTTGATAAAATGAAAGAATGGTGTTATGCTGGTTTATCCTGCAAAGAACATGGGTCACTTCCCAGCCCAGATGAAACTTTAGTGTATTTTTTTAAAGTGACATATAAGTGACCTATCAGAAAACAAAGAGGGAATAACTTGTAAGATAAAACATATAAGAGAATATAGTCAGGATTCTTTTGTCAATATAGTAATGAATCAATATATCTGCTTTTTAAATGAAGACTGTGAATGAAATCCATGTAATTCAATTGAATTTGATACAGCCATTTTTTTAAAATCAAGCAAAGAACCAAAATAAAATAAAATAAAATGGAGTAGAAGTTTTAGTTTTTCTTTTTAAAATTATAATGTTCTTTATGAGAATACACTAAAGGCTTCAATGAAAATCATATTACTCTGTGAATTAACAATGTTTCTTTTAAAAATGGATGAAAATGTTAGGATGTCGTGGGTAGTACTGATGTCTGGGAGTTTCCATTGTCAATAGCAGTCCATTATTCATGAAATATGATCCATATTCCTTGACATTTACCATTCTTCATTATGAATGGTGGCTGTTTGTCTATAAGCTCTGGGGTAACTGGAGTTGAGGGACCTCTACACACATATATCTTCTTTATACACATACCATTTTCTGTCAAATGCACGAACACCCCGAATGAATTTTAATTACCAAATTTTAAATGCTACTAGATGTTTTATAGCTTTATGTAAGATTTTCTTTACTAATAGTAGTGAGCAAGAAATGGCCATCTTCAGGGTTTTTTCCTTCTTTTATTTCTGCATTACTAGCTTACCTTTGTGGATATAGCTTAGAAAGTTATAGAGATACATAGGGGGTTTATACAAGTATCTGATGGAATCAATTGGTTGAATTGCAGGCTTTTTAAAGGAAGACTTCTTTTGAAGAAAGAAATAATTGTTTTGGACCTTATTCTCTTGCTTGTATTCTATCCTCTTATCCATTACCTTCTATTCCGATTCTTATTTCATTTCTGAAAGCTATTGTTTTCTGGGATGGATCATAATTGGAAAGGGAACTGATAAACTAATCCCTTGATGGTACAGAAAATGTAATTCCTGAGGGAGGTGGGACCAAGAGGGCTTGCATTTTAATAGGGTAGAAAAAGCCTCTGTGTTGGTTTGTCCTTCTAAAAGAACCATGATATTGAGGAAATGGTGACATGACTTACAATTGACTTTGATTTGAATGGAGGAGGGCTATGCAAAGTCACTAGCCTTACTTTTTCCTCTAGAGCCATCTGTGTCCAGTGGCTAGATATTCATCAGGATGAATAGAGATGACCCAGTATGCAGTGGGAGACCTTGGCCCTTTTAAACTAAGGTCTTTTCAAGTTCTCACTTTGAGTGAGTCAATGCCTAGCTAAAATCCCATGTCCTATCCAAAACCTTTCCCAATTCTTTTTAATTCCAGTGTCCTACTTCTGTTGATTTTTTCAACTTTATCCTGAATGTCCCTTGTTAGTACAAGATATGGTTGTTTGCATGTTGGCTCCTCAAAGGCAGAACTCTCTTCCACTTTTCTTTATATCTCCAATGTCTGGCATATAATAGGCACTTAATATATGTTCATTGACTCTCTTGGGCCAGTGCTTTTCCATTGTGAAAGTGTAGGGGTGAAATAACCAGAAATTAAAAAAAAAAGTCATTTATGTTAGGCCTTGTCAAGTTGGATATTTACTCATCTCATTTAATTGCCTATATTTTAACTATTACATTGTGAAAGGTTTACGTTTTTTTCTTGGCACCAGAAGACAACATGATGAACAAAGGGTGGATGTCAGCACAGAACTATCAAAGCTGTGCCAAAACAGAATGGGCTACTTCCCCATCACTGGATTTTCTATCAAGAGCTGAATAACTGTCCATCTATCAAGAATATGTTCACATGGAGGATCTCTGAGATCTTAACCCCTGAATTCACTTTACTTTAAGAAAGGCTTATTAACATTTGGATGACTCCCCACTTGGAACAAGTCAGGGGTTGGGACTAATAAATCTGAGTCAAAATGCAGAGATTTTCCCTTGAATCCCTTGTGCAACAACAGGAGAGACAGCCTGGTATTTGAGGATACCTTGGGCAATTTTATCTCTCTATCAGATCAAAACTCTGCTAAAGGGAAACATTGAGATTTCCAAATCCAAAGATTATCAAAGTCATAATCTGCCATAAAAGAAAACCCGGAATGATGCCTCTAAGACAGGTATTGGACCTCCTGTTAGAATTTTTGCTGCTGTGGTAATTCAGAGTGAGAAATTTGTGGAAAAGGAAACCTTCCCAATACACCTGAATTCATGTTTCATGTAGAGCTACTTATTTTTCCAGTCTGTAAAGAAAGTTCTAATCTTAGTCACAATAACAAACAAACAAAAAAAAACAAAGGGGCATTAATACATAATTTTGCTAAAACAAACAAAACAAAATCGGAGTATTAATAAATAATTTTACTAAAAAGTAAAGGTCTATGCTCTCAATGGAAAAAATAACATTTACTACTATGTTTACACATGCAAATTAGCTGGTTAGTAGAAAAAAGTCAAATAGCAAGTAGGTGTTTTTCTTTTTTTAAAGATAGTTTTTAAATATAAAGAATGATCAAGTAAATTATTTTGGGGGAAAAAGTAACCATTAAAAATAGGTGTTAAATTCCATGTATTTAGCCATCATTGTTATGCTGATGACTCTATCTTTTTCCTGAGATCCAGTCTCATATTTCCAAATATCTGATGGACATTTCTGCTATATGAAGCTCAATGTCTACAAAACAGAACTTGTTATTTCCTCTCTAAACCCACCCTTGCTCCTAAATTACCAATTGCTGTTAAGTGTCTCACCATTACTCCATTCAAATTATCAAGGTAGGAATTATCCTTAAATTTTCATTCAACTTCATTCCTTACTTCCAATTCATTACCAAAGTTTGTTGTTTCTAGCTCCTTTGGTCCCAGGACCATCCTCTTCTCTGTGAGGACTTTTTTTCTCTATTACATATAAATAAAAAAATTTGATATTCATTTTTATTTAATTTTGAATTCAAAATTCTCTTTCTCTCCCTCTTTCTCTTCCCTCCCTGCTTCTTAAGAAGGCAAGCAATTTGATATAAGTTATATGAGTATAGTCATGGAAAACATTTACGTATTAGCCACATTATAAAAGAACAAAACAGACAAAAGACCCATCATTAATAATGAAGGATTTTTAAAAAGTATCTTTCAATCTGTATTCAGACTCCATCAGTTCTTTCTCTAGAGGTAGGTAGCACTTTTTTTTTTTCATGACAAATCATTGAGAATTATCTTGAATTATTGTCATGATGAGAGTCTTTCACAAGTGATCATCATGCAATGTTACTGTCACTGTGTACAATGTTTTTTTTCTGATTTTACTCATATCACTTTGCATCAGTTCTTGTAAGGCTTTTCAGGTGTTCTGAAACCAACCTGCTCATATTGTCTTATAGTACAAAAGTATTCAGTCACAATCATATGCCACAACTCGTTCAGCCATTCCCAAATTTATGGGCATTCAATTACTTTCAAATTCTTTGCCACCACAAAAAAAGAGTGATTATAAATATTTTTGTACATATTAGCCATTTTCTCTTTTCCTTTGGTCTCTTTGGATACATAACTAATAGTTGTATTTCTGTTTGAAAGTATATACAGTTTTATAACCATTTGGGCATTGCTCCAAATTGATCTCTAGAATGGTTAATTAGTTCATAATTCTTTCCAAAGTTCTTTGGTGTCCTATTTTCGCACGTTCCTTCCAATATTTGTCATTTTCCTTTTATGTCATATTAGCCAATCTTATATGAGTGAGATAGTAGCTCAGAGTTCTTTTAATTTGATATTCTCTAATTAACAGTGCTTTAGAGCATTTTTTCTTATTATTATAAATATCTTTGAGTTCTTCTGAAAACTGCCTGTTCATAACTTTCGATCATTTATCAAATGGAGAATGACTCATACTCTTACAAATATGACTCAGCTTTGAGAAATGAAGCCTTTATCAGATAAACTTGCCGTAAAACTTTTCCCCAGGTTGCTGCTTTCCTACTAATCCTGGCTGCATTAGTTTTCTTTGTGCAAATGCTTTTTAATTTGATATAATCAAAATTATCCATTTTATATCTACTAATGCTCTCCATCACTTTTTTGCTCATAAATTCTTCTCTCATACATATATCTGAGAGGTAAAATGTCCCATGCTTTGATACTTTGCTTACGATATCACTCTTTATTTCTAAATCATGTATTCATTTCTACCTTATATCTATATCTGATATTAGATGTTGGTCTATACCTAGTTTATGCCAAAACATTTTCTAGTTGTGTCAGCAATTATTGTCAAGCAGTTATTTCTTATTCTCAAATGTTGGATCTTTGGGTTTGTCCAACACTAGATTACTATAGTCATTTACTACTCTATATCATGTATCTAATCTATTACCCTGATCTACCACTCTTTTTCTTGGTACCAAGATTGTTTTGATGATCACCATTTTATAGTACACTTTCAGATCTGATATGGCTAGGGCACCTTCCTTCACATTTATTTCCACTGATTCCTTTGGTTTTATTGACCCTTTGTTCTTCCCTATCTCCTTCTTTCTACACATACTAAAACAGTTCTTCATCAAGGAGTATTTTAATAGTTTTTTTCTAAATTTATGGAATAAAACAAGCATTTTCACAACCTACTATAGTACAAAAGAGTTCGCTTTCCACAAAGCTATTCAATTAATATTCTTAAAGCACATGTCTGACCATATTAAAACATTGCTTAAAAAGCTTCAGTGTCCTTCTACTGTCCTTACTTTAAAAACTACAAAATCCACAATTCATTTTTTAAAGACTTTTCATACTCTGGCTCCAGCCTGACTATGAATTACTCCCTTTCAAGTAGTCAATGTGGCCTACTGCCCATTCTTATTTTGAAAAATGCACCTTCCACCTCTGTGACTTTGTACATGTCCCATAGATCTGGAATTTTCACTCTTTACATCTTCACCTTTGAAATTTTTAACTCCCTTAAAGGCTCTGCTGTGCAATCTCTTTCCATATTCCTTTCTTCTTCCTCTCTGCACCATCACTACATTTATTTATATTATATATATAAAATTGTTTTTGAAATATCTTCCTTCAGAAGAATGTAAGCTTGTTAAGAGCATGGATTGTTTTGTGTGTGTATGCATATGTATGTGTTTATGCACACCTATATACATATATAAACATACATGTGTTCATACAGGAGTTTTTGTGTATATACAAAGATATGCATGTGTGTACATAAGTTACATAAGTATGCATATATATGTATATGCACACAGAACCTAGGACAGAGTAGATGTTAATAAATTTGTGCTCCTTGAATGAATATAGCTTCTTTTATTCTTTCATGACTCCTTGAGGAAAGACTGTTCTACCTATGTAGGTATATTCAAGAAAAAGACATAAAAATGCATAACAGGTACCTTGTCACAAGGCAGCTGCATGGTACTGACCATTGGACTTCAAATCAATTAGACCTGAGTTCAAATCCTACCTCAGATACTTACTAGCTGTATGATCCTGGCCAAGTCACTTAATATTTTTTAGGCCCAGCTTCTTTTTATAAAATAGATAATATCTAACACCTACCTCACAAAGATATTGTGAACATTATTAATTAAAATAGCAAATATAAAGCAATTTACAAATCTTATATTTCCACATAAATGCTAGTTATTTATAAAAATGGTAACAGGAATTGTTGATCTTTTGAAAAAGAAAGGCTTTGATATGTACCATTCTACAGCTGGAAAGCATGTTGAGGGGAACTCTTCTGTTGTCCTGGTGTGTTTTCACTGAAATGGTTTTCTCTGATCTCCCCACCTATAGATTTGCACTCTTGCTAACTAATGACTGAGAGGGAGCACGGGCCCAGTTCCATGGAACCACTCTAGTACAACAAAGCAGATTTCCACTGGTACATAGCGAAATGCCTCTAAAATATAATTCTAAGAGAAAGCATTCCTGTTCTGATGAAATCTTGGGATTTCTCAAGTACATTAATATATTTATAGGCTATAATAGCTTTTCTGCATTAACATTCTTTTGCTTTATATCTGATATTTATTTAAACTTGTTATGGAAATTTACAAAGATATTTACCTAAATTATCTTTGTTTCTATGATAAAAAAAAAAAAGTTGGTGATATGATGCTGCTTAGCTTTAAAGGTGGAAAAAGAAAAAAATGATTGGTCAATTTGGGTGCTATCAATGTAAGTTTTAAGAAATGGAAAATTATACATATACATACATGTATAGATATAGATATGAATGTATGTATGTATATGTGTTTCTGAATTGGATACATTTCTTCATAAAAACCAATAAGAGAGTTATTAATAATTTTATCTAGTGCTTCCTTAATTTTAGCCTAATTCTAGCTAGTTAAGATATTTTAAATTTTCATAGTAATAGATCTGGAAAAAGTATTTTTAGAAAACATGTATTAAGTTAATTCAGTAGATCTGTGATTACCCCAATGTGATCACCAAGGTTTCTAAATGGAGCCCACTCATACTTCATCCTGTGTGATTCTTGTCTATATCTTCTCATAGATCTTACTCAATATGCTGGAATCCTTCCTTTCAGTCAGCGGTATCCAAGTTTAGTTGTGGTTATTGTTGTTTTTATCATATACTTCTATCTATAAAAAACCAATACAAATTAATATCAGCGTATTCTTCCTCCCCATATAGATACCTTTGCTCGTTTATAAATTATTTAATATTCCAGAAGTCCCAAAAATCTTACTTCATTTTAAACTATTAAAGATTAAAACTTCACTAAGGAATTGGCAAGTTCTATACTGCCTGACAATTAATTATATACATTATAAAACTTACACATACATAGAAACCAAAAAAGGCTTGGCCAAAAGTAAAAAAAAATTGGGGGGAAAATTTAAAGGGCAAAACTACGTTTTCCAACTAAAATATTATTTTTCTTAGTATTTTAGGGATTTAGATAAATTTGCCTGAAGTTAACTCAGCTTCTCTGAGTCTCAGTTTCCCTACCACTAAAAGGAACCTTGCAGCAGAGAAACCCTAAAAGGTCTATAAAAATCTCATTACAAGTAATAATTAAAAAAAAAGTTTTACTTAATATTTTCACTTCCTACCTCAAAAGGTTATTGTGAGGATTGTGTGAAATAATGTAGGTAAAAAGTTT
>CM053589.1:156017824-156032377 GCA_028646515.1 Pseudochirops corinnae
ATCTATCTATCTATCTATCTATCTATCTATCTATCTATCTATCTATCTATCTATCTATCCATCTATCTATCTGCCTATCTATCCATCTATCTAATTTGTTTGTTTACTTTTTTTTTTAACAAATGGGAAAAAATAGAGGAAATTATTGTTATAGTCACTAGAGTTCTGGGCCTGGTACCAGGAAGACTTAAGTTGAAATCTAGTCTCAGATATTTAATAGGCGTGTGCTCCTAGGCAAGTCATTTAACCTCTAGTTGCCTTAGTTTCCTCAACTGTAAAATGGGTATAATACTAACCTCACTCACAGAATTTTTTAGAATCACATGAGATAAATATTCCTAAAAAAGATTTAGCACAGTGCCAGGCACATATTAGACACTACATAAATATTCATTCCCTTTCCCTTCCCTTATTCTTAGTTTGTTTTGCAAACAGCTGCATATAATTTCAGATATTTTTTTTTCTTTCAGTCATTATTCTATTCATTTTTAAATGAGGTAATTTTTTTCACCTTTCTATAGTCATTAGCTTTCAGTGACATATAGAAGAGATGAAGATGAGTCATGAGCATCACAAAAAAATAATTTCTTCATTAGGAAAAATGATAGTGTCACTTAATATAAAAACAAATGTAATGGAACAATAAAATTGACTAATACTTGGAACTAAAAGCTACTTATTACTAATAATTTTAGAATAAAAGATGAACAAAGTATAGAATTCTAGTAGAATAATTTATTTACTGCAATGTTCAAATGCCTAGGTTAACTTACAATTCAAACATTTATAGCAAGTGTTAGTATTGTGGAATACAGTTCTACAAAATTTAGTAAACCAATTACAATTCATAAAATGTATCACAGTGTATTAATTTTATCAATGGAATTATTTATTAAATAGAGTATACTGTTAAATGCTGTCACCAACAATAAGATGAATAGCTGTATTTTTCTCTTTTTAAAATATCATTTTTTTATTTTGAAACATGTTTTAATTTTTGACATATAATTACCTGAAATTTTGATGGGAAAGTATTTTGTTGAAAATTTTGATTCTCAATGCATTCTATCCTCTGTATCAAGATAAAAAAAGAAAAAAAAAGCAAATATTATACAGGAAAAGATAGGTTTTTTTTTTTAAGTAATGATATTTAAAACAAACTGTCAAAAAAAGGTATGTTTTCAGGATATAGCTTCTGCTGCTCTGCTTAAAATAACCTGAGAGTACTCTCATTCTGGAAGCTTTCAGAGATTTATTAATTGAAAATAATTAGAAAGCTGAATTTTATATATCTTTATTGCAACATCATTCTGCATCAGCAAGCACCCTAGCATACCCAGGGTGGCTGCTAGCACAGGTGCTTAGATCTGCTTTCTAAAGGAAAGCAACTCAAAATGCATTAACAGTCTCACTTTAATCAATCAAACACATATCATTTACCTAGTTCAGGGGAAAAAGTCAGCACCCTGAACTTCAGAGAATACAAACACAAGTTACAAGCACAAGTTACAAGCAGACAAAGAACAGATCAGCAGACAGGCATCGAACCGTCTGACCATCACATCCATACCTAGTCAGTTACCAGAGAGGGAAGCATCAACATCTGGGTTTACAAAGCTGGGGGGCTCAATGGCTGCCCAGAGTCTCATCTGGTCAAATCACACAACTCTTTCCAAAATGAGCCCCAAAGCAAAACCTCATATCAGCAGTACATATAGCCTTCTCCTGGATCAGAGAATGTCACAGCCCTCTTGACCCATCTCCCAATCACAAAGTAATAAGGCACGGGGTGTTCCTGAAGAACAAGCCTCCCTCCACAGGCTCCATGTGACCACATTCAGCCTATTAGGGGGCAGAGTATACTTCCAAATCTGGGAAGGTTCTCAGAGCCATGTAAGCCTATCAAAGGGCCTAGGGGCAGGGAAGATCTTCAGATTCCCATAACACATTCAAAATTCATGAATGTTAATATTCTTATTTTCAAAACTCCAAGAAAAGGAAATAATTTTACATGTTTATTTATTTATTTTTCTAGGTTGTAAAAATCTTTTTTTAGCTTAAAATCAACAAGAGAATAAATTTCATAGTTCTAATATGTTTAAGTAACTGATTATTTCATCAACATATATATGTATGTATATGCATACATACATGTATACATACATAGATCTAGATCTAAGAGTTTGGGATCTAAAGAACTGCCATCTTTATTTCCATTATAAGCATTCCATTCACTACTTTGGTTATAATAAAAAATAGTCCAACATTTGTCATCTCTTGGGAATCTCAAATCTTTTGTTTGCATTTTTCCACCTGATAATATCCACCACTCAGCCTCCCCTGCCCTAACCCCTTGAGTAGTTAAAATGTAAAGGAATCTCTAATTTTGCAGATCTCTTTTTGGACACTGTTGTATAGTTGTATACTTGATAGCTATATTTTGTTTCCACTCTTGTCAAACCTCTACTGCAACAAAAATCATCCATAGAATCCATCAGCATAGTTTAATGGATGGAGAAATAACCTTGGAGTCAGAAGGAGATGAGATCAATTCTCTTCTCTGACAAGTGATGTTGGGGAAGTCACTTAACCTCATAGTGCCCTGAGTAGCTCTCTCTATTTTTGAGCAAGTATTAATTTGCATTAGTTGAAGAAGTCTCTTCAGCTGGAAATTCTGTACACTGATGAAATCATAGGTCCAGTGGCCCTACTCACTTCCCCTCCAAAAAAAGAAAGCATAAAAAAGGGTTACTGAAATTGTTCCAAATGAATTTATCCAAAATGTTTATATTTCTCCAGTGTATTATCTTCAAAAAAGCTTAATATGTGAGATAAGATTCCACCTCAGGGATCACATTCTCTCTTGGATGAGCAGTGATCTTTGGGATAATCAGATGCAACACTTGAAGAGACCTTAGAGATCTTTTAATCATCCAGTCCCTCCTTCTCCTCACATACACACACACACACACACACACACACACACACACACACACACACATGCACACACTTTTTACTTTTGAGGAAAAAAAATTCAACAAATTCAAGTGATTTGTGTGAGGTCAAGTCAACTGTATATCATTAAGGTCTTGATAGTATGGTACAATAGCTTTATTAAATGAATTTTGTATCTGTAGGGTGGTGAAATGGAGAGTGTGAATTCTGCCTTTAGCTTGTTCCTGCCTCTCCAACTGATTCATGGACTGTATAGCATATTCTCAGTTAACCTCCATGATTTTTCCACATCTCAGTCCTCTCAGATCTGTTTATTCCAAGTATCTGAAGCTAAATTAGGAAATATTCATCAGAATAAGCCAGAGGAATTGTTGTTACATTGAAGATACCTCCTTTATTTTTTCTTGTTTTAGATATCATCAGTAACTGAACAGCTTAGTGATTTTTCCACCTTTCTTTTTGTTTTTTCTTTATCCCCAGCAGAATTTGAACTCTCCAGGTTATGAGGAATTTGTGTCATCTCCCACCCACCTCAACATGTTGTCTGTTCTGCTCACCCATATGCAATTCAATTTAAGAAACATTTATAAAGTGGCTGTTGTGTTTAGGGCATCATGCTAGGCTCTAGAAAGGGGATAGAGAAATGAATAAGACATGTTTTCTGCCCTCGGGGAATCTGTGTTGCTTCAACTATTTCATGAATTCCCCAGATGATCTCGCCAGGGTGCATCCTCCCTGCCTTGACTTGGACTGGAAGAAAAGCCCTTGCCATATGCTCTCCCCACTGTCCAATTAATAAGGGCAGAATGGCTCCATTCCCAGGGGTGCATGCTGTCAAAGTACAACCTCCTACGGATGCAGCATTAAAACCAGATCATGATTATTTGTATACCATGAGCTTTTTAAACTATATAGAAATCTCACTTAGAAGCATGGGTTGAAAAACAGCCTAACTGTGGAATAAGAAATAAAATCAAGGCATGAAACCATCTTGCCAGGGGACAACAGAAGGTCATCCAATTGAGCTCTGTGTCAATTGAAACAATGACTTAAATCATTCAAGACAGGTAGTTGTCTATCTTATTCTTAACAATCTCCAGGAAGAGAGATTCCATTGTCTCTCTCATTAACCTGCTCAATACTTCCTGGCCCATACTGTCAGGTATTCCTTGGGTGAACCTGCATTCATCTATCATGCAATTTAACTCATTTCCTCTAACTTGGTCATCAGTGGAGATAGTGGGACTCTATCCTCCTAAATATTCACCTCCTAAATGAGTCCAGTTCTTTCCCCCTAGGTTTTATGGTTGCTACTTTTCCATACTTGACCCTGCTCCCAACTTCTTTTTTTAAATTTTTGTGATTCTGTTTTCTTTATTCACTGATGTCTATGGCAAGAAAAATGCTGGGTTTAGAGTCAGAGAGTGGGACTGTCATTGTATTTGAGACCTGTGTGATGGGCAAGTCACTTAATCTCTCTGGGTTTCAATTTCCTAAGCCAGGGGAGAGAAACTTGTGGCCTAAAGACCACACGGGGCCCTCTAGGGCCTCAAATCTGACTCTTTGACTGAATTCAAACTTCACAGAACAGATCCCCTTAATAAAAGGATTTGTTCTGTAAAACTTGGACTCAGTCAAAAGGCTGCAACTGAGGACCTCGAAGCCCACATGTGATTTCGAGGTCACAGATTCCCTACCCCTGTGAAGTGATCTATAAAATGAAGTTTAATTTAATGATACATGATCTTTATTCTTCCTTTCATATCTAAATCTATAATTTTATCTTGATCTTTCTTAAAATATTTGGCTGAAAACTGGACACAATGAGAGAATGTGGCAACTAGGCTAAGAGTCACTTAATTCTTTTAGACAGTTTCTTTGTATGAGTCATGGCTAGAGATGCTAGAACATTCCTAGTAACTTGGCATGCAAAAATTTGCCTAAATGGATGGATCACGAAAGTCTGACCTGGAACATCTCTATGCTTATGAACATTGATGTATTAAGTGGAGGACCTTAAAGTATCGGAGTCTGAAAAAAAAAATAATTTGGAGGGGTGTGGTACAAGAAGTTCTGAAGTCATTCCACTTCCTCCTTTCAATCTCTTACTTTAAATCTGGAATAAACAATTATATTTTTCCATTTCTTTATTTGGTCTAATGAAATAGTGAAGTAGAAGGAGCACTGAATTAGAAAGCAGAGAACTTAGATTGTTGTGGTGGTAGTTCTGCCATTTAGATAAATCAGTGACACAGGATGCTTTCTTCCTATACATTAACCCCCATACTACACTCTCTTTAATCCATTGTCATCGGCCTTCTGGCTATTCTGGGAACATGATACTCTCCCTTTTGTACTCTGCCTACTGACTTTCCTGGGTCTCTTTAAGTTCCAAATAAAATCCTATCTTTTACACAAGGCTTTTCCCAACTTCTCTTATTCTAAATTCCATTATTTCCTATATATCTTGTATAAATCTTATTTGCTTTTTGTGTTTCGCTTGTTTTCTCCCTCATTAGACTGTGAGCTCCTTGAGGGTAGGTATTATCTTTTGATTCCTTTTGTATTTCCATAGGGTAGCATAGTTCTTGGCACCTAAGGCATACTTAATAAATGTTTATTAATTAACCATGGATATTTCTGTATATGAACAAAAGTCATGTAAGATGATTAGGCATGATGATCTGCATTGTTGGAAAAAAAAATGCCCACATAGAAGAGATTCCAACTCAATTTGACTATCTGAGCATTCCTACGGCTTCTCAAATACTCAATGAATAGGGGATCTCATCATTTCCAGGTTCCTTCCAACAATGCCTGCCCCTCCTGTGCCACACTAGTTCATGTTCTCTCATAAGTTCACTCCTAATAAGTTGAATCCCTTAAACAGGTATAGTAATTAGCATTTCTCAAAATGCTTCACTTAAGTGATCTCATTTGATTTCTCACAACCCCCAGTGGGTTTAGAATTATCCTGATTTTAACAATAAGAAAGCTGAGGTCAAGGAGAAGTTACTTGCATAAGGACACATACCTAGCAAGTGATGAATTAAGAACTATCACTCAGGTCTTTTGACTTGTTGTACAATCATCTTTCTACCATATATCATTCTGAAAAATTAACAAAGGTACTTTTGACTAGTTGAAAGTACATATCACAAACCACATTGTTGGAACAAAGAACTAATGTTCATTGATTCACAACCATCATCATCATAGCTAAAATTTCTATAATACTAGATCCTAGACAAATGGGTGAAGCATAGGAAAAAGTTGAGGGAAAGCTGGATGATTGTATTTACTTTTCAGAAGGCCTAGGATTATAGCTTTAAAGCTGGGAAAAACCTTATAGGTCATGTAGTTAAACTCTCTCATTTTAAAATAATAGCTAACCATAGTTAACATTTATATAACCCCTACTGTGTTCCAGCTACTGTGCTAAAATTTTACAAATATTATCTCGTTTGATCTTTGCAATAACCCTGGGAGTTAGGTGTTCTTATTATCTCCATTTTCCAGCTGAGGATGGTGGGGCAGCCAGAGGTTAAGTGACTTGCCCAGGATCACATACCTAGTAAATGTCCAAGGCTGGATTTGAACTGGAGTCTTCCTGACTTTAGGGCCAGTATCTTATCTATCATCAGCTGCCTTTACACATTAAAAGATTTTTTATTTTTTTCATCAGAAATAAGACTAAGCAGTTGCAATTTTCAGAACCATTAGTACAGACAAGCACAATACTTCATTTAACTTAATTATGCTGGACTTTACATTATAAGTGTTATTTCTCAGTGACAATAAAAACCCAAGTTGAGAAATTAAGGCTGAGGAGCCTAAATGACATGAGTTAGGTCTCACATGTAGCTGAGTAGCAGAAAAAGGGATCTGAATTTGAACCCTTATCTTCTGAATCTAGTTTCAGCCCTCTTTTTACCATATCATGCTGCCTCTTTGTGTCCCTTGCAATACAATAAAATCCATTATCATCCCTGGAGAATAATCTCATCTTGATTATTCAATACTGACCCACATATGTACTTTCACATATGCACACATGCACATGTGCGCACACACACACACACACACACACACACACACACACATGCACACAAGCAATACAGATCACCCAAACCAAATATAAGGAACCTGTGGCCTTGAGGTCATCACATGTGGCCTTCTAAGTCATTGGATGTGGCCTTTCCACCAAGTCCAAGTTTTAAAGAACAAATCCTTTTATTAAGAGGATTTATTCTGATTTCAGTCAAAGGGTCACTCTTGAGGACTTAGAGGGCCATTTGGGGCCTCGAGGCCACAGGTTCCTCACCCTTAATAGACCCTAGTGGTGCGGCCACTCTACACTCTGAAGGGCTTTGAGTATTCCATTTGTTATTTTATCTTGTTTTGCTATTTTGATATTTTCTTGGGAGAAAGGCATCCAAAAAAATGAAATCATCTCTGCTTAATGTGTCTACTAGGATCTAAGGAATGGGAAAACTGGAAAATGTCTCAATGATATTAATTTCTGTACAATTCATGTCAACTCCTAATCTACTCTTTTGCCCATTTAATTATGTGAGGTATTTCCCTCTTATCTCTTTAATGAAACTATAACTTTCATGAAGCAGGTCCATGTATTTTCTTTCTCTCCTATATCATCTATCCCACAGCTTTGTGCCAGGTACAGAATAGCATACTTAAAAATAAGAATAGGAGAACTGAGGTTTAGCTCCAGGACACCAAAATAAGAGAGTGCTGATAATGCTTACAAGCCTTTAGCAATACAGAAACAAAAGAGTTTTGCATCTAGTTAACAAGAAAAGTTAATTAAAATAAGAAGCTTGCAGAAGAAAGATTATGTTGAGATTCACCAGTGAATCATACTTTCAGCCACACTATACCATCCCCACAGTTTCTGGTGTTTTTTCTTTGTTTTTGTTCAGTCTTTTCAGTTGTGTCTGACTCTTCATGACCCCATTTGATGTTTTCTGGGCAAAGATACTACAGTGATTTGCCATTCCCTTTTCCAGTTCATTTTAAAATGAAGACACTGAGGCAAACAGGGTTAGCTACTTGCCCAGTGTCACACAGTTAGTAATCATCTGAGGCCAGGTTTGAACTCAGGAAGATAAGTCTTGCTGAGTCTAATTCGAGTACTCTGTGCCACCTAGCTGCCTCTTCTGGTACTTTGCCTAAGAGCAAAGATTTCTAGCTGGAGTTCTGCGTAGCATACATTTAAGCTTCTTGAATTAAAAATTAACGAGCTCCTATATCTAAGTATGCATGTGACTAACTAAAAATCATATTTCATTGAGTTGTGCTCCCTTAGTTTGAAGTGACATCTGTGTTTAGCGAAAAATTATGTGTAAGTATTACTTTCCAGTTTTAGAGGAAGGGTAGATCTTCCTTTTCAGCAGTGATCTAAGTCATTCAGCATCCCCTTCTCATTTGAAGTCTACTCCAACTACCTATATTACTGAATTCAGTATTTAAGGAAAATATAACAGTTGCAATGGAAAATAAGTATGAGGAGATTCTAAGCCCCCCTCCCCAATTAATTAAAGTATGCCACATCACCTCTATAGTAAGTTAATGGATTTGGGATTCAAATCCGGGCCATCAGCCTCCAAAACAAATTCTCTTCTATACCACATTGCTTCTCAGTAAAAAGAAAGGAGATTGTGATCAGAAGGGGAGATGTCTGACTTCAAGGTAATGGAGACAGAACAGTTTGGGTATTGATGAGGTTTGCCTTCCAATATAAGAGGCTAATTAAAGATGAAGGCCATTGGAGTATAGGAAATTGAATAATTGTGTAGCCATGCTACTTGAAAGGACATCACTGTGAATGTTGAAATCACTAAGTCTGTAGTCAGGGAATGTGAAGCAGAGAAAGAATCTGAGAAAGAAGAATGAGAGACCTAAAGGATGGTCAGTGATCACAGACTTATAGGCAGGGTAGAATAGATGGATGGTTGGAGGCTTAAATAAGGAAATCTTGCTCTGTTATAGCAGTGGAGTAAGGATCTGGAAATACAAGTGGAGTTCAAGGAGTATGTCTCTTCTTACCCACAGTCCTGGCTGGGTCATGCTTTCTTAATGGTCAACTTTGGAAAAGGTGACTGAGGAATAAGCAATCTTCTGGAGAAAGCAAAGAAATTAAAAAAAAAAATGTGAGGGAAAGAGATCAGAACCAAAGACAATATTGTTTTCAATGGAGAGCAAATCAGAAGAGAAGAGCAGAAAAAAATATGGGCAGAGAAAAAGTGAGATGATCTGATTGTGAATTTGGGTTAAGGCATCAAGGAAAGGAACTCTGGTCTTGGAAGAGATAAAGACTTGACCATAGTGCATGGGTTCATAGAATACAGGAATTTCTAGTTATAGAACAAAGAAATACCTGATTAGAATAAGACATTAATGGAAAAGAGTAGGGGGAATTGAGGTCAATAGCAGTTGTGACCCAGGTCGTCCTGAAGAAGAAGGACTTTAAACCTATGCATCACACAGTGGCATTTTATCTGTCCTCAGAAGGCAACTTCCCTGATCTGGCAGTAAAAGAGAGAAAAGGAGTATTGAAATTTCTATAGACAATAATGGCAGCCCAGAATGCTGTGTTTTGAAGGAAGCCTCTAATCTCAGGCGGTACAAAATATTTTAGAGTGAATAAAATTAAAGGATACATTTGCAGGTCCCTTGAGGTGATGAGTCTCTATCATAAAATGATTTAAGAACTTAGGGTTGAGATCACTGACCATTTTGTCTATCCCTTGACACCACCACTGATTCCTGTGTTTTTCAGCAGGTCACTTTTATAGAATTATAGATTATAAGAGTTGGAATGGAGCTCCGAGTCCATCTAGCACCAACCTCTCATTTTACAGATGAGGAAACTTTGAGAATAAAGTGACTTCCCAAAGTCGTGAAGTCATTTAGTAGTATACCCAAACTAGAATTTGTACAGACTAACTGTGAAATCAGTATTATTTGTGCTATTGCATAGCAGACAGAATGCTGAATTTGCTGTTAGAGGTTTAGGGTTTGGAGAATGATTCTGCCGCTTGCTGTGTAACAATCTGTCGTTAACTTTTTTCTGGGCCTCAGTTTCTTCATCTGTAAAATAAAGGGTTGAACTTGATGAACTCAAAGATCATTTCCAGCTCTAAATCAACAATTCTATGATTTGATGATCTCTTGCCTCTCTTTACTTACAAATCAGTTCCTCAACCAAAACTCTGTTATAATGTAAATTGGTGAATACTTCTCCCTGTTAAACTAGCGTTGACACTAGATATTTTTAACTGATTCAGCTGTTTGAATGCACAATTTTTTCTGGCATTAAATAGGAGACAATCTTTTCTAGCTCTTGTGCTTGATGAAAAACAAAATAAAACACGGAGCCTACTATAAGATTATCCTTGCAACATCCACACAGAATGAAAAATTGCAGCCTGCTCTTTTTTGTGCAGTTTCAAGTGTGGGATTGATTTTTAAATGCAAATACATTTCCAGTTGAGATACTTGGCTACTCCCAGTTAATTATGCCGATGCATTAAATATGCATCATTCTTTACACTTTTTTTTTCTTGCCATTCTCCAATGATAATTCTTAAGTAAAAAAGGTATGGAGAAAAATGTATTAAATCATATGGGAAGAAATAATTTAGAGATTTCTCAGGCATAAAAAAGAAATATGACTCATTTCTTTAAGAAAAAAAATCAAGAAACAAATACTCTAAGAAATCCAAAGATATAAGTGGCAAAGCCACAAACTAGGTGACCGTACCATTAAAATTTTGAACTAGTGCTTTATAGCAATAGTTTCTTGTAGTGCCAACAGGACAAAGAAATAGGTGAAGCGGGAGAAGAGAGGAGGAGGAGGAGGAGGAAAGAAGAAGAGGGAGGAAAAGGGAAAAGGCAAAGAAGAAAGGGAGGGAGAGAGATAGAGAAGGACACAGAGGAACACAGAGACAGACAGAGAGAATGAGAAAATATATGGACAATTTTTAACTGCTTATATGTAGGTACTTTGCTCAGCTTGGTAGATTCAAAAGCAAAACAAACCAAACCAAAGTTAACAAGATGACTCCTGCTTCCTAAATGACTGCATTTTGATAGAAGATGCCATATAAAGAGAGGGATATTTTTTTGGAGGCTGGGGCATTCAGGGAGAGTAGCTATAAGGAAAAGGGGTGGTAAAACAGATCAGAAAATGAGTTGGAAGTAAAAACATTCAGATGAAAAGACTTTTAGAAAATCAATTGGGCTTTTCAGATTATTTTTTAAAAACAAATTCCACTAATTTGTACATGTGTATCTGCTCCAGCTTTCAATGCTAGGAGGGTTAATCATTTGAAGGAGCTGTCATATATTCAATTCCAATGGACCCCAAGGCTCTCTCTGAAATACTCTGAGTGACTAAACATGCTTTGGGTCACCTTTTGCTGCCTCTTCTCTATCAGTCTCTTCCACAAAGTTCCCTTCACCCATGCATGGGCAGGCATAATTTGGCTGCTAAGTATATGGAAAGTGCAGCCTCTACCACTGGAGTGTAGCCAAGCAAAACAAATGTTTGACAGAGTACAGTGGTTGAGGGAAAGGAGGTGAACCTGTTCTATAAAACACTTCCTCTGAAAATGCAGAGGAGTAGGACTGATTCCCCAAATGAAAGTGGCAGGAGCTTTTTACTAAGACAGCAGCCCTGGCAGCCTGGGGACCTTTGGTATTGAAGGTACAATCACAGTTTAAGGAGAAGCTAGTTCTTGTTATATCTGCAGCTCCACATTTCTTCCCAAGTTTTTTTTTTCCTTCCTGTGTGTTGACAAGTTCGATTTTGAGAGCTTGAGATACAGACAAGAGTAGAGATATACAGAGTCACGGTGTGACTTGAGTCATCCAAGGAATAACACTGCTATTTATTCTTCAATGAAAGAGGCTTAAGGGACATAATGGCATCTTTCTCTCCTCTCTATGGGTTGTTAATCGTTGTAAGAAAAAAATATAGTTCACATAAATTTATTTGCTTAATATAGAGAGAAATAATGTGGTATAGAGGATTGAGGGTAGGCCTTAGAGTCACAATGGCCTAGATTAATAGCTCATGTTTACATATCACTTGAAGGTTGGCAAAATACTTTACTTTGGTTGACTAATTTTCTCCTTACAATAACCCTATGAGGTAGGTGCCATCATTTGTCCCATATTGCTGATGAGGAAATTGAGATTAAGTTAAATAACAAGGCTGAGCATTTGTACAGTGTTTTAAGATTTGAAAAGCTTTTTTCAAAACTCATCTCATTTTATCCATGCAAGAAGTTTTTCAGATGAGGAAACTGAGGAAGATTTAAGTTAAATGTTAGTATCTGAGGCTAGATTTATACATAGGTCTTTTCAATTCCAGTGCTCTATCCACTGAGCCACTTAGGGTCACTCATCTAGTAAGTTTCTCAAGCAGAATATGAATTCAGGGCTTCTTGATTCCAAATCAATATTCCATCTATTACTGTCCTAGATGCCTTGGGTTCAAGTCTTGCTTCTGACAAACACTGGCTGAGTGATCACAGGCAAGTTAAACCTAAGTTTTTTAATTCTGAATCCAGTTTTCTTCTATTATATACCATATTTCTCCTCAAGGCATGTAGCATTTATTAAGGGCTTACCATGTGCCAATCACTGTACTATAAGTAGTAAATGCAATTAGAAGTAAAAACAAAAACAAAAACAAGATAATTTTGCCCTCAAAGGGCTTACATTCAAAAGAGAGAATATATCACATATATGGTACCTGAAAAGAGGAAAGTGAATGAAGGGAAGTATCCTAAGTAGAGAGACAAGGTGTAAAATTCCAGAAAGGAACTGGTAGAGATGTTAGTATGCATAGTTCAGACATATCCTTACATTCTGATCCTGGGGAAATTGCCAGTCACAGGAAGGAGAGGCCACAGATATGGTGATGTCTCCAAAGTGGGACGTCTATAGGGACAGAGACAGAAAGCTCAGAGAGTCACATGGATGACAAGAAAATGTGCATGAATGTTCTCATAACAGCCTTAAATGATGTCTCCAGACAAGAAATCATCAGTGGAAGAGGAAGGGAAAGAAAATTGTGATATTTCTCCTTGATAGTTCCTATTAACCTTACCTCCTTCTAATTTGTGGAGAGTTACAACATAACTATCAATTTTCTTCACTTAGGCAAAGTTCTCATTGCGCCTGGTTAGTTAATCCTTTTGGTAAACTCAAGAAAGATTAAATGATTTGACAAAAAATAATAGTAAGTCAAACAGGGAGTTAGCGAAAAAAAAAAAACAATAACACAAAACTCTGGTTGTACATATATTTTGACTCTTAATTCCATGCATCATGCTGTCTTAGGAGACTTGATAGCTATAGTCAACAATAACAGACATAGGTAACATTGAAAAGATATTCTGTATTACAATAATTTTCATGTAAATTCCTCTAACACTTGAAAAAGAATCAAACATATTTCTCAGGATTCCCCAAATTACATGGAAACATGTGCCTTTTAGATGTCTAGGATTGTTCTGTTATAGAAGAATAAAAATAAAGTTTCACTTTCCAAGTGGGGATGGAGATGGCATTTTACTGCAGTATCTTTAAAATATTTTTTTTTTAAGAAAAGACCTAGTACAACTCATATTTTGTGTCTGAGTCTCTTTGTCTCAGTCAAAGTTCTGAAAATTTAAATACAGGAACCATGGTCATGGAAATATGAAAACTACAACAATAACAACTACAACAAAAAACTTGTGGTGCCAAAAATATAATGCAGTAAGATAAAGAGAATAGATGACAGAGTGATTGAAAAAAACCTTTCTGATAGTTATATGTTAGACATCAGCTCTTGAACAAGACAAAATTTCTTCTAAAATAGTAAAGGCTTTATGATTGTCATTGGTGAATCAGTAGAAGATTACAATTACTAAATGAAGCCTGGGAGCCTCCAAGGGCTTTAAGCTGAATATTAGATTAGATCTTGTCTCATTATCACATACTTAGAGTTTAGATGAATTTTAGAATTAAGAAAGAAAGAAGTGTGAAAAGGCAGAAAGATAATGTCACTTTAGGTGAAGTCTTTCAAAATATTTCTTTCATGGGGAAAATGTGGATGCATATTTGACAAAAAAAGATCTTTGGGTATTAGATCTGTAATGTATCATCTTTTTCTTTTGTCTTATAGAGTCAGAATCATAGAACACAAGGGCTAAAAGGCATTTTTGGGATCATGCAGCCGCCCAATCCAATCATTTTAGAGATATGGAAACAAGAGACCTAGAAGAATGGGTTTTTAAAGTTCTAATAGTAGTAAATATGGAGCTTATAACTCAGGTCACCTGATACTTCAAGTCTGTGTAAAAAATTAATTTCTAATGTTAAAATCATGTTCAAGATATATCTTGTACTTTACCTCTAAACTTCTCATCTTTGTGACTTATCTATTTCTATCCATAGTACCATCACTCACCTCAGACATCCATATTTGCATACTTCATATTATCTTTTACTTTTCCTTCTTCATTACCTGTTTTTAAAAAATTATACATACACACACATATATACCCACATTTATATACACAT
>CM053589.1:156032877-156051540 GCA_028646515.1 Pseudochirops corinnae
AAAGAGGGGGAGAAAATATGTAAATCAAAATCTTGTGGAAATGAATAATGCAAACTATAATAAAATTTAATTAAAAAAAAAAGAAAAATATAGTGAAAAAAATTATACTTAAATATATACTCAGAGTTTATCAGTTCCCTCTCTGGAGGTAGATAGCATTTTTCATCATGAGTCCTTCTGAATGTAACTGATTGTTAATAAGCATATAACAAATGTTGAAAGGGTTCACTACAGGATTATAGGGCTTCAGTAAATTCATTAGTTAAAGAGGAATTAGACTAAAAATTCAGGACATAGACAAATTTAAAAAAAAAAAAAAAGAAATCTCAAAATGAAAAATTTCAGGCATGTAATAGCCAAAATCAACTGTTCACAGATCAGTGAAAGATAGAAAGAAAAAGGTTCAAGCACTGAGGAACCACAGCCAGCTCTAGAGGAGGTATAGCCACCACTGTAATAGAATGGAGAATATGAAATAAGATAGTTCAAAAGGCAACAGATATAGACTTATAACCAAAAATAACTTACCTACTCAAAGTGATAATAATTCAAAAAGGGAAATTGACTTTTTATTGTCTTTTTATTGTTTTTATTGTTATTTAATTTTTAATTTAATATTTTATTTTCCCCAATTTAACAATTTTTAATAAATTTTAAAAACTTTTGAATTTCAAATTCTTTCTCTCCATCCTTCCCTGCCCCCAACATGAAGGCAAACAATTTTATGTGGGTTATAATGTGCAGTCATGCAAAATGTATTTCCGTGTTAGTCATGTTGCCAAAGAAAAACCCAAAAAAAGAAAGAAAGAAATTAAAGAAAAAAGTATACTTTGTTCTGCATTCAGATTGCTTTACAACAGATTTTTTTTTAATAGGATAGAGAACCTCCAAGCATTATGGATGAAAAGAACAGATCTGAGTAGAAACTTTGAAATACAAACACAGGAGTCAAGAGACATAAAAATAAATATGAATGAGCAATTAAAAGGGACAATTTAAAGAACTATTTATATTCATGTGGTGGTGGGGGTAGAAGAGGAGATGCTGATATGTTTCATCTCACAATCTAATGTTATCAGAGATCACAGAAAAATTCAAGTAAGATGGAGGGCTTGGGAGTGGTTTTGTTATATTTTAAAGAGATAGATAGATAGATAGATAGATAGATAGATAGATAGATAGATAGACAGATAGATAAGGAAATTTGAGGTTTTCCATCACTGGAGGACTTTTAAGTGAAGAGTGGAGGAATACTTGCTGGGAATTGGTAGAGGAGATTCTTAACTGGGTATAGAAGCTGAGATTTGATCTCTGGGAACTTTTTCACCACTCATATTCTGTGATTCTATGTAATTTATATTTTAAATCATTAGAAAACCTATGTTCAAATTGTGCCTTAGTTATTAGATATATGACACTATGCCAATTACTAACCTCTCTGTGTCTCAGTAACTTAATCTGTAAAATGGGTTTAATAATAGTATGTACCTCATTGTAAAGCCAAACATGAGCAGCTTTCTAGAGCATTGCTGCTGTGAACAGCTTTCAAGATTCTGATTACATAGTATAGCGAGCTCCCTATTTATTCAATAACAAATCAGAGCAAAACACTCACAGAAAATCAAAATATAGCATTCACAATGTTTAAACTTATCACAGAAAATCAAAATACAGCATTCACCATGTCACAACTGAACAACTTATCACTAAAATGGCCACATAGTTTTCACCAAAGTGGTCACATCGTTTTCAACAAACTACAATCATTTAGTCAATTACAATATCCTTAATTCAGTCACAAAGTACAAAACTCAAAGTTCTCTACTCCAGGTCACAGTAAATCATAATCTTCTCAGTCAGTACACAGTATCCAAGTAAAGTCTTCTTTCAGCTTGACTCAAGGCTGGTTCTCAGCTTCCCTGGTTTCTCTTCCATGGTCCCAACTCCTACCTGAATTCACCAAACTGTCATCTGGGGTCAAAAGCAGGCAGCTCCCAGTTCTTTGTCCAGTTCTCTGTGCAGTTCCTGTTCCACACTGAAGCTAATAACGTCCAGTCCATTTTAAATCCTTCATAGTCTCTATTCCTGGGAAGTCAAGACTTAACAAAAACACAAACAGACAAAGTACTGACACCACAGTCATGCTTCCTCTGGCAGCTCAGGCTGGCCTTCAGAAGTCTTCAGCACCTTGGCTGGCCTTTGTAAGTCCTCAGCAGTTTGGCTGGCCCCCAGAAGAAGCTCTGCCACCACAAGTTCCCTGGAAATTCTGACTTTCCCAATTGGGGTTTTTCTTTATATACAGTATTGCTCCTCCCTGTTCAGCCTCTTCCTGTTATATCAGCAACAGGGGTTCCCTGTTCAGCCCCTTCCTGTTATGTCAGCAAAAAGGATTCATATCTTCTGTTTCTTTAACAGAGGATTAATTTGAAACTAGGTGTGAAGTACCTGTCAGCTTAGCAATACAAAGGGATCTTCAAATTTCATTACCATTACACTCATAAGTTGTTATGAATATTAAATGAGTTACTATATGTAAAACATTTTGTAAACCTTAAAGTACCCTATAAATGCTAGCTATTATTCATTATCCTTCTACCTTAAGGAGTTTCGATGAATAGTGTTTACTAGACAGTCTTCAAGTATCAGAATTTGTCTTATAGAGTGCATTGAGGCCCCTTTCTACCCAAGTATTAAAAGGCAGAGACGGATCCAGATAACATATATTTTTGACTAGAATTGAGCTTAGAGGTCATTTAAATGGTACTTTACCTTCCATCCTTTAAAGACACTCTGATTTGCATCCAGAGAAATTTCTGAATATTGAAAGAGGAATACATCTGAAGCTTTTCAATCGTTCTCTAAAGAAACACAGGTAGGTAGTTAAGGACTGAATAATACTATAGTTACATGTTTTTTGTGTGTGTGTTTATGTATATACACCAAAAAAAAGTACATAAAACAAAATCACAACCCACAGTCTGCCATCATATGTCATAAAATTCTGTTGCCAGGGTTTCATTATTCAATAATGAAGTATTTATGAATAATATTGTTCTGACAAGAGATATTTTCCTTTGAAATCTATTTTGTAAAAGAAAAAAAATAGGAAGGTATTTGTAAACACAGGTCAGCTTGTGATTCCTTACAAGTTTATTCTTGGGGAATTAATTTAAATAGACTTTGTTGTCGTTGCTGCTGTTTTTCCTTTTTCTCAAAGAGGACCATGTTGGTGTTTTTGTTATGGGTGAATTAATTTTTATTCCTGGCACTTAAATGCCACAATTTCCTATATTATGAATCATATAATGGTAGAGTTAACAGGTAGTTGATAGATTTACCTCTGGGAAGTTTGGTCAGATTTGTTCAGGAGAAAAGAAGCCTCCATTTGACTCCAGATAGTATGTGCTGGGAACATAGATGTTCATAGAATCCTGTTGCTAGGATTATATTTGTAATCAAGACTTTTCAAACTTCAAAAATGAAGGAAAGAAACATGTCCAATAAGTGTCCTTATTTCTTGATCTAAAGTGCTTTCAACCACCTCTTCATAAGCACAAATCAGCGTTTCACGATTTTCTTTTATTGTAAGAACAATGTCTTTTTTTTCTTACAGAAGAGTTTTGTCTTCAAGTTAACTGAACATATTGTTTGCCTTCCAAGCAGAAATTTGAGGTCTCTGAATGTGAAAGACACAAATTATCCATTACTTGTACTATCCCAGAACTACATGACCCAACCACTTGCACTTGACATCTCTTTGAGCTAATAAAGTCTCTGCTCATTTACACAATTGTCACAACCTTTGAGCTGGATGTCCTGCCCTATAGACTATCCTCCATCCTGCCTATCTATCCTTTATACTGCTGCTTGGGTAATCCTCCTAGTGCAATCAGGTAATCAATAAGGATTTATTCTCACTAAGTGTTAGGCATTATATACTTATTGGCTTATAGGTATTTAAAATCTTTAGTGTTTTTTCAATTATAAAACACTCAAATGGATCTGTGATCAGATCAATATGCCCTTCCTTCAGTGAAGATGATTACCACTTGCCCATGCCATAAAACTCTTGTCCCCATTTTACAACAAGTATAATGAATGTTTCACAGTAGTACAACAATTGGGGAAGAACATCCATATGAAAATTTGGACTTTTGTTTCTTGTAGGATCTGGACTCATTAATAGAATTTTACCATTTCCCAAAGGTATTCAACTAATTTTTAACAATTCTTGTGTATTTACAGTGTCTGTCCAATGAAAGTGAATACTAATGGAAGAACTCTATAGATTATTTGTCCAACTTTATAACATAATATAGACAAAAAGGTATGTTCATTCACCATTTTTTCCTATGTGGAGACTTGGACCTAATGATTTTAAATGGCTGTAGTGCCAATGCAATATTCACAGCACCAATGGTGACTGTAAATATGCTGGCATAGTTTTCAATTGCAAAATATAACAGACTCTCCATATAGAAGACAGAAGCAAAATATTTATTCAGACACTAGAGAGCCAAATCCCAACACTAGAAAGTCAAATCCATCATAGTAGCAAAGAAGTTAGTATACCATAGCACAGCATGAAGCCATATTATCTTTTAGCCTTCTCACAAACAAACACTTAGAAGCCTAACTGTCACAGCAGGGGGCAAACACTCATAAGCCTAGCTGTCTCCCTCAATGTGTCCTCTCTCTCTCCCATTGTCTAGCTGCTCTGACACCCAGCTTCCTGTGAGTTCTGTTCCACCCTTGAGCAAACTCCTCTCACCACAGGCACCATGTGATTACATTCAACCTTTTAGGGGGCAGGAAAGATCTTCAAAAGCAGGGAAGATCTTCAAATTCCCTTAGGTCTATTAAGGAGCAGGGAAGAGCTTAAAATTCCAACTACCATTACAATGGCTAAGGATCCCATCTAGGAGACTTTGATATATTCCAATTAGCTTAATGTCTTTTGCCAGCAGGATAATTTGGAGGCACTTTGTCAACTACTGAAAATCCCTCTTTGACTCTGATGCTATCCTGATCATCCTCCATACAAGTGATGAATACTTTAAGCAAAGAAATATTTTCTGGTTTAGACTTTACCAGTTATAAATAATCAGTAAACAAGGTTATGTTTCCTGTTGTATTTTTCAAATAATTTTACATAACTTTGATGTAGGCTGGACAGACATAATTTTGTAGAGGAACTAGTCAGGTAGCATTTTGGTCTACTCTTTCATACTCAACAAAGAAACACAAAAAGATCTCGAGTTCTCTATTTTTTAATCAGTTACATTTTGATAAATGCATGGTCTTCTGTGGAGAATCTCTCACTCAATAAGCATTTATTAAGCATCTTATATTTTCTAGGCAATATGATAGGTGCTGGAGATGCAAAGACAAAAGTGATATAGTCCTGCCCATAAGAAGCTTGCATTTTACTGAAATAGAACATGTGCATATTAAATACATTGTCCCCAATGAATAGAAGTTATCCCCAATAAATTCAAAGTAATGTGAGGTTAAAAACAATCTATGGAATAAGGAAAGACTACGGGAAGGAGATTATACCTTAAAGGGAGTTAAGGGTTGCAGATAACAAAGGGTGGTGAAGACAGATAAAATATTGTACAAAGACACAGAGGAGAGAGAAATGGAACATATTCTATAAAGTACAGCAAATAAGCCAGTTTTGACCGAATATATGGGGGAGAGAAAGAGAGGATAGGAATGCAAGCTGGAAAGATAGACTGGAGTCAGATTGTTAAGGGCCATTAAAAAAACAAAAATAAAAGAAGAGATTTTATTTATTTTTTATGAAAGTCTGAATTTCCTTCTGACAACCTAAACAAGTATGTACCCAACACATGCTAATTTTTCTCATAAATATTTTAAACATAGATATTAGGGAAAGTAGTCATATGCAGTAGGTCAATCATTATTGATGATCTCTAAGCTGCCTTTCTAGCAATAATAAGATCTGAATTTTTTCTTCCATTGTGATTTTTTCCCCTCTTTCAGATTTCCTGAGATCTGATCCCTCAATGCTAGCAAAATTGTGTCAGCATCAGCACAGACCTCCACTATTTACTCTTGATCCAGTCCAGCTACCTTTCCTTTATTTTTCTTCTTTAGGATTATTTCAGTCTCCTGTATGAGTAAATTGTAAGTCAAGACAGTGATGTTACAATGCTAGTTGGGTACTTCTGCTTTTCACACATGCACACATACACATAGAAATGTGTGTATGTATGTGTGTGTGTATGTATATACGTATATATACATATATATATAATCTGTATATATCTATATATTTCTATGTATACATACACATATATTCACAACATATGCTATGCATATATACATATGATGAAATGTATATGTGTGTATTAACAAAAAATAAAGTTACTTGTTTAGGAAAAGATGGTCAGTTCTCTGGGAGAATAACTCCAAGAATTATACTCTTGGGCTAATCCTTTCCCCAGCTACAGTGGCAATGAGAATAACTATAGCAATGGCAATGGTGTTTCCCTTTATCATAGATAATGGCATGAAGAAATAGTTGTTGACCACTAGTTCTGTAGAGGTAAATTCACCATCTTCACCTTTTGTTTAGACTTCTAGAACATGGTAAGGACAATGGGCACTTTCCATTTCTTCAATTCAATTGAACATTTCCTAAATATCTAAGATTTATTTGATCCTTTGCTGTAGGCTAAGGGTTGAAAAAAATAAAAATACACAACTGAAATAATTTTACTCTTATGAATATTAATCAGAAGGCCCATCAATTTGAAAAGGGAAAAAAAAATTACAACTTCATTTTTCACTACCTTTGGTTTCCTTTATAATCCCAAGTATTGTTTTATATATTTAAAGACAATATTGTTAAAAACCAGACTGACAAATGGTCCATGCCACAAAAATGCTTAGGTCCACTGTACCTAAAGGATAACATATACACAAACACAGTTTGGAGGTTAGGTGCTTATTTTTGTATTGTGATGATCATGTTGTTATGTCAATTTAATTTTGTTAACTATTTTTTTTTTTGCTATGCCTACTTAGTAAAAGAGAGAGTTATAGCACTTAAATATTATAGGTCCCATGTAACTGTGGAAACCTTTGTTCCTCCAATGTTTAGTATTGCCTATTTTGAGTCATCATAGTTATGTAAGCTGATCTATTACACTCTATATCCACAGACCAATCATCATGAATCAAAAAGCAAATCTTGTAATTTTCACAGAATAGCAAAGTTGCTAACTTGAAAAAAGATCTCTCTTATATACAAAATGGTAAAATCTTTCCTAGATTTCTATGTTGTCAGCAGAAGAGGGAGCGCCACTGGTCAACTTATGTTCCTAGGGATAAATATGTGCTATCGTATGTGATAGAACACCTCTACAATGCTATCTCCCAGCAAATGGAGATGCTTCCCAGCTGCTTTATTCCACTAAGAAAGCTACCATTCCTCCTAGTCTGTTTCTCAAGCTGATGTCTGATGTTTTTCCACAAAGCTGCTACTATTTTCTGCTACTGAATTTTTGTCTTCTTTGTTTAACTGGGCCCTCCATCTACCAGTACAAGCTTTGATTTCTAGGTTTCTTTCTTTTCTAAAGTAAGTCTTTCTCCAAAATACTGGTAGACACATTTTCAGCTGTTATTAGCCAAATAAGTAGCCCAATAAGATAATTTCATAAAGGTCAAGATCCTTTGGTCAAGATCTTTTTTTCCCCAACTATATTCTTCACACACTTGACTCTATCTCTACTATCACCTCAGTGGGAATTTCCTCTGCCTCATTTTTTATTTAGATGGACATAAATAAATTCTTTTCAACTCCAATTATGTCTTTGGTACCTAGCTCCAGGACCTTGGAAATTACTCCTGAGTCTTCAGGAGGAATTTAAGAACACTGGAGGGGGTGAGAGAGTGGTAGGTTATTAAGCGTTTGAATTCCCAACTTTGACATTAAAAATGTCTAACCTTCAAAAAGTTAGTTAATATCTCAATTTCTTTATTAGTAAAATGGAGAATCATAGCTTCCTGTGGCTTTTTCAGGAAAGTACTTTGGAAATGTTAAAGCATTTTATATATATATATATATATATATATATATATATATATATATATATATATATATATATAAGTTCTCCTTAATTTCATTTGATTGAATTGTTATCTGATAAGTGAGTACTTTTCACATAGATCTTTCATGACCCCTCCATGTTTTCCTATCCTTTCTGTTTCTTGAAGAATTTTCTTTAAATCCCCTATAGAGGAATGATTCAAAATATTGGAGTACTAAAACTATTTGGTGTTTGTTTTGTAGCATAACGAATAACATGTTTCTATTGTCTTCTTTATTACCCTCAATAAAGATACACACACATACACATACACACACACACACACACACACACTCCACCTCATCCCCAGCCATGTAAGATAATGCAAAATTTACTATCTGTAACATCTACTCCATTTTTCCCCTTAATCACAAACTCATAGAGACTCTCCTCAAAGGTGAATTTTACTTTTAGTCTATCTTTTATTTCCTAGATAGCAGATTATGATGCCCAGATCCAAACTAGTCAACATACTCTGACTTCCTTTAGGGTAATTTCTTTAAGACAGAGAAGATATTGGGGCAGGTAGATGGAGCAGTGAATAGAGCACCAGCCCTGGAATCAGGAGGACTTGAGTTCAAATCCAGCCTCAGTTATTAAACAAAAAAAACTAGCCATGTGACCTTGAGCAAGTCACTTAACGCCAATTGCCCTACCTTCCCCCTCCAAAAAAAAATGAAGGGAAGATATTTTCTTCATTTACCCAGAATATTTCAACATATACCATATTAAAAATGAATTTTAAGAAACAAAGAGGTGTGAACAACTCAAAGAATTTGAATGATGACAGCATGTCTTAAACCTTTCAAGATGAAAGTTCACATGTTTCATTAGACTTTATGGGTGATGAGATCCCGTGGGCTCTTTGCCACTTCAAAGGGTCATAGGAACAGAACTTCCAAGATAGATAATTTTAAACTTTTTTTTCCCCTGAAGAATATAAAGCTTCCTCCTAGGTTTTCTACTGGCATATTTTTGCATTGTTTCATCTTTTAATTCTCCCTGCCTTGTAATATATATATTTTTAAAAATACTTAGAAATCAATTCTTATTGCCATTCTCCCTTGGAAGCCATTAGAGTAGGACAAGCTCCAGAAAGTAAACTAGGCAACTTTCTACTTTCCTCCCAGGTGTTCAGATAACTGATGCTCTCTCCTCACTCTTTAGAATGAGGCTGATCTTCTCACAAGTTAATAGGCAAATATTAAGCTGGCCTGTCTTTAACTTAGGGAACAAATCTGCTTCCTGCACTGGGAGAATTAATCTTTTCCTTAGAGCGATATGGTCATTCTGCTAAGTCCGCATGAGAAAAACTATGTTACCGGGTGAGTTGTTAAGAATGCTAATTGCAGTTAGTACATGCTATGTACCTCCTATGAAAGAACTGACTGATAGAAACTAGATATAAATTAGTAAATATTATGTAATTATTTGCAAGTCTGCCTAGCGGCAAGAATGCACCAGCTTCTTCTATTAGTTCTGCTTGCCAGGGGAAAATTTTCTTGCTAATTTAACATTTCCCAAGGCAATTCTCTAACTTCAGGTCATCCCCAAAATGATGATTTTGAGAGTTTGACTAATATTTCCTTGAATATTTAAGTCATTAACTATAAACAGTGCTAGTTGGGGTTTGAAATTTACTAGGTAGAGACAGCAAGAACAACAACAAAACCGAAATATTTATATTTGTGTGATCCAAGAGTGGTCTGTGATGAGCAGATGCTATGAAACCACTTTCTGGCAGATGGTCTTTCTTTTTTTTTCTCCCCATCATAAAAATCAGTAACACATCTGGCATTAGTACATACTTATTGTCTTTCTCAGGTCCAAAGATTATTTTCAGTATTGCACTTGAACTACAGGTAGGCAAGAAATAGTCATGACTTTGGGAACAGTCAAGATAGAAAATAATTGACAAATATCCACTGAGCCTTATCATTTACCCTCCTGTGATGCCCTCTAGAATCCTGAACATTGCCTTTGGACTGTTGTTGCACCCTAAAAATTCCTCATTTTTGGCATGTTCCCTTGGGACCATCTGTCCTACAGAGGATCTACCCTATATATATTGTTTCCCCTAACTAAAATGTGAACTTCCTGAGATTAGAGACTGCTTTACCTTTTTCTTTGGATCCCCCAAGCTTACCACAGTTGTTGATACATAGTAAGCTCTGAATAAATTATTTACCATCCCATATATATATATATATATATATATATATATATATATATATATATACACACATACATATGTATATACATACATACATATATATATATGAAGAGAGAGCAAGAATTGTTAATATCCATGGCATGATTGTATTTATTTTGTGATAGGTTCCATATATTCTCAATGGCCTATTTAAAAATATGTATGTATTTATTTTTGGTTTTCAGTATTCACTTCCATAAGTTTTAAATTTTCTCCACCTCCTTCCCCAAGACAGCATGCAATCTGATATAGACTCTACACATACATTCTTATTAAACATATTTTCACATTAGTCATGTTGTATAGAAGAATTAGAATGAATATGAGGAACCAAGAGAAACAAGACAAAACAAAACAACAAAGAGAGCAAATAGTATGCTTCAATCTGCACTCAGACTCCCTATTTCTTTCTCTGGATGTAAATGACATTTTCCATCATGAGTCTTTTGGAGTTGTTTTAAGTACTTACTTTGCTGAGAAGAGCTAAGTCCATAAAAGTCAGTCATTGCACAATGTGGCTGTTACTGTGTACAGTATTCTCATGGCTCTTTTCACTTCACTCAGCATCAGTTCATGTAAGTCTTTCCAGGTTTTTCTGAAGTCTGTCTGCTTATCATTTCTTATAGCACAATAGTATTCCATTACATTCATATATGACAACTTGTTCAGTCATTCCCCAGTTGATGGGCATCTCTTCAATTTCCAGTTCTTGACCACCACAGAAAAAAGAGCTGTTATAAATATTTTTGTACATGTGGGTCCCTTTCCCATTTTTATGATCTCATTGGAATATAACCCTAGACATGGTATTTGTGAGTCAAAGAGTGTACATAATTCCAAATTGCTCTCCAGAATGATTGGATCAGTTCACAACTCCATCAACAATGAATTAGTGTTCAGATTTTCCCACATCTTCTATAACGTTTATAATTTTTCGGTTTTTCCATGTTAGTGTAACAACATGCAAAAGCAGATTCCAAAAGAATGCTACTGTGAACAGCTTTAAAGGTTCAAATTATGCAGTATAGTGAACACTCCATTTATTCCATTACAAATCAATGCTTAATCATTCAACCAATTCACAATGCAATAATCAGTCTTCCACTCATGGAACAATCATTAATTTAATCAATCACTCATCTAGCAAACAGTCACTAAGTACCATTGATCACAAGATACAATCATTATAATTACTAAATATCATTAATCACTAAGTACAGTCATTAGAAAATTACACAAACCCTCCACCCCTTGGTGTCTAGTAAACTCATTCAATATCCAAGGAGAGTCCTTTCCTTCATCTTATCTCAGGGTGGTCTCTCAGATTCCCTGGATACCTTTCCATGGTCCCACCTTCTACCTGAATCCACCTAACAGTCACCTGGATTGAGAGGCAGACAGCTCCCAGGTCTTTGTCCAGTCTTCCAGGCAGTCCCTGGTACACACTAAAGTTCACAGAGTCTGGCATATCTCAGACCATTTACCACTTCTGTTGCCAGGAACTCAAGGATCAGCCAAGCCACGAACTAACCAAGGCTTATCCTGGTCATGCTTCTTCAGTCCTCCAGCAGCTCAGCTGGCCCTAGGACCCAAAAGGAATCTCAGCCTTCCAGGAGGCCTTCCAGGAGATTCTAGTCTGGGGAAAACTCCAACTCAGTTCTTCAGTCCAGCAGCCCAGTTCCAAGATGCTGGGACAATCCTGCTTCCTCCAACAGGAGCCACCAGGAGGAACATTTCTGATTCTGATTCTCTGGCCTTTTGTCTCAGCCAACCCCCTCCTGCCTCTTCAGCAACAAGGGAGTTCATGCCCTCTCAACAAGGGACAGAGCTCACACCTTCCATACTTAGCTCTAAGTTACTAAGGGCTAAGTATCTGCTAAATTGATTACTGTTACATTTAACCAATCTGATAGGAGTCATGTGGTACCTAAGACTTGTTTTGATTTGCATTTATCTAATCAATAGTGATTTAGAACATTTTTAATGACTATAGATAGCTTTAATTTCTTCCTCTGAAAATCGCCCTATTCTTATCCTTTGGCCATTTATCAATTGGGGAATGACTTTTAGCCTTATAAAGTAGACTCAGTTCTCTATATATTTTAGAAATGAGGCCTTTATCAGAGATACTGATTGTAAAAAATCTTTCTCAGTTTTCTGTTTACTTCCTAATCTTGGTTGCATTTGCTTTGTTTGTGCAAAATCTTTTCAATTTAATGTAATCAAAATTATCCATTTTGCATTTCATAGTATTCTCTATCTTGTTTGGTCACAAATTCCTCTGTTCTCCATAAACCTGATAGGTAAACTATTCCTTGCTCTCCTAATTTTCTTATAATATCAGCCTTCATATCTAAGTCATGTGCCCATTTGAAGTCCAATGTATTTTATAGCAAAAGCTTAAAGCCACTGGTGGGTTAGTAATACATAAAGGGCACTATTTTCAAACAATGACTCAGGAGTACACAATCTTATAACCTTATCCAGAGTACAGATATCACAAACTGCTTCTGTTTTCTTCCAGAAAGGAATTAAGCCCATTGGAATAGCTAGCAGGCCAGGGTTATCAGAGTGGCATTTTTCAATTGTATGAAACTCACTGGCATAAATCTTTTTTTTCCAGAATTCTCTCTATCCATGTTTGTGCTTCTAACCTGCTTTTGTAACATAATAATCACTTATCAATGCAAAGACATTGCCTTTCTACCCCTACCTTCTCTCACTCGTGTATCAGCAAGCACCCTAGCATACCCAGGCCGGCTAATAGCACAGGTTCTTAGATATGCTTTTCTAAAGGAAAGCAACTCAAAATGGGTTAACAATCTTACTTTAATCAAGCATATCATTTACCTAGTTCAGGGGGAAAAGTCAGCACCCTGAACTTGAGAGAATACAAACAGAAATTACAAACATACAAACAAACAGAAAAACAGATCATCAGATGGCTTCCAGCGCCTGACCATTACATCAGTTACCTATTCAGTTACCAGAGAGGGAAGCACCAACATCTGGGTTTTTCACAGCCGGGGGGCTCAGCGGCTGCCCAGAATCTCATCTGGTCAAATCACACAACTCTTCTCAAAGTGAGCCCCAACCAAAACCTCACATCAGGGCGTATATATAGCCTTCTCCTGGTTAGGAGAATGTCACAGCCCTCTAGACCCACTGCCCAATCACAAAGCTATAAGGCACGGGCATTCCTGAAAAACAATCCTGGCACCACAGGCTCCACATGACCACATTCAGCCTATTAGGGAATAGAGTATACTTTCAAATCTGGGAAGGTTCTCAGAGTCATGTAGCCACTTTAGCAAAGGGCCTAGAGGCAGGGAAGATCTTCAGATTCCCATAACAACTTGTAATTGTGCTAATGCCTTTCAGAAAAGAAATAAATTTCCCTCACAACTGTCAAGACTTGGAACAGAAACCCAAATTGCTCTATAACTAAATGTTGAGTTCATATGCTGGACAAATACCCCAGAAATTTGCTGGTAAGCTTAATGGGTGCTTCATCCTTCTAAATCATACAGGATCAGGCCCAACACATTTAATTCATTTTCTGTGACATGATTGTATGCTTTTTCAGTTCTTAAGCTGTTTGGAATTATATACCTAAGCCAACATGAAGTTAAATAACATGTCTTGTCTCTGTGATATTCTTATTCTCTCTCTCTCTCTCTCTCTCTCTCTCTCTCTCTCTCTCTCTCTCCCTCTCTCTCTCTTTTCTTTCTTTCCAATAACAAAAAATTAGGGTTATTTTAAACTTGTACTGCAGGTATGCGAGACATAGAAACTCAGATATATTGAAAATGTTATTATTCTTAGCATTACCATTGATTATTAGCATCACAGGCTCTTGGAAATCCAAATAGAAAACACAGGGCATTGTTGATAATTCTATATAAGTTCTGATTGAGTCATTCAGAGAGTTCAGCCAAAAGCTCAATATACCATTCAAAGATCAGTTCAATTAGATACATAAACCCATAGAATTAGAATCACTAAAGATCATAGAAATGACCTAGTTAAAGTTGTTTGTTTTTTTAAGATTAAGAAACTAAGACATGAAGAAAAGATATATCTTTCCCCTGGGAACTTAAGTCATAAACATTGGAACCAGAATTTGGGTACTGCTTGTATCACTTCAAGTCTAAACCTCTTTTACTGCACCAGAGAAGTCTTCCTTTAAAAAAAAATGTAATTTCTCTCATGTTGATCCCTCTCAGATTAGGGAGCAGGTTAGAGGCAGCAAGGTAGAGTAGCAGACAGACTGCCTGACTAGGAATCAGAAAGGCAAGTTCAAATTTCTTACCTCAGGCATGCAATATCTTTATGACAAAGCAAGTCACTAAATATCTCTCAGTCTCAGTTTCTTCACTTGTAAAATAAAAATAATAAATAGTACCTACCTGGAAGAATTATTGTGAGGACAAAAGGAAATATGATATATGATAAGTGCTTTGCAATCCTCAAAGTTCTATCTGATAAATGTTAGCTATTAGGAAGGCAGCATGTTATAGTGAATAGGCTGCTTCAATTGCAGTTAGAAATACCTAAAATTAAACCCAAAGAGTTTAACAAAAAGGGACAACTAAGACTCAGATTCTTCTGTAAAAGATGTATGATGTCTTTTGTACCCACCTCACAGAGATGTTGTGAAGCTCACTGAAGTATTATCTATAAATTTTAAACATCTTTGGAAATTCCAACTAAGGAAACCTCAGTGGTAGAGCCAAGATGGCAGAGTAAAAGCAGCGACTCACCTGAACTTTCCAACAAACTCCTCCAAATACCTTTAAATAATGACTCTAAACAAATTCCAAGCTGACAGAACCCACAGAAAGATGGAGTGAAACAATTTTTCAGTACAAGACAACTTAGAAGGTCAGCAGGAAAAGGCTATTGTACCAGGGTGAGAAAGGAGGGCAGTCCAATGCAGGTCATGCCCACACAGATCATGTCCTAGCAAACTAGGAACAGTCCTCATGGCAGCAGTGGCAGTTTCCAGACTTCTCAGCCCACTATTGCAAGCAGATTAGACAATAGTTCAGAAGGAGATTTACAAGGGTTCCTTTGCTGGCACCAGGGGTAAAACTCTATTGTATTGCTTATACTTGGACCTGGGCCACATTCCTAGATTGCAGTCCCAGTATAAAGAGGAACACTAGCACAGTAGAGCTTGTGGCCATAGGGGAACAAGGACCCTTAGTACAGTTCCAGGGTGGAAAAGGTTGCTTGTGGTCACTGAAAGACAGTATGCAGTACAGAAGAACAGTAAACACACCACTCCCTAGATCATATACTGTGGAAGAATCAAAAACTTGTAGGTCTCCAGAATTACTTCTGAAAACATCTGCACAAAAATCCTGAAGCTTGGGACAGTGTCCACTCCACTTGGCAAGCAGAGTCCAACTTTAGCATCGAGTTAAAAGTCAAGAAACAGGCTATAAAATGAACAAACAAAACAAAAAAAAAATTTCTGACAGTAGATTATTACTATATTGACAAGGAAGATCAAAACATACACTCAGAAGAAGACAACAAAGTCAAAATTCCTACATCCAAAATCTCAAAGAAAAAGAATTGTTCTCAGGCCATGAAAGAGCTCAAAAAGGATTTTAAAAATCAAATAAGAGATGTAGAGGAAAAATTGGGAAGAGAAATGAGAGTGATGCAAGAAAATAATGAAAATAGTCAATAGCTTGGTAAAGGAGGCACAAAAAATACTGAAGAAAATAGCAAGTTAAAGAACAGACTAGGCCAAATTAAAAAAAAGACACAAAAAGTCCAATGAAAAGAATGCCTTGAAAAGCAGAACTGTCCAAATAGAAAAATACATTTAAAAATTCACTGAAGGGAAGAACTCCTTAAAAAATAGAAAAGCTCATTAAAGATACTAATTCTTTAAATTAAAACTTAGAATCTGGCAAATGGAAGTTAATGACTTTATGAGACATCAAGAAGCAATTTAAAAAAATAAAGGGAATGAAAACAGAAGAAAATGTGACATGTCTCAGTGTAAAAACAAGTGACCTGGAAAATAGATCCAGGAGAAATAAGTAAGGAATTATTGGACTAGCTGAAAGGGATGATCAAAAAAATAGCCTAGACATTATCTTTCAAGAAATTGCCAAGGGAAACTGCCCTGATATTTTAGAACCAGAGGGTAAAATTGAAATAATCAACCAATCACTTCCTAAAAGAGATCCCCAAATGAAAACTCCCAGGAATATTATAGACAAATTCCAAACCTCCCAAATAAAGGAGAAAATATTCCAAAAGAGCTAGGCTTACAACCAAGAATCACGTACCTAGAAAAACAGAGTATAATCCTTCAGGGGAAAAAAAAATGGATATTCAATGAAATGGAGGACTTTTAAGTATTCCTGATGAAAAGACCAGAGCCTAGTAGAAAATCTGATTTTCAAATACAAGACTCAAATACTCTTTTGTATTTTCAAATACAAAAAGGTAAACAGGAAAGAGAATGCATAAGGGATTTGATGAGGTTAAACTGTTTATATTCCTCCATGGGAAAATGATTTTTATAACTCCTAAAACTCTGTTATTATTAGGGCACTTAGAAGGAGTATATATAGACAAAAAGCAAAGGTGTCAATGGATTGTGATGGCATGATTACCTAAAAAAAATAAAAGTAACAAATGGGAAAGAATGTACTGAGAAAAGGGAAAGGGGGATAAATTATCTGATATAAAAGAGGTCTGGAAGAGATTTTACAGTGGAGGGGAAAATGAGAGAGGTAAGGGAGGGAGTACATGAACCTTATTCTCAAAGTAAGGCTTACTCTAAAAATTGTCTCAAAGAGGCAATAATATATACACTCAGTTGGGTGTAGAAATCTATCTTACCATACAAGAAAGTAGGAAGACAAGGGGATAAGCAGGGTGGAGAGAGCTGGTAAAAGGTAGTGTAGTTTTGGGGAGGTAAAAGTTAGAAGCAAAACACTTTTGAGAATGAACATGGTAAAGAGAGAGACTAGAATATACAGAGGGGAAGTAGGGTGGACAGAAATACATTGTTGTCAACCATTTCTGTGGGAAAAAAATTACAGTGAGTTTGTCTGATAAAGACTTCATTTCTCAAATATACAGAAAATTGAGACAAATTTAAAGAAATAAGAGCCATTCCTCTGTTGACAAATGGTCAAAGAATATGAATAGTCAGTTTTCAGACAGAGTAATCAAAGCTATCTATAGTCATATTAAAACAATGTTTTCAATCACTATTTGTGAGAAGTGCAAATTAAAATAACTCCTCTAGTACAGTAATCATCAACTCTACTAATTATCAAAAATTGACAATCTGGTATGGAATTTGTCAAGTTAACTCAGGACTTATTTTATGCTGTAGATCTGGGATTTCCTTTATTAAATAATAATATAAGAAGAATGACATACTATTATCCACATAATAGTAGTTTCTCCATATTTCACCTGAATTATAAAACCATTACAAAATTTGCACAAAGCAGCATATGCTCTGGCTGTTGTCACATTAAGTCAGTCAATCAATAAATTTTAATTAAGGGTCTACTATGTGGCAGGCACTGTGCTAAGTGATGGGAATGCAAAGAAAATAAAAGAGAGCCTCCCCTCTCATGAAACTCACAGTCTAAGGGAGGAGATATCCTGCAAATACACACACACACACAATCACACAAATACACACACACAAAAGCTATATAGAGAACAAATTGGAAATATCAACAGATTGAAGGTGGTAGAATTAAGAGGAGTGGGTGAAGGCTTCCCATGGAAAGGAAGATTTTACCTAAGAACTTAAAGAAGCAAGGGTCGAAGCTATCAAGGTAGAGTTGGTGTCAAAAAGCATCAGGACAGAAATGACTTGAGAACACAATCAGAAACCTCAAAAAAAAAATCAATGGATCACATCACTATCTGGCCACTGTAGAATTAGAAGACTTGAATACCATCATGTCTAAATACAGGTAACTGAAAAGTAACATGGAATAAATTAATGAAGCTGACAAATTTCTAAGCAAGACACATTGAATGGATGTTATGGGAATCTGAAGATCTTCTCTGCCCCTGAGGCCCTTGGCTTAAGTGGCTTAATTGGCTCTGAGAACCTTCCCAGATTTGCAAGTATACTCTGCCCCCTAATAGGCTGAATGTGGTCACATGGAGTCCGTGGCAGGAGGCTTGTTCTTCAGGAATGCCTGTGCCTTGTTACTTTGTGATTGGGCAGTGGGTCAAGAGGGCTGTGACATTCTCTGATCTAGGAGAAGGCTATATATGCCCTGATGTGAGATTTTGCTTTGGGGCTCACTTTGAGAAGAGTTGTGTGAT
>CM053589.1:156052040-156074289 GCA_028646515.1 Pseudochirops corinnae
AGAGAGACAGAGAGACAGAGAGACAGAGAGACAGAGAGAGAGACAGAGAGACAGAGAGAGACACAGAGAGACAGAGAGACAGAGAGAGGGAAAGGGACACGAAGAGGGAGAGAGAGATCCATATTGCCTCAACTATAATGCTATATTTCATACTAATTGGTTCCTAGAAATTGTGGTATTTATAAGAACAACTTAAGATCAGCTCATCACTACCAGAAATTATAGAAATGTTATCATTAAAGAATGCATAAAGACTTAATAATTGATGTACAGCCTTGAAGTGGTAGAAACAAATTATGGTTGTAAAACACTTGACATCTACTTGATACATAGCATAATACTCATTTGTATGGAGCATATATAGTTTTGTTTTGTTTTGCTTTTATTCCCTATCTAGTCCTACTTGAACTCATGTTAGTTTTAGGGGCCTGCTTCTGACTATCTGTGAAATGGAAGTTATAGTTCCCTAGTTGGCTACTGAACCAACAGTATTTTTGATACAGTACATGTAAAAAGGGATTGATATATTCCTCTACTACTCTTCTTCCACTCTGAGTTCTAAGTATGTGGACTGGATCTGCTGGTGCTTTGAGTTGGGTCTGGGAAGGGACACCTGCCATATCTCCAACTCCTCTTCTATGTACTTACATGAGTAGGTGGCTGCTTTTGCCATTTTTGAGTTTGTTTACTTGTTTTCCTGATCTTAGCCATATAGGTACCACAAGAAGGCCATGCTCTGAGGACCTTGAGAGAGTGAAAGGTCAAAGGATCCAAAAATTTAGAAACAAGTGTCCACCAGAGGAGTCATTTGCTGTTGAAGTATGAGAAACAGGATTTGGGGGCACCTTGAGGAAGTGAGGGGGTTAGCCCAAGTGAGCTGCCCACTGCCCCCCTCATAGCAAACCAAGTAGTGTCCCACTCCCCTAGTAAAGAAAAGAGTGAAGGAAGCATTTATTATGATTCTTACAAGAAGTGAGCATGTGATACACCCATAGGAAACACACACACACACACACACACACACACACACACACACTGTACAGAAGCAAAACTGAGCCTTTTGGTTAGTCGTTCCTGGTCCCTCTCTTCAGAACTGGGATTGGTCCCAGTTCCTCTGGGTCACAATCTTTCTAAACCATCTGTTACATGTTGCTCCTTAACCTGTTCCCTCCTCCCAAACATAGATCTACATGGGTCTCATGTTCAAAAAATGGAGGAATAATCTATGCATGGGCATGTAAGTTAACATGCATGAAGGTTATTAGGCATGTGCAGCAGTTAGGTCTCAGTGACGGGGATAAACTCTCAAGTTTGTACTTTTCAAGGTTTCAAGTCTCCTACTTTCCTAGAAATAGTGGCCCTGAGAATAATTCTTACAAGGCAGACTGTGCTTATCTGTTAACATTGTACTCCTTAGCAAACTCCTTATATGGTACTATCTGTGAAAGCAGGACTCCTTATAGCGCTAGTCTCTTTATCTCATATGCAGCAAAGGTATAAATAAGGTGACTATAAGGAAAATTGCATAAGAGGGTAGTCACAGAAAAGAGATCAAGTTTGATCATTTGATTAGGCAGTACTCAGCAGAGGTAAAACATGCCATCTCTATTAGATAGTACTATTTAAAAAAAACCTCTGATCTTTTTTTTTTTTCTTTTTTCTTTTTGGAGGGCAGGGTAATTGAGGTTAAGTTACTTGCCCAAGGTTACACAGCTAGTAAGTATTAAGAGTCTTGAGGCTGGATTTGAACTCAGATCCTCCTGACTCCAGGGCAGGTCCTCTATTCACTGTACCACCTAGCCACCCTTTGATCTTTTAAAGAGGGTAAATATCAGTTTCTCACCTGAGTGTAAGCATAGTTATAAATTGCTACCAAATTTGTCAGTAATGTAAATTTAGCTAATGTTTGGAAATAGTTCTTCCATTGTTAGCATGTATTTTGATGTAGGAATAAACTATTTGTCCCATACCCAGTTTATATAATACTTTTGGTTCCTCCTTTACTCCCCTGAGACTTCTGAACCATAACTTTACTATATTTAGCATCATCTTGGTGTGTCAGATTTAAAATCTGTGAATTGGAGGGCGTGAGAATGAAGAGCTCAATACTGCTAATTAGAAACTACCCATTCCCATGCTGCAACCTGTGTGAAAATCCAATGACTAAGTATAAAAAAGTGTGTAATGTGGAATTCCAGCCCCTGTGGGCCTGTCTTAGAGGCTCTCTATGATAGAAGAGAAAGACATGATTAGGTGGCTAGAATTGGCTAGAATTAAACTAAGAAATTACTAAACCCTGAACAACAAATACTTCCTGAGAATTTAAAAAATAAACTACATTTGTACTAGAAGGTGATTACAAGGCAGAACTTTGACCCACAACCTCCTGATTATATCATTGATCCATTAAAAACATAGAATAACATTTTTATAGATTTTGCCAACTCATAATCTCCAAAAAATACATGATAAAAGACACTAAAAATACAGCCACATAATAAAATAAACCAGCCACATAAGACTGATATTTTGTCTGCTCCTGGAGTTGACTTGAAACAACTTTGGCTGAGTGTCCAGAAGCCTTTACATTCCACAACTCATCTTCAATTTAAAAAGCTGTTATTTTATCCACCTGTGTAGTAGTCTGTATATTAAATCTCTAAGGTCTTTAGTAGGATAATGACTCATCTCTAAATTATTTCTATCTGGACTCCATCAATATGATGAGAAGAGATGGCAATTACCATAATAGTTTCCAGTTGTGTAATGCCTAAAACTTTGAGAATTGTTTTATGTGAATTATCTCCTTTGATTCTCACAGCAAACTAGAAGTTAAGGAGGCAACACATTGTTGGGTTTGTTTTTTGTTTTTTTTTTTTTTGGTAATTGAGTGGAAGTCAGAATGTTTTTCAAATGCATATTAAGCTTCATTGGCTCCTGTTGAGTGCAGGTGTTTACAATTGCCTTGCTTAATAATGACAGTGTTTTGAGGGAATTTTTTTTATATCAGCTAAGAAGAAGCTGATGTGCTGGCTGTCTTTTTTAGGCAGTCATTCAACTCAACAAGTATTTATTTACCATCTCTTTGATGAAAGCCATTTTACTGGGCAATTGGAATACAAGAAAAAAAAATAGATCCTTCCCACAAGAAGCTTATATTCATGTGCTCCTTCTGACATCTCACCTAATAAGCTACTCATTTAACAGATTCTGGACATGGCATGTTTCTAAATGGGTCCTGCTTGCTTGGGGGTGATGTGTACATTCCAACAATGGAGAACATTCCAGGTATGTGAAAGTGTATCAAAGCCAGGGAAATGGAAAAAACAATGCCGCATCTATGAAACAACAAGGTGATAAGTTTGGTTGGAATGGAGTTTGAAGAGAGGAGAATCACAGAACTTCTGAGTTAGAAGGATTGTTGCAGGGGAGTGCTAGTAAATGTTAAAAACTGGTTCTCTGGACACTATTTACACACCTTTAAGTTTAATCTGAATTATTGTCATTTTCACCATTAATTTCTTATATCTAGACAATCAACAAACCAATAAATCAAGCCCTGATTTGTAGCATTTCCCAATTTCTGAGGGGACAAAAAGTTATTTAAAAATTGACTCTGATGAACAGGTAAGAGCTGGCTCCAGCACACCCTTGGTTGTTATTGAGCATCTAGCCCACCCTCTATCTTAAAAATCCAAATCCCTTCTGCAAATTATACAAGTATCTAGTTCTTGCTGGCAGATCTGCAATGAGGAGGAAAAATCTTTTTCCTGAAATGGCACTTTCTGAATTTGAACAATTAATTGTTCAGTATTTTTTTCCACCAATAACATTCGAAATTTCTTCCCTTCAGTTTCTGCCTATTGACCTTTATTTTGCCCTCTCTATCCTTTATGATCAAAGGTTAAATGTAACCAGTCTCCCTTTTTCATCTGACAACTTTTCAAATTTTTGAAGACAAATACCTTTTTTTCTCTTCTCTGCAAATCTTTTCTTCAACCCAAATGTGAAATCTGTCCAGAAATGAGATTTGAGTGAAATTATGAAGAAATTTAAAATCCAAGTAAAAAGTAGAAACTTTTAAAAAAAATTCTCATAGAGGATATTTGGGGTCCCTGAAGCTTTCTTTTATATAACAGAGCTATTCTTTGGGAAAACCAATTTGACAGCTACATGAAGGATATATAGAGAAGGAAGACTAGAAACAGGGAGGTCATTTAAGAGACTGGTACAATTGTCACATGAGGAGAGATAAGTGTCTGAATGATGGTGGTGATTAAAACTATGGATGTGAGAGACATAATGGAGGTCAAAATTTAGAAGACCTGGAAACTTGGTTAAATTGAATATTTGAAATTTACAAATATTGCAACAATAGAATATAGGTGTGTATTACACATACATATTGTGTGTATGTATTATATCTACAATATTATGTGTATATATGTGTGTTTATACACACACATAAACACATAAAGAGAAAGAGATAGTTACCTTATGTTTATTGAAGTATTTTAGATCTTGATGGGGGGTAAGACAGAGATAGAGAGACAGAGAGAGAGAATCATTTTATAGAATCTTTCCATAAAACTAGCAGAGACTGAATCCCATCCAGAAACCACAGCTGGAAACAGGGTAGCTAACAGGCAGGAACCAATCCATAATAGGTAAACATTAGTTGTTGGTTTGTTGTTGTTGTTGTTGTTGTTGTTTTTCCAAATGCAAAAGTTTAAGCCACTAGAGGGGCTGTCAGTGATTAAACCCAAAAACATCAGGAAAGCTTAAGTAGAAGTCATGCTCAAGGTGGTCTAGGAACTGACATTTCTCACTGATGGAGTACCATGATGTCCCCAGTACATTTACAGTATGTTGCCTTTCTCTAAGTCTAAAAGAGCTGCTCTCTTTGTCAGTAGCTTCAATACACTGGCTGGTGACAAAGAGACTGGCTGCTGGGCAAATGGCACTTCGCTGAGGAGTTACAACTTGCAAGCAAGGATGAGTGGTGTGAACATTAAATTCAGATGGTTGCAGTTGCCCTATCACCCACCAAGGGCACAGTCAGAAGCAGTCACCATAATGAGAGAAAGTAAAACATATTACCCATTGCCCCTCCAGGCTATGCATTTCTTGTTATTTATGTCATTGTACAGGCTCGTTGGGGAACTCGCAGTATTGAGCTTCTCAGACCGTAGATACTCCTTGGGCAGACAGAGCTTTAAATTAGCATGTATGGTCTAGGTATTACTTAGGTCATAAGGTGAACAATTTACCAACTGTGATGATACTTGCACAAAGATCTCTTCTTGATGTGAAGCAGATGATAATGAGCTTACAAAAATTGTCAGCATGCTCCAGCAAACACATATTGTAACTCTATAGAAAATTGATTTGGGAAGGTGCTCTATTTAACAGAATTTTTAATCTAGGACCTGATTATGGGTTTTATGAAAAAGAAGAATCTACTCTCTGTCCTCCTCTAACCCCACCAAGGAAAAACAAAAAATAAAAAACTGCCAATCACCAAACACCTGCACCAAATTAACATGAGACTGGTTGGCAACTTGCTGGAATTCCAAATGACCGCCTCCTTCTCTGATGTCAGCTGTGGAATTCCCAGGCTGATTCCTCTGGCAATACTCAGCACCTGCTGCCAGGGAGTCAGACAACAAAAATGCAAGTTAATGATCACCAAATGAGCCAAAATCTCTTGGATAGGTTGGTATGGCATGCAAGGCACCTGGCTTTCAGGTAAAGGACTCACCCCCTCCCCCCATTTTCCTTCTATCATGACATTTTTTTTTCTAAGAAGCAACTGGGTAGTGGAAATAGATGGCTCAGGAGTTGGGAGAAATTAGATCACTGGAGACCTAAGAAACCGGTTGTTAAAAAAGTAGAAAAGGCAAATAGTTTTGTAAACCAGGGAGAGGTTTTATAAACTTTTTTTGAAAATAGTCATAGATGTTGAAGGAATGTGTGAAAATGAGGAAACAGAACAGGGTGGTGGAAAGAGGAATGTATTTGGCATGAGACACCATGAGATATAATCTAGAGCTTCTTGGAGTAGGGGCAAGGGAAAGTCACATAATGTTTCTTAACCTTCATTTCCTCATTGGTAAAATAAGAGGGTTGGACTCAGAAAGAAGTGTGTTTAAGTTAGGTTACTGGCATCTGCTGCCTGGGAGACCAAGTACCAATCACTCAGTGTCTAAATGCAGCAGTAACTCATTATGGTTAGAAGTTACAATTAGCCAATCTGCATTAGTGGAGTGATTCTGCATGCCAGGACACTTTAATTCAGATTGTGGTCCATATGTCATCCCTATTGAGATCTTTTAGGCCAGGAATTTAGTACAATGTAAAGAACACTGGAACTGAAATCAAAGGATTTACGTTTCAATCCCAGATCTGCTCTTGCTACAATGAGGACCTTATTTGATCATTTAACCTCTGCGGATTTCCATTCCTTATCTTTCAAATTAAGGTTTTGGAATAGATGACCTCCAAGATACCTTCCACGAACTTAGAATACTAGTTCTAGATCTCAGGATCTTAGTTTTAGATCAATAAGAATTTAGATACATGAAGTTAATAACAAGAACAGACCAAAACAAAACTGTAGTTTCAAAATCATGAATGGGATGAAGCCAACATCAAAAAGAACTTTTGGGGAGGCAAAGAAATTACTATGCAGAGTGAGGAGGTCAGAGAAAAATTGGGGAGCCAATGACCCTGACATCTCTTTAAGAAGTGATTTTCCATTTATGACACCTGCTGTCTTTTCATGGCATCTTGCTTGGGAAATTATTTCTTTTTTTATTCTGTTATATTGCCTGGGTGAGAAATGCATGATAGGCCATAGTAAGTGTCTGTAGATTTTTAAACAATAAGACTTGTGCTGAAAGGGTTTAAAATATGGGTGTGTTTTTTTTTAAGATGAGGAAATATGAATGCATGTGCATGTGTTTATATGGGGTTAATTTCTTCATTTAAAAAAAAAATTCCAAGTTATCAATTGCAGAAAAGTTGGGGTATTATATAAACTAAAATCAATAAAAAAAATTTCATAGAAGATACCTGATAGAAACCATATTATACTGGGAAAAGAAAGTCTCTTCACCCCCCCCCCCCTTTTCTTCTTCTTTCTACTCTTCTGTTTTTAAATCTAATTTTCTCCACTTCATTCTGCATTCTTCAGCAAAACATATATCACCAGAGAAATCTACACTCCTAAGGGAGGCTGTTACAGCTTGGGGAAACAAAGGCACCTTCTGCCCTAATTAAGCTGGCCAAATCTGGCTGGCTGATTAAAAAACTCTGGGTGTTGGTTGTCTTAGAAAGAGTGGGATGGAAGTAGAGTTTGGACGGCAATACAATACTCTTGGTTGTGATAAGCATTTATGAAGTATCTTCTGACTTCTTTTCTTCTGCACTTGAGAGCTGGTCTGTGAGCCAGGAAGACCTGGCTTTAAATACTATCTCTGATACAAACTGGCTTTGTGACCTTGGGCAAAACAGTCAACCAGTTAGGAGCTTCTCTAGGAGTAGAAGTTCATTGGTATTAGTAGAGGAATTCTCCTTCCTTCAGAGTTCCATATGGAAGAAAATCCTTTCTCATTCCTAGTCTCTGCCCTGCTATAATGTAAAGTAATATGGAGTTAAGTAGAATTTCAACTACTGCTGGTCCTAATTTCTTCAATACTATATATCTAGGGCTTTTCTAATGGTTATTCCCTTTGCCTCAACTTCTATTTGACCCCCTTTCATACGTCATTTTTTTAATGAGAAGGGAGGAGCTCCAAACCACGATCTTACACGTTTATTTTTCTTTAAGGAGTTATCCTGAAGCACAAGTAAAATTATGTATGTGTGTATGTATGCATATACATCCATGTATACATAGATAAGTGTGTGTATACACGTACACATACATATCCTGCATATTTAAGAGAAAATGAGAGGAGGAGAGACTTCTTTGAGGAATACTGCTTCCTACCTAATCCACTTGGTCGAGGTACTTTTTGCAAGTACTGTAGAAAGAAGGATGTCCCATTATATCCCTTGCAGGATATCCTGTGTGAAGGTATCTGTCTCCCTCTAAACCACACTTGGGTGCGTTGGCTGGCACACATACCCGCAGACATACACAGTCAGTCACACATGTACATTCCCTCGAGCTTCAGATGAAACCCTATTGGATTAGCACCCGAGATGGGCTGAGAACCTGTCGAAAAACGGATTTTGCCATCCACCTCCCGGGTGCTGTGTGGGCAGGGGGGTGTTGAGACTTGCTTGGATCATTTATTTATCTTATGCGCATTAAGAAACCACCATTAGGCTTTGGTGGGAGGCGCTACACTTTTCCTGAAACCCAGCCTGCTTCCTTTGACTCTGCCCTAGGAATACACAATTGAATCGGGAAGCTGCAAGGTTGGCAAAAGCTGCCTTTTGCCTATGTCTCTATCCAGTGACTCTACAGATATTTCCTCTTTCCCCTACCCCCGCCTAAAAAAAAAATAGCTGGTTTGAACATCAACAGGATTTGCTTTAAAAATATATATGTGTGTGGATTTTCTTTTCCTTTTTCTCGGATATCTGGCCCCTAACCTGACTGTCTCTATTTTCCTTGGATCACTGATGCTGGAGAGAGCGCTTGCCTGAGTTCGGATGTCAGGTTGTTCCTGGCGCTGGTGCTGATCCTGGTAAGGGAGAAGGCGAGAGGGAAAAGCTGTGGTCTCCTCTCCCTCCGCTCTGCTTTCGGATTGGTCTCTCTTAAAGTGCTGTCCAAGGGTTGGCTGCAGGACCGCTGAATAACAGGTGCATTTCGCTGCTCCGTCGCTCTCAAAGAAGCAGCCTAGGAATGCTAGTGCACCAAGGCTAGAGAGAAGAGGGAGGAGAGGAAAGAGAGGGAAAAAAAAAAATTAAAGAAGGGTGGGTGAAAAATCGCTCGTAAAGTGGGACCGGTTCCCTGTGTTGGAATGTGGCTTGGTGTTTCTCTATCCGGATGGTTGGGATCGTAAAAAATTCAGAAGGTTGATTGCTGTGACTTGCAAGGAATCAAAGGAAGAACAGGGGAAAAAAGAAAAAAAAAAGAGAGGGGGAAGGGAGAGAGCCGGGTGGTGGTGGGGATTGTGAGCGAAGAACCCCGGGGAGCGCCGAGGGGCAAAGGAGGAGGATGTTGGAAAGGCTCTTGTGTGTGGATGGAGACAGCATGGTGACTGGACTGATTCGGCAGATGCTCGGGGGCCAACACAGGAGGAGAGCTCATTTTGGGAAAGGACCAATGCCCCGCGATTAACTGACTCCAAGCCTGGAAGACTGGTGATTTTGGGGGGAAGGGTTTTTTCCCCTACCCCTTTCCTCCCTCCCCTCCCCCTTTTCTTTCCTCGCCTCCTTCCCCTCTCGCTGTCTCTCTCTCTTTTTTTAGGGGGGGGGGAGGGAGGGAGAGTGGGGGAAGGGCGAAGATTCGCATGCTACTGCTGCTGCTGCCGCCGCCGCCGCCGCCGCTGCTGCTGCTGCTGCCGCCACCGCCGCTGCTGCTGTTTTCTGCCCGCCGGCTCTGGGTCCCTGATGTCTCTCTGGCTTCCCCGCGGGGGGCGAAGGTGAAAAGGCTCCTAGGATGAGTGAAGGGGCGAGCGGTGCCTCCCCACCTGGTGCCGCTTCTGCCGCCGCTGCCACAGCGGCCGCCGCCGCTGCCGCCGCCGAGGAAGGGGCAGCAGCGGCGGCGGGCGGGGGCCCGGACGGGGAAGGGGCGGCCGAGCCCCCCCGGGAGTTACGCTGTAGCAACTGCATTGTATGGAACCGGCAGCAGACTTGGCTTTGCGTGGTGCCCCTCTTCATCGGCTTCATCGGCCTGGGGCTCAGCCTCATGCTCCTTAAATGGATCGTGGTGGGTTCCGTCAAGGAGTACGTGCCCACTGATTTGGTGGACTCCAAGGGGATCGGCCAGGACCCCTTTTTCCTCTCCAAGCCCAGCTCCTTCCCCAAGGGCATGGAGACCACCACGACCACGACCACCACATCCACCTCCTCCTCTACCCCGTCCTCCGGCACCGCCTCCTCCAGGACGCCCAACCGGATTAGCACTCGTCTGACCACCATCACGCGGGCGCCCACTCGCTTCCCTGGGCACCGGGTGCCCATCCGGGCCAGCCCCCGCTCCACAACGGTGCGGCACACCGCAGCCCCCCCGACAGTACTCTCCACCACGGTCCCCTTCTTCAGCAGCAGCACGCAGGGTTCCCGCCCACCCCTGCCAGGGGCCCCCAGTACCCAGCCAATGCCCTCTTGGCCCACTGCGGCATACGCTACCTCCTCCTACCTCCACGACTCAACTCCCTCCTGGACCCTGTCTCCCTTTCAGGATTCTTCCTCCTCCTCCTCCTCCTCCTCTTCCTCTTCCTCCTCCTCTACCACCATCACACCAGAACCTAGCACCAGCCCCAAATTTCGTAAGTAAAAACGAAAGCCTTCTTGCCTTTGATTTACAGTATGCCTACAATACTCTTCCCTTTGGGGCTCCTGCGTCTCCCCCTGTCCCCCTTCAACAACTGCTCCAGACTCGTGTCTGGGTACTATGTGAAAACTGGTTCATATTGCCAAAGAAAGAATAAAATTTTTTTCTCTAGGAGGAAGTCTCAAGGCTCCTCCTCCCCCTCTCTGAGTCTCGGACAAGTGTGACAAGAGGTCTCTTCCCCCTCCCTCTTCAGAGGGTTAAAGCCAGTGCGTCCCTGATGACTGCAGAAATGCTAGGCTTGAATTTAAGGGATGTGTGTGTTGGGGTGGGGTGGGGGGAACCTATAAACATCCCCCACCTCTTCAAAATTCCAAAGAAACACCCCCAAACAAAACTGAAAACAAAGGGAAGTTTGACCGTTTGTAAGAGCCTGTAATATAATAGAAGCAGCCGTTTAAACCGAATATGTATATAATATAAACCGGGAAGCCGCCCTACACAGCCGGCTGCCACCTGGAAGAGTTAATAAGAAACAATTGAGGGGAGGAGGGGAGAGAAGGGAGGGAGGGAAAAAAAAATCGATGGTGAGAAGGCTTAACTGATGACCCCAAAATTCGCCACTGGCTATCTGGAAGGTGCTGAAATTGATTCTGTGGCGAGTGAGATTAAGTTAACCAGGGGGAAATATGATGGAAGCCCTGCAGAGATGCTGTTCGCCAGCCAGTATTCCTCACAATGGAGCGCGCCACCCCCCCACCCCCCATCCTTTCCAAGAAATTTTTTTTTTCTTATCTCCAAATGCTGAGGTTATAACACTTTCCCATCCCCCACCTGGTCCCTTCACATCTGGGTCTAAAAAATAAGAAAAGCTGGAGTGGCATAATTTCTGCCATCTATATGAGCAAAGCACCCAACCATTAGGAAGTAGCTCCCTTTGAATGCACCCTCTACTTTCTCTACTAAATTATTGGCATCACTCCCTGATTTACTGAAGAATGATATTTTGATAAAGGCAAACTGTTCCGTGCTAACGTTTATGAAAATCTTCGCTCCACCTATGAGCATATCTCCCCGGTTTAAGGTCTTATACTAAAATCCCTCAGGAACCAGCTTAATCTGACAATTGATTGGGATCTGGTAACACTTTTCTGCAACCTGTGAAGGTTATTTAGGACAAACACAGAGACCGCCAGTTGGAGTTCTGAGCAGTGCCCCTCTGCAAAATGCTTTAATTATGCTGTCTTTATGTGGCTTTTAATATTTTGGATCATAGCATCTAGGAAGCAAGGAGCAGTGTCCTCCATTAACTCTTCAGTATCTCTCCTTCAAGAAGAGTCAATTGTTTAAATTCTGCAATTTCATAGCCCTTTGCATGCCTTAGTTATTATCTGAATTAGGTATTGCATTAGGATGTTTGAACATTTTTTTCAAAGAATTTATTAATTCTGTTTTTATGAGCCCCAGGACAAAGAGTCTATATACACAGCAATATCATGATGGGAATTGGAGAAACAGACAAGAACTCTAAATTGGGTGCTGTTGGGAGGGAGGGAGCCTACCACAAATCAGAATGGCAAACAAGACAGTAACTTGATACTTGCCAGCCCTGGGCAAAGGCAATCATTAGTGACAGATCCTCCTTTCCTTGGAAGTAGGAAGACCCTTTGGGGTGGGGTAGTAGAAAACAGACTTGAGTTTTTGAAAACGGCTAATTGTTTAAGCAAAGATTATGGATAAAGAAACAGGGTATTTCAATATCCCCTAATCTGGGGAACAGCAGGATTTGGGATTTCTTCTTTTAATGCCATTTTTTTTTTTAATGAATAAGGTAAAAGGGATGTTTCAGCAGTAGAGGTTACCTAGTTAGTTGGAGTTGGGTTACTGTACACAGTGGCTGAGCCTTAAGGTAGGAAGATAGTACATCTGGGGCTTAATTCCTCCAATTGATTTACCTTTTGTGTTCCCTTTCAGGGGTCTTTAAGGGAAAGCCCAGTGTTGTTTCCACCCTTCTAAACTCCCTTCCTAGAGTGTGCAAATGTGAACAGCAGCCTGGTTAATAAATAATGATTCACTTGGCAGTACCTTCCACCCCAAGGAGAAGAAAAATTCTGTAAATGGTGTCAGTGTTCACATGGGCAGTGGGCAGTGAGACAGTTGTTGCCTTTGGAACAATTAGGTCTGAGTGATCTATATTTTTGTTGTTGCTAGTTGTTGTTTTCTTTTCTTCTTTTTGTTTTGTTTATTTGTTTGTTTTGGCTGATAGGTGTGTGTTTGTGTGTTGTTGTTGTTTTTGACTCCCCCCCCTTCATTTTAATCAAGACCTGAATTGGAGCATAAGGTGGGAGTCCTATACCTACCACAAGACGTGTTTTGAGTCTGTCAACAGCAGAGATCATCATTAATGGAAGATTACACAGCTTTCTTAAAAAGAGGGATTTTCATTTATAGGTCTTGTAATCTAAAGAAAAGAAAGGGAAACAGTGCTATACTTTTACTCTCTCCCCCCATTTTTTTTTTCCTGAGGTTACAGCATTATCCATATACACACAAAAGGGGGTGTGTATGTGTGCAGTTTTCATTTCAGGGCTTTGGCACAATGTTGTCCTTGCTGCTGCTGAGGACTCCCCAGCTTAGCTCACATTCACATCTTTCATCTGCTCTGCTCATGTCACTTCAGGTCCCATGGGGAAAATATTTCCTTTTTCCTAAGTTTCTGTTTCTATCCTTCACTTCTGTTTCCTTGCCTTCTTATATCTTGGGATATGATTAAAAATGAAAGGCATGGATCTGAATGAAAGAATGCTGGTGCCTTGAGTTTTAAGACAAAGTGGTGCCCTTCTCTGGAGTTTGATAAGGGGTTCTGCTGAATGATAGATACACTTAGGATAATGAACACATTTACTTTCCTTTTGGCCTTTTCTCTATGGGTGGTAGAGTACTTAGGCTAAGAGCTGTCTGGCCCATTCAGGAATTTACATGCTGCTATGGAGGTAGTAGCTGGCATCACTTAGAACTAAAGCCTGCCTTTACAAATGGGCATGCCCATTGTGGAGCAAGGTATTCAGTTTCTCTGGGGATTCTCATCACAGAGACTAAGCCTGAAGACCCAAGTTGGAGAAAGGAAAGGGGAAACAATCAGAATTGGCTCTTCTTTCCTTATTCAGTCTCTGGGCTGAACTATATCCTCTTTCCTGGCACATGCTGCTTGCTGATCAATCTCATTCTTAATACTTTCTCACTAATCTTTGAAAATTTCTTGCAGTGTTTTCAAGGTAAATCTTTTAAAGCATAGGATTATACATTTACATTTTCATAGTCAGGCAATAAAACAAGGTTCAGAGAATTTAGACCAAAAGACAAAGGCAAAGAATGTTCACTGCCTTATTGGAACATAGTGCAAATAGAGCATCAACACTGGTCAAAGACATAGGGGGAGGGACAGGGAAAACCATGAACAAGGAATGTGTAGACAGCCTTTTGACCCTATTTTTTTTTTTTAGATTTTAAATACCTTTATGCAATATGATCATGCAAAAAGTTACTGCTTAAGAAATATAAAAGTTTGATCACTTAAAACATGAAATACACCGTATTTATATTTAAAGAAAAAGAAATATAGGTAGAGATGATGACTTTTGGTTGAATTATCCTATTGTAGACAAGTAAGTATGGCCTATAGGATATTCTGCTTTATACTTGGAAGATCATCAAGGATATTTTTCGTTTTTCTTTTCTGAACATTGGTAACCAATATAGGATGGAAAAGTTGTGAAATATTTTTACATTCCCATAAGGAAAATTGCCATTAATGAGTAAATGTGGTATATAGTAAAACTTTATAACTAAGTTTATACCAAACTCTTATCTGGTTGAGTTTCATTTTAAAAGTTTCCAGTTAAACTTGTTATTTTGACTGTCTAGCCTGTCATACAAATAGATCTATAAGCTTGTACAAATAAAGTTTGTTAATAAAAATACAGTATTACATTTTTGTCTTTTATCCACATGAACCAGGGCTTCCACAGAGAACTCTCTTATAGGAGGTAACTGACCTCAATCATACATGGTAGCCAAGAAGAGAGAGAATAAAGAGTTACAGATCAATACTTCTTCTGAAATCCAATTGAGAGCTTTTTTATGAGCACATGCTGCAACCTGAGTATATTTTGATTTCCTTTCGCTTTAATACAGGCTTATGAGTCTTCTCTGCTTTAATCAATTATACTACGCAAGTCCTGACTTCTAGTTGCTTATTCTGCACTTATCTTAAAGAAAAAAAAAGAACACCTGGTTACCTATGCTTCTATTATTTTTGTGATTTATTAATGGTTTATCCTGGGGAGGAAAAAAAGGGAATTGATTTATTTCTTCCTTAAGGAAATTGAGCATTGTGAATGTAATGGTTTATAGTCAATACTGTTAATAGTTTATAATTATGTTCCCATTTCTTATTGTTTAACCATTTGCATCCCCCATTCTTTTTGCAATTGCGCTTTTTATATAGAGTACACAGCTATTCTGAGTACCCAGTTTTCAAAATGTATTAAGAATCAGTTAGTCAAAATAGATTCTGGTCTGAGGCTGTGTATATAATGTATCTGGTCCTTGGGACAACTTTTTTCCTCTCTCTAGAATCCAGGGAAATTCTATATCTGTAACTCTCTAGCAGTACCAAAACATTCTGCTTTCTGATCTTGTACCTTGAATGAATGGGGTATTTGAAGATGGAGTTGGGTTTTTAAAATGTGTGAGAACAAGTGGAGTACCATAAAGTTGAGACTTTCTCTGCATTTTAATTTTTCTGTTTTGCATATCATTCACCAAGGAAAATGAAAATCATCATCTTCACTTCTGACAATCAATTTTCACTTTCGAATTTTCATGTTGTAGTATAGTCCTGGCATTTGGGTTAACAAACACCACAGAGGAACGTTTGATTTTTCTAAGGAACTCTATCATTTTTTGTTTTTTTTTTTTTTTGAATAATCTATGCTTAGAGAGACAATGGATAGCATGTTGAATTTCGTCTTCATGAAGTCCTCACCCTTTCTTCCATTCCTCACTGTGCTCTTATTAGCTTTATTACCAAGATTGGGATTACAACCTCTCAGAGCCTCAAGTAACTCTAATACTGTTACTTTTAAAAATATAGGAGAAGAGCAAAATACAATCTGCAAGATTTATATCATCAGTTGTAGTATTAAGAGAATTTGTGTGCCATAATGGCTAGATTGATGATTGCAGAGGAAGAACTTGATTCTGACACATACTGCCTCTGTGACTCTGGGCAAATCATTTAAGCTGTCAGTGCTCCAGCCAAATCTTTAACTCACCTCCACATTATGCCTTCTGTTTTCTAGCCATCATCCTTATCTTCTTCCCACAAGGACCTTGGACCTTTACTCTAGCTCTGATAGATGAATTTCTGCCTTTTCTAAAGGATACCTAGGTCCTCCATAGCACCTCCTATTCATCTACACATCTTATCACCTTGAATATATTATTTTTCTAGCACCCCCTTTAAGTGTTGTCTTCCCCATTAGAATATAAGCTCCCTGAAAGCAGAGACTGTCTTACTTGCTTAGATTTTTATCCCTAGAACTAAGTACAATTCCTGATACTTACCTTCTTGCCTTTCTTCTCTCTCCTCCCCTCACCCCTTTCCTTCTTTCATCCATCCATCCATCCATCCATCCATCCATCCATCCATCCATCCATTCATCCATCCATACAGCTATCACTAATTGCCCAACTACACTGATAGTGAGAGGGAGGGTCCTCCCTGGAAGGTGCCTACAGCAAGGCAATCACAGGTTAAATGTATTTTAATGCAGATTAAAATTTACTTAAACTTGTGTAAATTAGGGGAAAATTTATTTTTTAAATTAAAAAAAAAAACCATGATGGAATAATTATGGGGCAATAATTTCCCTAAACTCTGCTATGTGGAACTCTGTTGTTTCATGTTGTAAATTGAAGTTCAATGAAACTATGGATAATAGCAGCATTGAATATTAAAATGTAAAACATGAAATTATACGTCCATCAAAATATGATTACATGTTTGAAAATGTGCATGACAAATTCCATTATAGCATTTTGCTGCAAAATTTCCTGGCTCTCCTTTATATCTTGTAAGCATTCCATATCCCTAAAACCTACTGGACCAACATTTATAAGTTTTGTCAAGTTATTTCAAGCCCCGAAGTGTTTCATTGCTAAATTAGTTTTCTGGAGGAGAAAAACAAAGAGCCAAACCATTTTTGTTAAAGATTATTTAAAGGGTAATGATAAAGGATTCTAAATCCTGGACCATCTATATTTATATAGAAATAAAGGACTACTTTTGATGATTTAAGGAAAAATTGCTTTATAGTATAATATACATTATTTCAGTTTGTTCTTTAATTGAACAATTGTTTAGCTTTTCTGGCCTTATTTTTTTTTTTTATTGTTGAAGTCAGCCCTATTTACATTAAGGCATTAAAGACTACTAAAATCAGATTTACAGAAAGAATTTTAGAAGGTCTGTGCTTATGTATGTTTGACTACTAAATAGGTTTTAGATTTGATTTTTTTTTAAACCTCATAGTTGTGATTTCAAAAACAGGATTCCAGACACTAATGCCCTAATCTCCCCTTTTTATCTCATATTTTTTTTAATTATTAAAGTCTGCTGAGTCATTTATGATCTGTTTTAAAATTAGTAATGGGCAAGTGAATATAAGTAATTATGACAATTAATTATCCTTTGGTGAAAGGGTTGAGCTTCAGAAAGACTATTACTCTCAGAAAAATGTTTTGTTTTTTTTTTTTAATGTATCATTTTCTCCTTTTCTCTATACTTGTACCCTTAGAATTAGGGGAATTTGTAGCAGCTAAAGGTATTGAAGACCTCTGATTGAGTTCTTCAATGGGCATAAGTATCTTGCTTAATGACTGCTTAATAGAGTAATGGACTTTAGTCAAAGAGATCTAGATTTGAATGACAGCCATGACATTTCCTAACTATATGATCTTGCGGAAGTCACTTAACTTCTCTGAGCCTCAGATTACTCATCTGTAAAATAGGGATAACACTTGAAACTGATTACTTACTATATATGTAAACTGGGCAAATCAACCTTTATGGACTTGAACAACTGTCTAAGACAATAGATTTCAGAGTACATACTGATTTGCATTGAAATTCAATGAAATGAAAGGACCAAACCCTCCTACTCTGCCTCATCTCACCAAACAACTTATCTCATAGAATTGTGGTCAAAAGAGAAATTTTATTAATTGATTTATAAATTTTAAAGTGGTAGAGAAATTGGACTTATTTGTGTTTTTCAAACTTAGGTATCTTTCAGGATGATTTTCAGTTGCAGGCTTTTGTAATAAGTTAATAGATGTCTCCTAAATCTCTGTAAGAAAGTACAATGATAACAGGAACTCATATTTATATGACACTGTAAGATATGCAGTAAAATTGTTATAATTCCTAATTTGTAGGTGAAGAAAGGGTAGATAGTAGGCAATTAAGGCTAGCTAGCAAAGAAAAATTTGGAATTCTTAGGCTAAGCCTTAAAAAAAAAAAAAACCACACAAACTCACTACAACTCACTCAAATGATTCTTTTTATAATTCCTTAGAAGGAAGTAGCCTAATTCAGTGATAGAGAGCAGAAATGAAAGCCAAGAAGATCCGAGTTCAAATTCTACCTTTGACAAAATTGGCTGTGATCCTGGATAAGGGAAAGAACTCGGTGTTGTAGGCAGCTTTCTAACCAATCAATCAATAATCAATCTATAAACATGTATTAAGTGCCTACTATGTGACAGGCACCGTGATAAGTGCTGGGGATACAGAAAGGCAAAAGACAGGGAGCATACCTTTCTGTGAGGGTAAAGACTTGCATTGTTAAGGGGGAACTTTCTCACGTGATAGTTGCCTAAATCAATCGAGTTACAGGTTCATTCCTTATTCCTTCAGAAATCACATTATTGAAAATAATGAGGACTACTGGATTAGGAGTCACAGGAGCTCAGTTTGAATCTTTGTTTCTGATATTACTTCTGTGGGTTTAAATACTTCACTTTATCATTCAGCTTTAGCTTTCTCACATGTAAAATAGGACCTCTGTGTTCTAAGATCTGTTCTTGCTCCTAAGAGATGCTACCAGTATTTGTTGATCTAGAGAAAAGTTTATTTCTAAAGGTTTGTTTCTTTGCCTGAATCTCATACCTCCAAATGAATCTGTTCTTTTGCAGGGTCATTATGATGAAAAAAAAAAAAAAAGAGGCAATAAGTATGTTCACACACTTTTTTCTAAGTAAAAGACATTGGCAACTTTGATTTAGGCAGCAGTGAATCCAACAGACCGAATTCATCAATAAAGAAGATTGTTTAGATATGTGTGCTTTTGCATTTTCAGAATTTTAATGGAAAAGTTTTAAAAAGACTCATGCATAAAGTGTGTGTCTGGGTGGAGACAAAACTGAGTTATGTCTTGTAGCTTTATTGTATCGTTATAAACCTTTATCTTTGGTGACAGGATGGCGATCTTGCATATCTCATAAATGGCAATGTCTCAGCATAAAGGAAGAGAATAGTCAGGGAAGATTTGCAAACATTACAATTCTTTTTTATTCTGTGAGTTTAACACAGAGTCTTGTGACTAAAACACAAATGATAGATGGAGAAGCAATAAAATGCACTGTGGACATATGAAGGAGACATGGATCTTGGTGGGTTTTGAAGTCCCAAACCTATTCATATATGCAAGTTTCATATGCATATGCACACATGTACGATCTATGAGATTGAGAAAGGGAGGTAAAAAGGAAGAGTGAGGTAGAAAATGAATGGAAAACAGGATCAATAATTTTCTTGGTACTAGGAACTCTCAGATGAAGAAACTTTCTCCCCATGCTGGTTGTTAACCTTCCCTGGAACTTATAATCTTAGAGATTTAACAAAGCAACAGTAAGTGGTTAAAGGAGTTGCCTTGGATAACATAGCCATTATGTTTCAGAAGTGTGACTTAAACTCAGGCCTTTTCTCTACTAAAATCAATAGTAGTAGTAGTAGTAGTAGTAGTAGTAGTAGTAGTAGTAGTAGTAGTAGTAGTAGTAGTGATAGTGATGGTGATGATGAGGGTTGACTTTTTATATAGTGTTTTAAAGTTTATAAAGTGCTTTACATATGACATATCATTTTATTCTTGCAGGGAGTTAGGTGCTACTATTATCTCCATTTTACAAATTAGGAAACTCAGGCAAACAAAGGTCAAGTGACTTGCTCAAGAACATGCAGCTAGTATGTTTCTGATGTGAGACTGGAATTCATGTCTTCCTGACTCCTGGATGAGAATTCTATCCATTTTGCCAACGAGTTGCCTCTTCTGTGCATATGCACTCAAAGGAGTCTGTGTGTGTATGTGCACATGTGTATATGTATTTGTAATGAACTACAGTAGGAATGAATATTAATTAAGTCTTTTCTAAGCCAGTACCATGCTTAGCACTTCTGGGCATTGTAGAGGGATACACGCAGTGATGCAAGGCAATCTTTGCTCTTATAAGTGTATTGTTTCACTGGGGAGACTTACTTATGAAATAGAAAAAAAAAAGTGAATATATAAACGATATGGTTCTGAGTCCATATGAAGTAGATCTTCAAAAAAGGTCAATCTGAAGTGAAGTAGGGGAAATGGTTGTACAAACAATAAATAATGTGAAGGATATTCTAAGTGAGAGAACCAATGAGAATAAAGGCATATCTGTCAACATTTGAAAGATTATGAAAACCCTGGTCAAAGGTAAGGGTCCATTTTGAGACTTAGCTGCATGTTATAGACTGGAGTCAGAACATGGAGGCCCTTGGAAGGCTGGGTAGAATGAAATAAGCTTTATAGAACTTAAGAGTTGATTGGATACTATACTTTTATCAACATTTATGAGATATTTAATTAAATGCTGGGCAATGTGATTTAAAGTTTCCCATAGTCTAGTCTTTTGGGGGCTTTCAAAAATGTTCTGCTATTAGGTAAAAATCTACAAATGCTGAATTCATTTGGAATAGTTTCTAAGTGTGTTGCGATATATGCTATAGATAAGATCTTTTGATGATGTTTAATTCTGTCATAGTCATATTGATAGATCCTTAGGTATTAAAAAACAAACCAATTATTCTGCAATAGCAATAAAGCATGAAAATAATGATCTCTAACAGTAAGGAAGAGAAGTAAAAGATGAACGCTTATAAATCATCATGTGATGTGTTTGTAACTATGTTGAGAAGGTAAATTGGATTAAAATCATTTACTAGAATATTTAACAATGATATGCCTTACTGAAACATTATTCTCTGGTCATGATTTCTAAAGTATATTAAGATCCTGTTTACTGTGCTATCGTAGAGATGACAAAAGAAGATGCCTTTCATCCATTATAAACTCAGGAGAACTTATGTATCTCTGATTTGGAAAGATGAATATAATGAAAGTAATATTTCTTTTTTAGCCTACATTTAGGCCCAGGAACAAAATATGGTGCCATACTAGACACCACTGACTTTTGTTTTTTAATGATGAGAAAGTAGATGTCAGAAATGCCTTCATATTTACATTATTAATCTTAAGTATTACCTGTTTATATACCTTCAACCCAAATTAGCTTTGGCACCTAACTCGGTCCATTGGCATATTTTTTCTTTCCTTTCTCCGCATCACTATCAGTATCCATCTTCACATCCCAGCTCATTATTCTCAGAATTTTACTTGATTGCTAGTTGTTACCAGACAGAGGGGCTCTAGCACTGTGTTACAGCTGACTGTTAAATTAGTATTAATAGCAAAGAGTCTTTTCTTTCTTATTTTTTTAAACACAGATTGGATCATTCTCACTGGCATTAGGATTAAAAAAAGAAGGTTCTGACATGGATTAGTGTTACTTGTTTATTATTTTCAAATAGCCATATTATTTGATAGAAAAAGGGGGGGGTGATTATCTTCCTCCCTTTTTAATTGGCAGTGATTTAAAAGGGAAGATAACACAAATACAAACCTGCCTTTTAATGAAATTAGTTATCACTTTTTTTCTCTCTTATGGCTTTTGATTCATCAGTTTCGCTGCTACAGTCCAGCTCATCTTTTACTAATCTTTAGCATTTGCTCATCATGTAGAAAACTGCTCTATGTAATTTATGACAAAGAATGAAATACCATTTTCCATAATGCACTGCAAATGGCTGACTGTTGTAAAAGTTTAAGGATTTCTATTACTCCTAAATGACTAGATAACATTAAAAAGTTAACCTAAAAGAGGGTCAGATGAAACATGTTGAACATGATAGCTGAAGCTATGTGACACGTTGGAAATCATTCCTTCAGTTATTTGACATTTAATAGCTCCTAAACAAATCATTTCTGTTGGTGCTATAGATGAAGATAACTTCAGCTGGTTTGGGAAGAGAGAGCTTTTAAAAAAGCTTTTGTATGAATCAGTTCTTGAAAGATGACAATCAAGAATGTGGGAAGCAGTGTGATGTAATGTAATGGAAAGAGTGTTAGGAATTGGAGTTCAACAGTGATGTGAATGGTGACTCTTCTATTTGTTACCCATGTGACAGAGCAAATCACAGTTTTTCTCTGCAAATAAGTTTCCATATTGGTAAAATAAGAGGCTGAGAGTAGATTATGGAGTGATTGTGAGGTAATTTAATAGAAAGGGCCCTACATATGGAGCATAAAGCCTTGGGTCTGAATGGCTGCTCTGAGACATGACACTGGATAAGTCTCTTTCAACCCTA
>CM053589.1:156074789-156101966 GCA_028646515.1 Pseudochirops corinnae
AAATCACACAACTCTTCTCAAAGTGAGCCCCAAACCAAAACCTCACATCAGGGCGTATATATAGCCTTCTCCTGGCTTGGAGAATGTCACAGCCCTCTAGACCCACTGCCCAATCATAAAACTACAAGGCATGGGCATTCCTGGAAAACAAGCCTAGCACCACAGGCTCCACGTGACCACATTCAGCCTATTAGGGAACAGAGCATACTTTCAAATATCCAAAGGTCCTCAGAGTCACGTAGCCACTTTAGCAAAGGGCCTAGGGGCAGGGAAGATCTTCAGATTCCCATGACACACCTAGAACATTTATATCTGTCCAGTATGAAATTTTGCCCTGGTTATTTGGTTATTCATTCATATCAGACTCTTCGTAATCCCATGGACCATATTGTTCATGGGGTTTTCTTGGTAAAGATATTGGAATGGTTTGCCATTTCCTTGTCTAGTTTTATGCTGGTAAGTGTTAAATGATTTGATTGGCTTTGTATCAAATATCTCCCATGCCTTAAATGTTCTCTCTCTTCCTTTCTACCTTTAAGTTTCCCTGTTTTGCTTCAAGGCCCAGTTCAAATCCCATCTGCAGATGATCTCTCCTCATCTCTCTAATGACTAGTGCCTTCTTCTCCCATATTAAATTACGTATATGTTGTGTATATCTTGCATGTGCCTGCCTACTTATTTATGGGTTGTTTCCCGGATTAGAAAGAATATTTCCTGAGAACAGGAATTTTCTTTGCCTTTCTTTGTATATCCAGTTTTTATTATAGTGCTGGCACATAGAGTTTAATGATTGCTTACTGATACATACACACATCCATGTACACATATATGCATGTGTACAGAGCTACATATATGTGTGTCTACACGTGTGTGTATATATATATATATATATATATATATATATATATATATATATATATATATATATATTTGCCAATAAGTGTTTCTTAAGTATTTGTTATATGCAAGGCAGTAGAATTCTTTCTGATGTGAATATGGTTTTACTTATACACACAATCAAATATTTATTAGGCACATACTTACTAAATACATACATATATTATATATTTATTTACATATTATATGTACTATATGTGTAGGCATTTTGTATCTTCCTGACTTGTTCAAATATTTCCCTTCAAAAATCCATATTTGCTACTTGCTTTATGTTTGCAAACAATCAAATTATATGCTGTAATTGTTTCCAAGCAAAATTTTGGCCAGCAGTCATTTTCATAAAAGATTAGACATTAGTCATACATGAAGTTTTATATCTAGGAGAACTCAGGAAAAAAATGATAAACGCCAACAACAATGCCAGGATTAATTACTTGGGATAAACGTAGCATAACTGACTGACAATAAGAAATACATTTTCCACAGATCATAGCTTGCAATTGAATCATTTTCCCATTCCTGTTGGATGACTGTAGTGTAGCAGTGGTTGAAAAAGAAAAGTTTATTTGTAACGACTATATCATATGGTCAACATTGCATACTTTCCAACACTTGAGTGAACCCATCTGGTGAGTCTTGGCCACTTGGGTGCAAAAAGGTTCATTAGCTTTCTTAAAAAAGACCTTGCTCAAGCAATAATCACTGTTGTTTTAAGCTGGTCATATAGAAGGGAGGAAAATAATTCAAATGCGCTCTCTCTCTCTCTTTCTCTCTCTCTCTCTTTCTCTTCCTTCCTTCTTCCTCTCTCTCCCTCACTCCCTCCTTCCTTCTCTCTCCTCCTCCTCCTCCTCTTCCCTCCCTCCTTTCCTGTGTAAAAGTGAATCAAAATAATTTAGTTATTAGTCCCTCAGATGATCTAAAGATGTAAATATTTATGTAACTTTCTGATATTTCTCAGCAAATACTTTTCATATAGCTGATCAAGAAACTTTTACTAAACTTCCCAAGCGCCTTACCTTAATAAACATTCTCTTCCCTCCAGGATATATTTAAATCCCAGGCACTTATTTTTAGCTTCCTCTGGAACCATAAATAGCAAAGTGAGCCAGCACTGGGGAACAAATAATTGCAAAAAGTCAGGAATAGGCTGTTAAGTTTGGAATTTCATGTTCTGCTACTTTTAACAACAGTTCATTTCCTAAAATGATAAATCACTTCTGCCACCACCCCCAATTTTTAGGTCAATGTGAAGATAAAGCAGCCAACTCAAAGGCCCAACAATTCCTTCTCCCCCTGCCCCCCAAAATGTGATGATCACCTATTATCTTTGGAGGAGTATCTCAAGCTTGTCAGCTTCCCAAACTAAATTAGAATGGTGAGATTTTGAATTTGTAGATACTTAAGAGGTTGCTTCACATTCTTTAGGAAATATAAATGTTTTGGAAGGAACACGTACTTAAAAGAGTAATTCTGGCTCCAATAGCGACCCTATATTTAGTAGTATGGGTGATCTTTTCTGAAATAATGACTGTGCTTACATCTCTCAACAGAGAAAACTGAAGGAGTAGATGAATATTTAAAATAACTAGTTTTGAGGAAAACATTAAACACTTGGGGGTTGCAGAAGTAGGAAGAGGTTGACTGGTTGGTTTTCAAATGTTTACATTGATCACAATCTTTGGACATTTCTTCACCTCTCCTGCTTTGAACATACTTCCCTGATTGTCCTTTGCTTGACAACATTAAACTACTTTAAAGTTTTCATTTCACATTTGAATTATATGGAATTTCAGCTTGTATATCTTTGAGGTTTTATATAAAGAGCTAGGCCTGATGCCTTGCAGTAGTGCTGCTCCCAACAATCATTTTTTTTTAGTGATTAGAATTCAGAATAGGAATAATATTTGAAGATCAGAGATTGCTTTATGAGGTATCCACAGTTGACAGATAATGAGATGGATTTTTTTTTTAATAGCACAAGTTCAAAGAACAAAGAAATCAGTGGGAGAATATCCTTAATTTGATTTACCATTAATTTCTGTCTCTAACTGATGCCTCAATACAGTAGAATCCTGTATAATTTGTTGATGCTTAGATTTATTGATGCTAATCTTAATTAAAATAGTGTTCAGTGCTTTGAAGTTTTTAAAGTACTTTTCCTCTTAGCATTCCCAACAACCTTTAAAACATAGCTAAGGTGTCACCTGATATGACCACTTTCCCGATCTCTACAGTTGTGACCTGGAGATATTAATTTCTTTCTCCTAAAATTACTTTGTATTACTTGTTAGCCATCTGAATACACATTTCATCCTATAGTAGAAAGTACATCCTCCAGGGCAGTGATTAAAACACACACATACACACACACACACACACACACACACACACACACACACACACACTACATCCTCAATGCTTAGGCCAATGCCCTAAAAATAATTGGCACTAAATAAATTCTTTTTAGATTGAAAGAAATTGAGTTGCATTAAATCATGTTCCTCTTCTTTTTTTTTATAAAAGAAATCCACATAATTTAATTTGAACCTAGGAATATACAATGACTTATCCTTTGTCAATATTCCCTAGCAGTAGAAACTTTCTTGTGTATGCATTCCTAATTCTTGGATCTATCTTTCTTGAATCCTATGATTTATCTAGGGATCCTCTTGTAGCTAACAGTGATTATTTGAGTAATTATGTGTTTGAGAATGGGATAAACTTTTTTTCCAGATGGGTAACTTGGGTCTTGATTGACTGAAGTAAGAACACAGAGTTAGACAGTAGCAGAACAGAGGATGAGAGAATAGAATTAACTTTGTTTCCTAGTAGTTGAAAGAGTTATTGAAGGCTTCTCACTTCTATGTCTCCTTGTCTACTTTTTTCTTGTGCAGGTCTACTGCTAGAATTTCTTCTACTCTACAGTGGTATCGAAGGAAGAGAAATCTAATAATGCAAACATATAGAGAAAAGCCATATGTCAATATAAACTATTCATCTCACACTTAGAACAAGATAAAGATAATGGGATATTTTTGTGAAAAGAAAAATGAGATATGAAAAAAATTTCGAGGAAGAATCTTCCTTCTGCTTTTTCTCAAGGCATGTATGTATACAAGTTAATTTAGGAGCTCAGGTTCTCTCCCTAAAAATTTTCATATTATTTCATGATGGCCCTAAAATGGTCAAGGCAATATTTTTCTTCCATATTACAGCAATAATCTAAAATATATATTTAGTTCCACAGTACTTTGTCTTACATTTTCATGGGATAGGTAGTAAAAGAATTATTATCCTCACCTTTACAGGTAAAAGCAGCTTTGGACTAATAGATAGAATGGTAGGTTTGTTACCAATGAGACCTGGATTCAAATCCTGCTTCTGACACAAGCCATTTGGCCCTTAGCAATTCTCTTGATCTCTCATTTTGTTACTTAGGAGTTTTCTGCTGTATCACAAAGAAGTGATCAGAAAAAAAAAAAAGAAATGATCAGCATTTTGTAGATGATAAAATTGAACTCAGATTTCCTGAATTCTACCATATTGCCTCTCATAATTGAAAAATTGCTCTGGTATTTATACAGGGTTTGCAAAATACCTACAATAACAATCTATAGCCTTTGCAATATGTTGAGCTGAAATGCCCTTACCTGTGAAATTTAGAAGAGAAGACTCTTGAAACTGCTCTTCTAGCAAATAGGAGAATTATTTATTTTTTCTCCCCTGAGGTGTTCTTCCATTATCATGTTCAAGGTCAAAATTGACTCTGCTATTCTAGCAGGAGGACATTTCCCTCCAGTAGCAAGTGACAGTTCATTTAGAGTTTTTGAATTTTTCAACTCCATCTTCTACTCTTCTTGACATTCTCCCAGCAGGAATCATTATTACATTGCTTATTTCAGTCTTGGATTGCATATAAAAGGTAAAGTGAAAGTGAATAAAAATTGAGGAGAGCAAATAGCTAGAGTTTGGGTTTGGGGAGTAGAGGAGAGCCAGAGAATTTGGAAAGAAAGTGAGTTATACAAAATGGCATCTTTGAAAGCTATAGCAATGAATGTTGTGCAAATAACTTTGAAGAGAAAAATTACTGGAGAAAATAAGAACTTATAAACTAGAGAGAATAATATACATGAAACATACTCTATTGAAAGCTACAAAAATTCCCTTTTACAGATACATTTTTTAAATTGTAACAATGAAATATCTGAGATCTAAATATGAATCTCAAGGGCTGCCTATTTGTCACAGAAGTCATTTTTCATCCTGTCATGGCCAGGAGTGAGCCACTGAGTTGTGGTAGCATTCATGCCATCAAGGCTGAATGGTTTTGGAAATAGGAGGTTGGTGCATATTATTATTTTGATAAGTTCTTCTCTGTGTCTCTTCCCATGTTCAAATATTTCCTTTTCAAACACAGCTCCAGTTCAGTGAGAGAAAGAAAACTGAGGATAATTCACCATTTTGTTAGCTTTGGAATAAGCCGATCTAAATTTTTAAAAATAAAAAAAAAATGTTCTCTTTTAATTTCCCATTATAGAAGAGTCATTTATTTCCACTTAATTTGGCTTGTTCCAGGCATTTTTTTTTTTACCAGCCCTATAACTACAGCTATATCAGTAGCAAGGAGAAGAGAAAGTCTAGATACTTTGGCAGTGATCCAAATGATTGGGGATTGCTCTACTTACCCAACTGGATATTTGCATATAGACTTTGGGGCTAAAAACAGACACAAAAAAATGTGTAGTTTTCACTTGAGGGAATGGGTAAACAAGTAGCCTTTACTGACATGGGAAATATCCAAGTCCTTGCTCCCTCCACTACAGTCTCTTCCCCTGGGATTCTATGTATAGCTCTCTGTCACTTAAAAAGCAAGATCTCATATTGGGATTTTATTTGTAAGTGATCACCTGAAATAAAATTTGGCAATTTTAGTTTTTCCTTTATTTTATTTTAACCAGAGTGGTGATTTTATCAGTTTAGAGAAGTTTTTGAATGAAAACTACAAAAATTTAGATCATAGGGTATATATTTAGAGCTGAAAGTAGCTTTAGAGTTTATCTAGCTTAACTACCTTGTCTTACTGGAGAAAAAAAATGAGGCCTATATAGTTTAAGTGACTTGCTTAAGGTCACACAGGTAATAAATATCAAAAGTGGGATTTGGCATGGATTCCTCTGATTCCATAGCCATTCATCTTCCCACTCTACCATGCTGCTTTACCTAGTATTTAATAATTATCAGTAATCAAAATCAGTTCAAAGCAAACTCTATCTTTGAAAGAAAGAGAATTCTGAAGTTTTAGTTTAACTTAGAAAGCATGTATTAAATGCTTGCTGTTTATAGAGCAATGAGCAAACACTAGGGGAGCTACCAGGTTGAGGGGGAAAAAACACTGAGGTAAACAGGGTTAAGTGACTTGTCTGTGTCCTATGTCCTATGCCATGGGTTAATCTTAATAGGAAAATGAGAAATATATACTGATAAATTTGCTTAAGGAATTTTTGTTATTGCTGCTGTTGAGTCATTTCAATCAGGTCTGATTCTTCATGACCTCATTTAGGGTTGTTTTTTTTTTTTTGGCAAAGATGCTGGAATGTTTTGCCATTTCCTTCTCAAGCTCATTTTGCAGATGAGGAAACTGAGGCATAAAGGGTGACGTGATTTGCCCAGGGTGAGACAACTAGTAAATGTCTGAGGTCAAATTTGAGCCCATGAAGATGAATCTTCCTGACTCCTGGTCCAACAGTCTATTCACTGTGCTACCTAGCTGCCCCTGCTTAAGGATTCAAATTACTTTCATTTATAATAATATATGGTAGGTCCATTAGAGACATGAAGAACAAAAAGATATGTGGGGATCTGAAGAAGAAGATCACTTAAGGCCTTCTTCAATCTGGATCAAATGTGTCTATCCTGTTCATTACTTCTCTCACATATTCTACATTCTATCCAAAGTGTACCACAAGCTGTCAACTAAACTTAGCATTCCATTCCTCATCTCCAAAGGAACCTCAAAGGTTATGTAGACCAACCCTTACATGCAATAGGAACTCCATGCACAGAATTCCTTACAAGTGGTCATCTGAACCTAATTTGAAGGTCACTGTGGCAGGGAAACCTATGACTTCTCCTCTAAGAGAGCCCATCTTGCAGTTGGATAGCTCTGTTTGTTAGAAAGTGAGTCCTTTATATCAAGCAGAATGTTTTGTACCCATAGTCCCCCACATCTCTTGAAAGAAGGGAGGTGCATTTTCTCTTCTTTTCAGAAAAATGTTTCTAATTATAACATTATTCTGGTATTTTTTGTTGTTATTTTTCATTCCATTTATGCTACACTACTCCTTGTGTATGTCATTTTCTGGTTCTGTTCATACACTGTGAATCATTTTGTGTAATCTTCACAGGCTTCTCTGAATTCTTCAGTTATTGTTTGTTCCCTTCTTTCTTTTGTTATTGCAATATTATTTCACATCTAAGAGTGTCAGTTTATTTATAGTCATCCTTCACACAGTAACCATGTACTCTAAAAAACTGCACTCTAAAAAAATTATTTTGGGGGGGGGGTCTTTTCTTTTATATTAACTGTGCTTTGCTCTAGCAAAGAATTCTGAAAAATATGCAGTATCAGTAGCCTTTACTATGCAAGATGGTCAACAATAGAGATGGAAAAAGATAAATATACAATACACATATACACACTATATGCACATATTTATATAAACTTGACATATTATACACATGTATGCACATATATACACACATGCACTTGTGCAAATATGTATGTAGATATGTGTTTGAATATACACATATTAGGGCTTTGACATAGTTCATTTCTTAAAGATTCATGCTGTAAGATGCCCTCATAATGTGGTCCTTTAGTTAATTCAGTAAATAAGCTCTATTTTGTTTGGGGGGGGGGGTAATTTTGTCTTACTTATATTGAATTCTCCCAAGAAATGAATCACATTTCTACTATGTATCTAAGTAACTTCTGAAGCATACAATCTGGATTTTTATCCCTATGGTGATTTGTGAGTATCATTTGCTCATTAAGGAGACATGAAATAAATATTTCATCTTAAAATCTCTAGTTTTTGTTAGTAAGGGATTACACTTTTAAAAATTCTAGTAACATTTCTTTATGTCAAGCTATATAAAAATGATTTAAAGGTCATATATTACTTTTAAAAAAATTCCCTTTATCAGACGATATGTGATAGCTAAAATGAGCCTCGAAATAATATTTTAAATACATTAAATATTTATCAGACACTTCAAAGTAGATGATATTTTATCATTCATCAAGCATGGTACTTAGTGTGCTATTTCACCCTGTCAATGGCTAAATAAGTTGCATTTCCATCCTGTTACATAGGCTAGAAAATAATCAAATAATGTATATATGTTATTGGAACCAAATCTATGGTACAGCACCAGTATTATTTGTTGTCTATAGTAGCTGATGATGTCAACTGCTTAAAATCATTGTATTTTCAATTTTATATTTGTATGTTAAGGCAATTCCAATTTGGAAACTCAATTTATTGTCAAGAATCATTTTAGATATATGTTAATATTTTGATCAGTCTACTTCAAAAGGCAAAATAGACTAGAGAAAAATGACCTCTTTCCATTTTAACCAATAGAAGAAATGTTAATAAAATTCCTCTCTGGAATTCTTCCACAATTTAGTCATTAAAAGTACTAATCTTTTGGCCTTGGCAACAGTGCATCTCCTGGCAAATTATACACAGTAATTGCTGACACATATTGAATTCTCCTATTTGAAAGGAGTATGTAAAAGGAGTACACACACACACACACACAGCATCCCTTGATGATCATATATGACACTTAACTCAAAAGTAATGTCAATCTTCTTTCTTGATGATTTTGTCTCCTACAAAATTAAAATCCTACCAATAGTTCATACAATGAAAATGTAAATACTGAAAGATAACAAAATCATATTATACTCTTTGCTTTTCCTGTTTGTATTTAGGACTTCTAGGTCATGTACACCAAAGAATCTATCATCAAACACGGTTGCAGTGGTTTGCAGTGATGATCACAAATAAGACCTACCTCCTGTCTTCAATTTTATACTCCCTTCTTTCCTTCACTACCTTCTGGTGTAGGATTCTTCCAACTTTCAATGCATTTACAGGATAAAAATGTCTGATGCTTTCTAATTCTATGAAGTTAGTTTACAGAGTGACAGAGAGAGAAAAAGAAGAGCATTCTCCTGAAACTTTCAAGGTCCTTTAGGAAAATAGGAGATGAGCTGAACTATTATGACACATTTTTTATGTTCATTAGCAAAAGGAAGCATGTACTATTGAACAGTCAGACCTGTGGGGGGTCCCAGTCATTTTGAAATAAGAGATCAGTGGTGCCTTAGAGATAGCTTCTTTTTTTGCGGGATAACTTCTCTTACCCAACCACACCATTTCTATATACTTGCAAATATAATAGCCCCAATTTTGTCTGTTCCTCACACCTGGCTCAGTATAGAACTGAATTGCACCAAAGATATACCAGTTGAGCACTGAATGATCACACAATTATGAAGAAGCAGTCTGACAACTTGATTAAAAGCTAGCTTCCTTCTTTTGGTAGAACCAGTAGTCTAGAAAGTGACAGTTTAGAAAGAAAAATAAGCATTTTCAATGCTGCTAGACAAACTTTCAATATACCAACCCCACAAATGCTTTATAGCAGTAATGAGAGATTATTTAGGTAAGCCAATATAGATTATTCAGAAGACCCAGATTTTCTTAATGAAAAAAATAAATTGTACTTGACATCAGGAAAGATAAATGCAAATCTAGTCTCAGGTGCTGCATAGCTCTTTAAAGGTAAATAATTCATAGAGCCTCTCTCCAGCCCCACCCCAATCCCCCTGTCCCTGTTTTCTCATCTGGACAACAAAGAGCTACGGATATTTGTAACATGTATCTCACAGGGCTTCTTTGCTTTGCTAGCCTTAATACTTTTGATAAATTCGGATTTTTGTGGTTGTTTTCTAACAAATGCAGTTACTTGGAGAGTCACTTGACAACACACCCCAAGATTTTAGGACAAGCTCATAGTTAGAGCCTAACAAGAAGAAGATTCTACAAAGATATTTGTAGAAAGCATCATGAGCTTGTCATGCAATTGTGTTTTCATTCAATCAGTAAATTTTTGAGGATGATACTTTTTCAGGAAACAGATGTCTACCCATTTTCCTTATGTGCCCCCAAATATAGTTTCAGTCCAATGAGAGTCATATGGATTTAAGTTCAGCTGTTCCATTTTTTGGTGGCATCCCTATTACCACTGTGATTTCCTGTTCAAAACTTCATTTCTAGATGCTTTGTCTCATCAGTAGGAATTGAGATTAGGAAAAAAAAAAAAGGCTTGATATAACTCTGCCACTGAAGAATTTTCTATGCCTGAGAATATCTGTGTAAAACTATAGAGTGTACATTAGTTGGCAATTTGGCATGCTCCATGTAAGGAGATCAAATGGAGACGGAAGAGATTCATGGTGGTTTCACTTGGACGATTTTAGCAATCTTATTCTTTTGTATTGCATATTTAACCTTTCTGTGACGTGCCTTTTTTTTCTCCTGTGGGAGGAATACAAGTAACAGGCCAAAGCAAAGCTCAGCCAACATGTCAGATAAGCAAGGCCTCTGAGATTTTTTATCCGTAGATATGTTGTTAATTACAAATAACTTCACCCATTTTTTTCTCAGTGGATTGCCTCAAATTAGATAAAATATATAGTCTTTTTTCTATTTTGCTGCTGATGTTTTGACATGCTATATGATCATCTTCTTTACTTCTCTGTTTCTAAATCATCTTCCATATGTTCAGCATTAACAGCTGGTAATTATTTTAATGTAGCATAAAGATATTTTTAATGAATGTGTGTTTTGGAATTAAAACATTTATCTCATACCTTTATATTATTAGAATGTTATTTTTATTCTAGGCTAGGCAAGAATTTAAATGCAATGAGAAGAAAAACAAGTCCCCAGTAATGGAGTGCCATCTACTTTGTTTCTGTTAATGAAACACCATTCATTTTTTCCCCTTGCAGTTTGGTGCTACAAATTGCATTCTTGACTTTTACTCATGTCTCTGATAACTTGGAATTCATTTTTTTTTTTCCTATCTGGCCATTCAACTTACCAAGCCCAGTGGAAAGAACCATTGCCTTTTCATGACAAGTGAGTTTTGAAATTTGTCTGGCACTTAACAGCTCATTGTGTTTTGTTTTGTTTTTTTTTTGTTGTTGTTGTTTGTTTGTTTCATTTCATCTCATTAACTATAATTATGTCATAACTAAATACATATGCTGCTTTGGTTCAACTGTATTCCTGAGACCACCATATCTTCCCTGTGGTTTCCTTTTGTACACAATCTTTTCAAAGTACTTGATTCATTCCTCGTTAAACAAATGCAAGTTTAATCTGTAGATGAGAAAACATAAGAAGTGAGAGCTATCTACACATATGTGAAGAACTGCTGTCCAGAAGAGGAGTTGGACATACTCTGATTGGCTTCAGAGAACAACAATGAGTATAACTTACAAAGGGGCAAAGCAGATTTAAGTTCAATGTAAAGGAAATAAGTCTTAAAGATAAAACTATCTAAAAATACAATGGAATTCTTTAATGGATAGTGAGTTGTCATTCACAGAAAGTCATCAAGGGAAAGCTTAAATTACTTACTGTTTGACATAATGGATTCCTGGTTAGATACTGGTTGGTGTTTTCCAGTGTTGGGATTCTATGATTTTGTGAAATAGTTATTGGATGCCTAGGATGTGTAAGTTATTAAGGTGGTAATTGGGGGAAGAGAGGAAGGTAGACAAAAAATAAAACAATGTTCTTACACCTACACTCACTAAACAGAAGCTAGTTGTGGAAACAAGAATTTACACTCAAAAAAGTTCAATAATAAAAATGGCATCTACATATCACAAGGCAATATGTGATTAATAGCTACATGAGTGGTTTGGAAAGTTTTAGCAGTACTTGAGAAGAATAAGAGATCATTTGCAACTGGAGTGAGATAAGAAGGGTCATGAAAGATGGAATACTAATCGGACACATGAAAATGATCTGAGAGGATAACCTAAGGCAGTGGTGGGTAGGAATGTTGACAAAGACATGGAATTGGGACTGTGTCTGGTTTATTTAGAGGATAAATCTGATCACCCAGATGGTTTGTATATCAGAAATTGTGAGGAAGAAAGTGGCAAAGGTAGGATGAGTTCCAACAGTTAAGAGACCTCAGCAGCCATCTAGGCCAATGAATATGTAAAAGAAATCCCCACTGTAATATCACCACCAATTGACCATCTAACTCTATTCAAAGACTCTAAGGAGAGGGAGCCTACCACCTATTGATTCAGCCTGTTCTACTTTTGGGCAACTCTAATGTTGGGAATTTTTTTTAGCAAGGAGTCAAATCTGCATCTTTATAACTCCCACTCATTCCTCTTGGTTCTGTCCCATCTTGGGCCAGACAAAACAATTCCTCCCATGATGGCCCTTCAAATTCTTGAAGAGAGTTTTCATTTCTCTCCCTCATCCCAAGTCTTCTCCATGCTAAATGTGTCAATTTCCTTCAAGTAATATCTCATATTACATAGACTCAAAGCCCTTCATCATCCTCATTGCCCTCTATTGTATACTCTCAAAATTACTAATACTTTTCTAAAAGTGTGGCACCTAGAGCTGAACACAGTACTCTGGCTAAGTTTCAACTAGTACCTCAGAGTAATGCTATCACTTTCCTATCTCCAGAAGTTGTAGCTGTCGATACAGGTGAAGGCCACATCAGGTTTCTTTGTTGCCAAATCTCCCTGTGAGCTCATTAAGCTGACATTTTACTAACCCTTCCAGTCTTTTCCAGAACAATTGCTCTTTTTCTATGCCTCTCTTCCCAGAACTGTTATGGGGATCATATGAGATAATAATAACAGCTAGAATTTATATAATGCTTTAAGGTTTATGTCATCTCTTCTGATCCCCATTACAACCCTGTGAAGTCTGTGCTATAATCTCCATTTTACAAATGAAATTGAAACAGATGAGGTTAAATGACTTGTCCAGGGTCAAACAGCTAATTTTGTTTGTTAGGCTGGATTTGAACTCATTTCTTCCTGACTCTGAATCACCTTAAATAAAATGCCAAATATTTTTTCAAACCTTAAAGTACTACATACATGCAAAATATTCCTATTAGTATTGATTTATTATGGCTGTTGTTTTAAGCTTTTGCAATCAATTTCTTTTGCACCCAAATGTAAGACTTTACATTTATCCTTAGTGAATTTCATCATTTTAGATTTCACTCAATGCACAGTCTTGCTAAGATCTTTTTGAATGCTGGCTCTCTTTCATCCTCTGTGTTAGCTATCCCTTCCAACTTTGTGCCATATTTATTTAGGGTATGATTTGATTTGAAGGTATTATGATTTGAGGTACCATCTATATTTTTTATCTAAGTTATTGATGAAAAATGTCAAACAATACAGGATCAAACAAAGATCTCTGGAGCATTCCACTGGATACTGCCTTTCACATTGAAATAGATCACCTATTCTTAGAGTTCAGTCTTCAGACCAACCCAGAATTCACCTAATTGTGTTGTCATTTGCATCTCCATAACAGCAGCAGTAGATACTTTATCTACGAGAGCAAGAGTTTTCATGGTGTATATAAGACATTAATGATGGTTTTCTGTACATGTGAGATATGCTAGTTTTCTTCCACTGTAAAAGTATGATTATAAGATATAGAGGTATTATTCATTTTCTGAATAAGCCTATCCTTTAGAGCAATTGACTTGGCAGGTTTAAAACAACTTGAGGAATATATTTCTTGTTTTGCATCATGTGTATGTTCCTTTAAAAAAAAATCTAGCATTTGTTGGGTCGCAGTTTTACTGGAATGTACAGATAATGCTTTATAAAAGCTAACTTGTAAAATAAGGATAATAAATATAACTGTAAAGATATCAGAATTATTAGAGACATGCCCTTCTCTCTCTGGATTTCTGCTTTTCACAACCTCTTCTTTAATTGAGGCTACTTCGTTTAATTCTAACGAGTGTATGAAGATATTTCTAGCAGCTCTTTTGATGTTAGCCAAAAATGGAAAATTAGGAGGTATCCTCCTATTGGGCAATGTCTAATTATATTACAGCATATAAGCATGTGAGGGATATTATTGTATCATTAGAATTGATGAAATGGACAATTCCAGAAGAAATTGGGAAGACCTTTATGAAATGAAGCAAATCCAAGTGAACAGAACTAGGAGAAAAGTTTGTAAGTTAACATTACAGAGAAAAGTAATTTTAAAAAACTTTAAAACCAGTCAATGCAATGATAAAGTCTTAAAATAATGAAGATGAAAAATGTCATTCATCTCCTGACAGAGAGGTGATGAAATTAAGTGAAAAGAAAGGCATGGATGATGAGGGTCTTTGTTTTGCCACACTATGGACATATGTATTGAAGGATTTTATTTGTTTGTTTCTGTTGAGGATGGTAGTAGGAAGGATGGATTAATTTTTAAAAAAATATTTGTTATTTGAAAAATAAAAAATAGTCATTATTTTTAAGAAAGAATTTTTTGGGGGAGAATATATGCCATTTAGCAAATGCTAGCATTAATCTTACAAAATCAAGACTTACAAGGAAATATACCAATATGATGTTATCATAAAAGATATTCCTTAATCTTTACAATGGGAATAATTATGTATTTCCCAGGGCTTTTATGAGGCTCAAATGAGAAGATGTATTTAATGCATATTCAAAACAGTAAAGTATTATATACTGGTCATAAGTCAGTGGGATATATTAAATACAAAAATAATTAAATCAATTAATCTTTTTGATCAAAGCAATATTCAGGGGAAAATAGGAATTTGCATCTTTTTTGTCAATTGGTATGATTTATTCTCATTATTAAATGAAAAGAAAGTGAGTTCTTGAAAACTAGTTTTTCTGGGATATGCAGTATTTTCTAGTGAAAGCTTATGTCCTCTTCCTTCCAGCCCCATTCTCTGCCTACTTTATTTCCCATGCATTTAAAATATTTTGCCTGTTAGAGCTATTTCTTTTCCATCTTCCTAGGTCATGAATTGACCCAAATAAAACATAAGTATTCTTAAAATCAAAAGAATGGTGGTATATTTAGTGAGTTTAAAGAGAAGTGGTATTGACTCTTTAAACAGAGAAAGAAAGACTAGAGGACAGCAGATAAAGGTTAGCTTCATTTAGAATCCTTTTTTTAAAAAACTTAAAGAACTAAGAAAGTTGGGAAAGAAGAATATTCTGCAAAATTTATTGTTCACTAAAGTAGCAATGGAAAAGCATCATTATATGCCAGGTGAAAACTGGTGACATTTAGGCCATGTTGACAACGGTGAAGTGGAAAATTGAAGCAATTATCCAAATTGTTCAGGTTAAAAAAAATTAGGTTATTGAGACAAAACTATCTTTTAGACTGGAATTAGCAAGACTGTTTTTAACTCCATTCTTCATGTGTGTAGTAGGGCGTGTTCCTCCTTCAAATTGGGCCTGAGTTCTAATAGGCATTAATGAGTTTGGAAGCTTTTCCTTCTTTACAGAAGGAAAAAAAAAATCAATCTTGATTGACAAATGGACCCTTCTGTTTTATGTTTTATTGTTTTTAAAGATCAAGGCTTTGATTTCTAGCCAGCTGGCTTTCCAGAAAGGACCTTAGCATTGCTGAGTACTGATTAAAGAGCAGTGGGATATGGTGACTCTTTTGTGTGGCTCCCTCCTGAAAGGTAAAGATGCCAGAATTACAAAGATCATAGAAGTGTTTGTTACAAGCTGTAGGATCAATGTGGTCTTGTGAGCAAATCCAACTTTGGGACAAATCAAGCACTGAATAAATACAAGCAACATCATGAAGTGGGTTAATTCCTTGTGTTTTTATGGAGATGACTTTATCAAAGAACTTAAACTTAGTTCATAGTGAAATATTTGAGTACACTGGGGAGAGGATGGGAACCTAAGAATGTTTTGCTAGTATAGGGTATGTTCTGACAGTATTGGCCTAGTTAATGCAGAACGTTAGTGATATTTTCCCCACATCTTTCTAGGACAGAAGGAAATAGCAAAGCATTTGATTTTTGAGTCTCATTAAGTTTAGTAGATTTAAGGCACTTAGGTAGGTTGGTTAGTGTTTTTCTGTGATTAGCTTGGTTAGATTTGCTAAAATTCTTCCAAATCTCTTGGCATTGACAGTCTCAATTAATAATCCTTGTTCAAAGAAAAAAACTCACTGTTCCAATTACATTTAAGAAAAAAAAAAAAAGCTGGTTCATTTCAGTATTCCCAGATGTTTATTATTAGTTTCCAGAACATTAGCCTCTGCTGGTGTCCTTTTTAAAATGCTGCATGATGTTTTGGATAGACAGCTCCTTTGCATATATCTATATAGCTAATAAAATATTTGTCTTTAATTTGCATTAAATGTCATATACAATTCAAAATAAATGCAAATGTGTTGTGTGTGTATTGCTTGCACATGTGTGTATTTTTTTAAAAATAAAATAAGACCTGGGATTTCATTGCTATAGGGAACTTTCACTGAGAAAATTTCCTCTGCCAAAGCAGGTTGGCACTTGGTAGATTATTCAGATACTTAGAGAGTTAGGTTGGACCCTGCAATGTTAAGAACTGAAATCCTCAAACCAATATGTGTCAAAGACAGGACTTTAATTCAGGATATCCTGATTCTGAGGTCCAGTATCTATACCTACATGAATATATCATACATATACATGTGTGTGTATTCATTTGTATTTCCTTTGTCTCCTCTCTCCCTTCTCTGTATCTGTCTCTCCATATACACAACACACATATGTGTATATTCAGGGGATCAAAAAGGTCATTGAAATATTAATAAATCTGCTTCCTTTGGGAAGAAAGAAATTTCTCATTTGTGAAACCTTATTACAACTTTTCTAAAGTAACTAGATGTTACTTTTCAAATGTGTAATTTTTGTTTTTAAGTCAAATGCTTATGAGATAGCTTTTAGTTGATACGGGGGTCTATGGAAAGAAACTAAGAATTTTAATCACTATACTTGTTTGAGATCTTTTCATAAAAATTCCTGAGAAGAGATTTATAGAGATACAATATTAAGTAATCTTCCTTTTCTTCTGGGGACAATATGTTATGTGTATCTTGTTATCTTACTTCTCGAGATTTGTTTACATATAATACTAACATTTTAGTTTGGTTCAGTAAACATGTTTTAATCACCACTTTTGTTCACAATGTTTAGTTATGCACTGGATATAGAAAATAAAAAATAAAATAGCCCTTGTTCTCAAGGAGCTTACTTTCTACCTAGGGAGATAACATTACAGATATATGTAAATTTATAGTGATTTGACAAGGGAGATAACATTAACAACTGGAAGGGCAACTTTACAGAAGAGGTGATATTTGAGTTTAACTGAGAAGGAAACTAAAGGTTTAGAAAGGAAGAAGTATATTCCAGACATGAATGATAACTTCTTACAAATGCATAAAGATAGAATATCGAATGTCAAGTTTAGGAAATATGCTTAATAGAATATTGGGCAAATGAAAAGAAACAATAAGAAAATTGTAAAAGTTAGTTAATGCCAATTTGCAACTAATTCAGGAGGCACTAGGGAACTAAATGGTTGTTGTTGTTGTTTTTGTTGTTTGTTTGTTTGTTTAACACATAGAGTAAAATAGTGACTCCTATAACAAATGGTAAGATTATTTGAACAACTGGATGGGACATCTATGAGAGATTCTCTAAGTATTCAGTTGCATCAAGCCTTGGGGAAATCCTTAGTATTTTAGGAAATACATTGACTAAGCACATAGATTAGAAAAACACAGCGGGTTAAAAGAAAAAAAAAGATTTCAGAGACTATGGCATGGGGCTAAATGAATTAATTTGTGCAAGTGCATATCTTAGACAAACATGAAAGACCAAAATTTAGCTGCACCCAAATTGAATAGGAAGCAGAGATTGGACTACATTGTTTTGGGAAATTTCATAGTGCATTCAGTGGTTTCAAACTGTTTTCTGCTTTAAAAGCCAATCTCTTTCATGTCAGTAATGCTACATGGTTACAGATTACGAAATACCATGATTTCAGTAGAAATAAAGTAACAAATGTCCCACAAGACAACACAAAGATGCATATGGAACAAAAGATTGGGAGTATATTCTGAACAAAATTTCTAAATAAAGAAGTGAATTTTTAAAAAAATTATTGATCCTATTTATTACTAGAAATAGGTATGGGCTACTGACTAAATGAGAATAAGGAACAACCAACAAATAGTATGGTTGCTACGTTGACTGAAGACAATAAATTGATAATTCACTTTTACCTAGCATTGTAAGGTTGTAAAGTGGTTTCTTTACTAACATCCTGTGAGCTATGTGATTCAACCATTACATTGACAACTGACAAAAGAAGAAACAGTGGCATGAGTTACTTGGAGAAGGAAAGTGATTTTAAGTCCTGAAGCTAATAATGATACTAAGTTACATTGCAACTTAATTCTTTCGCTTAAAGGTCAGAGCTCCTTCCAATGGACCATGGAGGCACTGAGTAGTTTTTCCATGTAGAAACGTTGAGGCAACATTAACAGAAATTGCAAAGCATCTGGGGAAGGTTATCATCCATGCCAATGACATAATGCACCTCCACAATATTCAAATGAATTAATTGTCCATTAATTCATTTGGCATGAATCTCTAGTATGCTAATCAGCTTTATTTTGTGGGGAAAATTTGTTTGATTCTTCCTCAATTAGATTCTATAGTCCCATGGTCTAGGTCAAATACTTTTAAAAACTGAAATGTTCTGGAAAACTGCACTAGCACAGAATAGGAAGGAATGATTGATAGTTATTATAGAGTGTAGAGTGCTTCATCTCAAGTCACATTTCTGAAGACTCAAAGGTTCTTCATAAAAAAAGCACCAATTTCATAAACTGGATCTTTTATCAAATAACTCCATCAGAAAGGCCAGATACGTTTTCCTGCCAGTACAGGATAATAGAAGGTTATCAAAGTAGATTACTCTACTTGGTCATTCTTTTTCTGCCCCTTCCAATACAAGCTTAAGAAACTTTTATAGAAATTTTTCATAGACCACATCTTCCATTATTATCTCACACATAAACTATCAGACTCTCTTTGTTCAGAGAACATGTGTTTGTGAAATTAATGAGACTGATCATTTTCCAAACTTTAATTTTGCCGGATGTACTTAGGTATCTTCCAGATGTCTATTGCTCAGGGTGAGGGCATAGTGTTTCTAATGAGTATTTGCTCAAGATCTATTCCATAATAGTTAGTTACTCACTGATATGAGTATGTATATATTTTCCACTTGATCTTTCTATGGTGGTCTACTTAAAAAATAAGAGTGGAAACCTATTTTGGGCACTATAGTGAAAATGAGATGATGATATATTTTATTGATAATTGGTTTTATTAATTACTTCTGGAATATTACCCATTTTAAAGTTTGAACTCTGATTTACTCTGAAAATTGACTAAAGATTATTAAATTTTTAAGAAAAGAAATAGTAAATAGATTGTCATTTTATTATGATTATGATTATTATTAAGTATGATGGAGATAGTATCTTATAACAGTAGGGCTATTGAATAGAAGTCAGTATCCTCAATTCTCTGACACTTCCTAACTTTGTGATTTCAAGAAAATATAAATTTTCCAAATATTTATAAGATAACAGACTCATAGCTAGTTAGGGACTATCTGGTCCAATACCTTAATTTTACAGAGGAAGAAACTGAAACCCAAAGAGATCAATTGACTTGCCCTAAATCACATTAACAGTAAGGGATAGACCTGAGATCTGATTACAGGTCCTCTGACTACAAATAAAACAATATTCCCATTCTGCATATTTTTAGGCTTTAGCGTTTCTTATCTATCAAGTATCTATCCTAGTGGTATCTGTGGGTTTTGCCTCACAAAATATTTTCCTAGAACTCTTTTTGGCAGTCAAGACAGCAGAGTGGAGAAAATGCTTTACTTAGCTCTCCCAATATTCTCCTCCAAACAACTTTAAAATAATGCCTTCAATCAAATTCTGGAGTGGTCAAGTTAACCAAAGGTCAGAGTGAGACATTCTTCCAACCCAAGATGTTATAGAAGGAGAGAAAGATGTGTGATAGAGGGGAGGAGGCTTAGTAGTTCCAGATTTCAAACTATATTACAAATAATAATCAAAGCCATTTGGTATTGGCTAAGACATAGAATGGTGGATCAGTAGAATAGATTAAGTAAGAAATACATAGTAGTAAATGACCACAGTAATCTAGTGTTTGATAAACCCAAAGATTCAAGCTTTTGGATTAAGAACTCAGTATTTGACCAAAAAAAAAAAAAAAAAACCAACAACTGGAAAGCAGTTTGAAAGAAACTTACAGTGTATACCAAGATAAGGTCAAAAAGTACAAATCATTTAGACATAAAGGAGGATATCACAAATAAATTATGGGATCATGGAAAATGTACCTGTCAGATCTATGCATAAGGGAAGAGTTTGTGACCAAACAAAAGATAGAGATATAAAATGAATAATTTTGATTACATAAAATTAAAAAGGTTTTGTACAAATAAATCAAATGAAGCCAAAATTAGAAGGAAAAGCAGAAAACTGGGGAAAAATTGGAAAGCAAGTTTATCTGATAAAGGTCTCATTTTTCAGCTGTATAGTGAACAGAGCCAAATTTATATAAAAATAAGAGACATTAGTCATTTAATAAATGATCAAAGGATATGAACAGGCAGTTGTCAGAAGAAGAAGAAATCAAAGCCATTAATAGTCACATAAAAATGTTCTAAATTGTTACTGATTAAAGATATGAAAATTAAAACAACTCTGAGGTATCATCACACACCTATTAGATTGGATAACATGACAGAAAAGGAAAATTACAAATACTAGAGGGTATATGGAAAATGGAGCTAAGAATGCACTATTGAAGCAGTTGTGAACTGGTCCATCTGTTCTAGAAAACAATTTAAAACTATAGCTAATGGGCTTTAAAACTATGCCTACCTAGTGGGGCAGGTAGGTGGTGCAGTGAATAGAGCACCAGCCCTGGAGTCAGAAGGACCTGAGTTCAAATTCAGCCTCAGACACTTGACACACTTAACTAGTCATGTGACTTTGGGGAAGTCACTTAATCCCAATTGCCCTACAAAAAGCAAAAAAAATATATATACTTATCCTTTGAGGCAGTAATACCAATATTAGATATATCCAAAAGAGATCGAAGAAAAGGGAAATGGACTTACTTGTAGCATCTCTTTTTTTGGTGGCAAAGAATTGAAAATTGAAGGGATGCCTATCAATTGGGGAATAGCTGAACAAGTTGTGGTATATGATTGTGATGAAATACTATTCTGCTATAAGAAATAATGAGCAGGATGGCTTCAGGAAAACCTGGGAAGACATATATGAACTCACGCAAAGTAAAGTGAGCAGAACCAGGAGGACATTGCACATAGTAACAGCAATATTTCAAGGATGATGAATTATGAAAACTTTGTTACTCTGATTAAGACAATAAACTAACACAGTTCCAAGGCACCCATGATGGAAAGTTTACCCCATCTCCAGAGAGAGAACTGATGAATTCTGAATACAGATTGAAATATACTTAAAAAAAAAAAAACCAAACAACTTTATATTGATTGATTTATTTTGTCTGTGTTTTCTTTTGACACATAGAATGGAACTATATTTTGTAGGACTTCATTTCTATTATCAATATAAAATCACATCCCTTCTTCAAAGAGGATAGAGATAACGGAGGGGGAGAATTTGGAATTAAAATTTTTTTAAAATGTTAATTTATTTGCATCTAATCGGGAATTATTTAATGACATAAATAAAACTCATTTTTTTAAAGAATGTTTTTTAAATTTTGAAGTTTTAAAAATGTTAGTTATTGCTGTTATGATCACTGTCATTGTTACTCATTATTAAGGAGTGTGAATCTCTGATTTTTTCGTAGTTCGATCTCTTACTATGGGAACTTCCTCTACTGATATAGACTAGCAATTGTTCTGTTATTTTGAATCTTTTTTTTTCTTTTTTTTTTTTCTTTTTTGGAGGGGGGAAGGCAGCGCATTTGGGGTTAAGTGACTTGCCCAAGGTCACATGGCTAATAAGTGTTACATGTCTGAGGCCGGATTTGAACTCAGGTACTCCTGACTCCAGGGTTGGTACTCTATTCACTGTGCCACCCAGCTGCCCCTACTTTTGAGTCTTAGTGCATTTTCTGAAGGGTACCAAGAATTTAAGTGTTTTGCCTATGGGCACTCAGCTAGTACCTATCAGAAGCAGGTTTTTAGTCCAGGTATCCTTCATTACAAAACTCATCTTTAATCCACAAGGTCACACCATGGTACTTCACCTGCACTAATTTTTACAAAATATAAAAAGAAAAAAAAAATCAAAGGTGTCCATTATAAATGTGATAATCGCCTTCGATAATGTAGACTTTCAGCTCATGCTTCTGCTTAAAGGTTGGTTCCTTTAACATACTCAGTTGGTCAGATCTTGTTGTCAGGATGCTATTTTCAATGACAACATCAGTGTATTGAGTGTCAGCACAACAAACCACTATTTCATAATTTTACACTATGAGGAGACATCATCAGTCATTTCCACAGATACCAATTTGTAGAAAAATCTTATATCTTGAGAAATATAATTTGCATAGAAAGAATAGCATAATGAATCTCTGGGTCAAAATGAATGTAGTTGCTAATTGCCTTTTTGACTGTTTTGTTTGAAATTTCCATATATAACAGCCTTTTAGATTTGTTTTAAGTGATCAGTTTCCAGGTCCCAGGTTCAGAAAGCAACACATGCTGTTCCAATGCATTATGCAGAGCTTACATCAATTAATAGCAGAGTTCAACAATGCTGATTCAATTTCATCAGGTACTATAATTGTAGATTATACTTCTCCTGGCTTCTATGGTGTGGGAATCATAAGTGTATGAAATCTTGAATCAACATTTCTTTTTATGTTGCATAAACATGACTGAAAGTCTAAAGATAAGTAGATGAGAAGAGGCGTAATGAATAGTTGTAGCATTGTTCATTAAATATCATGGTGGTTTTTTTGCCATGAAATGTGCCACTCATTACTTTGCTTTCCCCTCCTAGTCTGTCAGTCTCCTTCCCCTTTGGACATACCCACAGCTTTAATTGTTCTAATACAGAGAAAGTTTCTCTCTTTGAACAATGGGGCATCTCTCATTCCCTTTCTTCCAAGTTCTCTTTCTGGGAGGTTATATTGCATACTCAAGGAAGAGAGGATTGTAATAAACCATACTAGTGTAACAATACTGGGATATGAAGATCTTCCATGCCCCTTGAACTTGCTGACATAGCAGGAAGAGGTGGAGCAAGAGAATGCCAGAACCAAGCTAGTCTCAGTGCAGTGCTGATTGGAAGTGGCGGCAGAGGCAGAGGCTGCAGTTGCTGTGCGAACTCCTTTTTCTTTGAGCTGGCCAGAATCTCTGCTAAGAACTCCTGCTGAGGACTGCCAGGGATGGGAACTGCCGGGGAACGGAGCTGCTGGGAGCAAGCTGCCTGGACGACTGAGCAGTTGCATGCGTGAGGAGAGGAGGATCTTTGCCTGAGGTAGCCTGTCCTGTTCTGAAGGCTTGAGAATGTGGGTGTTTACTACTTTAACTACATGTGCCAACTTCATAACTACCGTGTTGGCTTTCACTTTCTGGTTTTGGGACTCAGTTTTCTGGTATTTAAATGAATGCTCTAGCTATATTTCTTATGTAGAGAGCCTGTTACATTTTGTGATTAATAACCATATCAGCATATTTATAGTTACTGTAGGCATTGTGAATACTGCATTGCTGATACAACTACTAAACTGAATTTTCTATGCCTTTGATGAAAATGTCAAAGTGTATATAAATTTTTTGGTTAAAATTCTAGGAATACTGGAGCTCATTAGGGTAGAGCTAGTATGTAATTGGACAACCGATTACACATATAAATTATGAAGTTTGAAACGTACACAGGAATGATAAAAGCAATTTAAAGTCCTTTGGGCCATCAAAAGTATTTTTCCCAATTGATGTTGAATAATGAAGTCTTAGAAAAATATTATAAAAATAATGTGTTGAAAAAGAATGAATTACTAACTTCACCATTATAAGGAAGCTCCTAGAGGTCTGGGGTTTCTTAGTCTTTTGTATCACTCTATAGTGTTGGATGAAATTTTACATCACAGTGAGAATAAATACACTTCAATGTTTTCCGGTACTCATTGCAATAAACCATCAATATGTGATATTAAACTTGTCAAGTCATACTTCTTCCATTGCTAAAAAATATAAGCCCTAAGGCTTGAACATGAATTAAAAATAAATTCTCCTCTCGTCAAGCTCAGGTACAAATTCGCCTTCCTTTGACCTTTTTATGTCTTTTTTTTTTTTTTTTTTTTTTTGTATGTGTATATGTGCCCTTGTTCACCACCAGTTCATTGCAGAAATTTCAACTCCTGGTGTACAATAATAGTTTGGATTTGGTTATGAACTGATTATATTTTATGTTTTGACTTAGTGTTTTACCCATGATTATGAAGTTAAATGGTATGAAGAACTATGTAACAGTTGGTGTTGTTGTTTTCATCTATTTCAGTTCCTGAGGACTTCAAACAAAGTTTAAAAAATCTGTTAATTTCCCTCCAATATTTTTAAATGAAAATAAAGAAAATAATCATTAAATAAGTAATGTGATTAAATAAGTATTTTCATTAATTTTGGTAGGATATTTCAACCTTGGAGTTTGTTTTTCCTAATATATTTATCTCATAGCCAGTAACCAAAGTATTGGTATTTCTTATACTCTATTACTTCAATGCATATTCTTTATACTCATGGTTAATTTCAGTCCCTTTGATATTTCTCTACTCATAATCGCTAAATCGTAATTTAGTTTCATTTTTATTCCTATTTAGTCTTGTTACTATAACCAGTACCTTCAATAATAACTTTCACCCTTGAATATCTTAATTTAATGGCACATTGATGACTCCTGACCTTGAGTGATTTTTACCACATTCCTCTTCTCTTTCAGTGTGTAAGTTCATAAACAGTTGTAAGAATCACAAACCTTGTTTACATGTTTTGACCCACCATTAACCTATAATCTTCTTGAGAGCAGACATTGTATTGTGTCTATTTATCCTTAGACCCAGCTGGGTCTTGCATGTAGTATCTACTTATTAAGTGTTTGTTGAACAAATTTATATTTTAGAAGTTTTGATCTTTTGGTAGAGGGAATGATTTTATGGCTCTAATTCTTACACTGATTATATAAGACAAATGTGGCAGAAAATGTTTTGCTTAATGGAATGGGTGGATTCCTTTTATGCATTTCCTTAGAAAGCATAAAACTCTTTGGGTTAAGTATGATTATTAGTTGATATTTATTAAGGATAAATGAGTCCTCGAGGCTTTTAGGTATAAATGCACTAATTTTTATTCATAATGAAAATGTATTTATTGTCTAAAATTCTCTAAAGATTAAATCACTCAAGGGCTATCTATGTTACCACATAGAGCATTGAAGAGTTATCTCTCAAGGATTTAGAATAATAAATGACAAGAAATGGAAAGGACCTTAGAGACCATTTAGCCCAACTCTATCACTTGACAAGTGACAAATCTGAGAGTCATTGCAATTTAAGTATTTGCTCAAGGTCATATAGATACCTAATGGTGTAGTTTGGAATTAAGTTCAGTTCTCGTGACTCTTTTCATAAAGAAAGATATTTTTTTCTTTCTTTCTTTCTTTTTAATAACTAGATTTTCTTTCTATATTAGGATATATTATGTTTGAGAGAGTTGAATTGCAGCTACAACACTCCTTATCCCCTCAAAGTGGGTGAGGAGTGATCTGTTTGTCATCTATGACTTTCGTGAGGAGAAAAAATTGCAGTTGTGATCATTCCTTATTACTTATTTTTCTTATGGCACATTTGTGTCTAAAATACTATTTCCTTAAGGCTTTAAGAAAGAGAGTTACCTTTGAACAAGTTATCTTTTGTAGAAATAACAATTGACATGAGAATAATATTATGAATAAAAGTAGCTTTTATGACTATGTCCTACAGGTCAAAGAGTGATGAAATATTGATACCCCCCCCAAAAAAAATTGAAGTTCTACTTTTTCACTAATACCACACACATAAACGCACACACACACACGCACACACACACACACACACACACACACACACACACACACACACACACCACTTCCACCACTACCAATTAAACCCATCACATACTCCTTGGCCCAATATTCTGCTTTGTCCTAAAAAATTGAGAAGTAAAAGCAGTACAAAGTTGAAATAGCCTAATGATTTCCTCAGTTTGCCACTTCCCATTAAGTTTGAAGACAAACCTTGGGAAATCATCTTTCTAGGGTTTCATGGGGTCATTTGATTTAGACTTAACAAAGACATTTGGAAATGACCTAAGTCAGTTGTATGGCCAAGATCACATGAGTAATAAGTCGTGGATGCAGAATTTGAATCCATAGCCTGTCACTTCATATCCAGTCTTCTTTTATTCCTTTGGTTATCACTATGCTTTGAATATATAATTCTTATTATGTTCAATCAATATGATTTTTAAAGTTCCATTTTAGTACAGTCATGCTACTATGTTTTTTAGTTATTTTTTTTTTTTACTATTAATTCTCCATTGTATATCTTAATGTAAATGCAATAATATCCTAGCCTTGTTGGATGTGTCAGGATAAGAAAGTTTTTGTTCTACTAAAAACCCCAAATATGTCAGTATATCAAGAACATGTGGCATAGTGGGATAAGAACTCCTGCTGGGTGACCTCTCTCTAGCTTACCCATCACTTATATTTTTTAAATTGCCTGAGACTCAGAGAGGTCAAGTAGCTTATAGGTAGAACTGTAAGTGTCACTCTTAACTAGTACACCCTGAAGTGTGTGTGTGTGTGTGTGTGTGTGTGTGTGTGTGTGTGACAGAGAGAGAGACAAAGAAAGAAAGAGACAGAGACAGAGACAGACAGAGAGAAGATAGAATATGAGAGAAATAGAATGAACTAACCTCCAATTACAGCTTAGTTTTGATATAAATGTAACAATATAATATGTTTTTTTCCT
>CM053589.1:156102466-156118678 GCA_028646515.1 Pseudochirops corinnae
AATAATATAAATATTAATAACATATAATAATATAAATATTAATAATAATAAAATAATTAATAATATGGACTACAATCATATAATTATAAACTGAATAAATATTTAATCTTGGTAGAAAATAAACAAAAAAAGATTTTCTTTCATACTTCAGCACTCTAATAATCTGTTATTTCATTGGTGCAGGAACTAATAGATTTGAATTACCTTCTGAACCTAATTTTTCTCGTCAGTAAAATAAGGGAGAGTTCTGAGGTTCAATCCACATCTAGATCAGTTGATATCAGTCATAGGTCCTTAACTTGTGGAACAAGGGTCATGAACTTGGATGGGAAAAAAAAAAAACATGTAATTTTATTTTCACTAATCTCTAATTGAAATTTTGCTAAATTGTTTTCTTATCTTACAATGGATAATACATTTTCGAGAAGGAAAGTGACTCTGAATAAAGGCAAATAGAGTCAATCAAATACATTTTTTTAAAAGAAAGAGGAGAATTCAAAATAAACTGGCAAGTATTATTCAAATATAAGGGATAATTATTATTAAGGAATGTTACAATTGAAGTAAGTGTAAGAATTACATGTTTCAAAACAGAAGTTTATTCTCCCCACAACTTTCAGAACTGCATCTCTGTTTCACAGGTCAAGAAAATCTATATTTACATATTATTTGGTCCATGTATGATTTAGTCTAATGTTAACTGTGAGCTTCTAATAAGACGTGTGAATCAAGAGTTTCTTAACGCTGTGAGTTTTATGAAATGTGCGGATCTATCTGGTCTTAGCAAAGTTCAACAGCAGGTTAGACTTCCTGGTAATGATAGAATCACAGATCTGATTTAAAAAAAAAAACTGCTTAAAATGGAAATGTTACTCTTTTATGGGCATTACTAATGTCTCCATCAAAACTCTATGATTTTCATCTTTATAGTTACAGGCACATCTTTCTCATACCACAACCATGAGAAAACCATTTCTAATCATAATGGTACCCTTGAATAAACCATTCTCACCCTCATTTTGTATTTTTGTCAATATAGATCCAGAAAAAAAATGTCAATGTGTTAAGCCAATGAGATATAAAGAAATGACAGCTGGGGGCAAGGAGTTCCTATCCAATCAATAATTTCTGCTTCCCTTTTAACCCAAGAAAAGGGAGTTATGTGGCTTGACCTGGTAACACCTCTTGCTATTAGCCCCCACCGCTTTGTAACAAGAGGCTTAGTCCATTAGAGCATAGCATGAATAAAGGCATGAACACAGAACCAATCCCCCTGTGTACCAGTTAGCTTGGCCATCTCCCATGGCTATAGTTTGTACTCCTAGTCATGGTCTGTAGCACTTATGTCCAGGACAAGAGAGGTACTAAGTGAGATAATGGGGGTGGATTGTGACTTGCAGCAGCAGAGAAATTGTAAGCTGGGGGAGATATTGGAAATCATAGAGCCACAGAATTACAGTTTGGGAAAGAATCTCAGAGTCCTCCAAGCCTGACCCATTACCAGAAAGGAATCTACATATTATAACTGACCAGGAAAATTATTATCCAGCTTCTGCTTGAAGGAATCAGATGAAATATAAACTCCAACCTCCCCAAGGCCAGCCATGTGACTGTGGGCCAGTTCTAAATATTTACTGAGTCACTTTTATTTCATCCCCCTGCCCAAACAAAGCAAGCCTAAAATGGCCTTTTTGCAACTTCAACTCTTCCTTCTATTCTTCTAAGCAGAACAAGGGGAAAAGTGCCAAGCCTAGAGTCAGAAAGACCCGAGTTCAAATATGACTACTGATACTTACTAGCCATATGATTCTGCTCAAGTGACCAAGTGACTTGATCTTTCCTGCATCAGTTTCCTCAGTGCTAAAATAGTTATGACAATTGCAATAATCAATTGATGATAGCAATAATAGTAATAGGTTATTGTGAGACTCAAATGAAATCATCTCTCTAAAACACTTAGCACCATGCCGGACACGTAGTAAGGGCTTAATGAAAGAATGTTTCCTTTCTACTTTTCATGTTCTCAGTTTGCACTTTTGGTAACCAGAGCTATATTTGGATCATGCAGGCTACTCTCCCATTTTTACAAAGGAGGACCTTTATCCACAATTATTTGCCCAAAGCCCTACACCCTACTATGGAACAGAAGGAAAATCAAAACAGAAACAAACAATTCAAACCCATCTTAAGGTCCATCAGACATATCACACACACACACACACACACACACACACACACACACACACACACACACACACATACACACACACACACTATGAAAAGGAGAGTACATGGCAATAGAAATAGTCTTGCCTACTGTGTATTGCTCATTTTTAGCTGTATTTGGCTAGATGCAAAGTCAAAAATTATGATTTGGTAAACCATATCTCCTTAGGAGTGTGTTTGGCCGGAACTGAATGAAGGCAATTCTCATTTTAATGCACTCTCCTAAATAGAACAAATCCATCAGCCTTGGCATTGAACTTGCAATAGGCTACCTAGCTAAAACGACTGGAGGCATTGCTAGTTAAAAAATGGGCTTTGTGGGATGGCACATAGATTACAAATCAGACCTTTTCAGTCTCAGACTCCAGAAACTTTTTAACTTTTTTTTTTTTTGGCTTTTTGAAGGGCAATTGGGGTTAAGTGACTTGCCCAAGGTCACAAGGCTAGTAAGTGTTAAGTGTCCGAGGTCGTATTTGCACTCATATCCTCCTGACTCCAGGGCCAGTTCTCTATTCACTGTGCCACTTAGCCATCCGTAGACTCTAGAATCTTAACACATATGTACTTGTAAAAAAAAAAATGACTGAAATTGGGTAAGATGAGAATGAATACAGTGCTAATTTTTTAAGCTTTTTCCATTGTTTTTCTCTTTTTTTGACCAATTCATGTAGGCTTAATTATATAAATAAAATTCAAATAAATTTATTCTTTTTGAAAAAAACCTGTAATCCACAAGAAAAATAAATAACTATGAACCAAAGCACAGTGAAAGCAGAAATATATTTACTTTAAAGGGACAAGGTAAGAGTAGAACTCGGGGGCTGAAGACTGAGGAAAATGACACGAATATCATTTTCCAAAATCTCCTTTATTATTATTATAAATCACTGAATTAAATAGTTGGTCTTACAAAACTTTTTCAGATTTTTATTGTTGTTTTTTGTTCAGTTTGGTTTGGTTTAAGTTTTGTTGCTGTTGTTATTTCTGTTTCTTTGGTGGTTAGTGGTAGGCAAGTGAAACAGAACAATTCCATTATCTTTCCCAGTAAATAATCATACACAGAGGCCATGCAACTCCAATAATTAGCATGGTAGGAGTATCCAGATCACTGGAAAAAGGTCACTGACAACTTCTCATCTTAGCTAATGGAGATTTTGCAACACTTGAAGTTTGTATAACAATAGGTAACATTAATTTGTCATTTAACGTTTTCAAAGTGAGACTTTCAATAACTCTGAGAGATAAGTGGTGTTATTATTCCCATTGACAGGTGTGAAAACTAAGGCTTAGAGAGGTGAGCATCAAAGGTAGAGGGTAGGAAAAGGGCTTGGAATCATCTAGTTCAAACTTTATTTTTTCATTTTATTTAATAGAAACCTAGAGTAAAAGTACTGCAGTCTCCTTAAAATATAAAACTTCTTTCCACAATAACATTTTAATGTTTTGTATGCAAAATAGTCAAAGGCAGATGGGTTTAATGTCCTCCAGTCTTGAGATACTTAGAGTGAAATCTACTTAGACTCAGAGCAAAATAACAGTGGCTTACATTTGAGATATTCCATTTAAGTCAATAAGCACTTACAAACACCTACCATAAGTCTTGTATTACGCTAGACACTAGGAATAAAAAAAAAAAAAAATAAATGTCTCCTATACCCAGAGACTTTAAATTTTGTTAACAAAAAAAAGAGACAGATAAGTAAGTTCAAATAATTCGTAAAATACATGTAATAAGTGTCAGAGCTGGTCTGTAGTCCCCCAGCTCTTTGACTCTATATCCAGCATTCTTGCTTTTGAAACATGCTTCTCACTCCTGGCTTGTTAATAAATGAAAATTTTCTTTGCTGTAAAGAGAGAAAAATAAACTTTACAGGAAAGAGACTATACTCCAAATTCTGGGTTTAGATATTCATCTAAGTCATAGAATCATAGAATGTCATCACAGAATCTTAGTATTAGAACATCCCTTAATGTTAACAGATTAAAATTTCAAATGAAGAAGTCCAATATATTATTAGCCATAAAGCAGAAAAAAACATATTTCAAATAACTAATAATTAGAAAAATGCACACAGAAACAACTCAGAAGTTCTACCTGACACCAACTAGATTGGCAAACATGACTAAAAAGAAAAAAAGGGAAATGACAAATATTGGACAGACTACAGGGAAATGGCAACATTAATGCAAAAACTTAGTGCATCTGTGAATTGGTACATCAATGAATTTGGAGCTACACTTAAAATATCACTAAACTGTGTCCATCATTTCACTCAGAAGTAATACTACTATTTAACTTACAATACAAAGCAATCAAATAAAGAGAAAAAAAGCATACTTTCTCTTTCTCTCTTATATATGAATGTATGGATTTCATCAATCTATATATTATATTTATATCTAAGTGTGTATTTACATATCTACATCTGTCTTTCTATTTATCTGTATTTGCCCGTGTGTCCATGTAAGTATTTATGTCAGCTAATTTTGATATGTCAAAGAACTGGAAACCAAAGGGGTGTCAATTGGAGAATGTCTGAACCAAAATTATGGCATACCCCCAATCTATAAGAAATGACATAAATAGATGGTTTCAGAAAAGCCTACAAAATATTGAATAAGTTGAGAATAAATGAAATGAGTAGATTCAGGAAAACAATTTATACAATTACAACAACATTGTGAAGACAAATAATTTTGAAAGATTTAAAAACTCTGATCAGTGTAATAACTAGCTTTTATTCAAGAGGAGTGATGAGAAAGTAGGCTACCCATCTCCTGGTAGAGAAATGATAGTCTCAAGTTGCAGAATGAAGCATCCATTTCTAACCATGTCTATTACAGAAATCTATTTTGCTCGATAATGCAAATTTGTTACATTTTCCCCTCTCTTTTGTCTTCCTTCAGTTAGGGAGGAGGTGAGAGGAAGAAAAAACTGCTTATTTATTGAAAAGAAATAAGGTGGGTTTTTTTTAGAGGTCACCTATCCATCCCCTACCAAGAGTGCTAATTTATTATTCTTCTTCTTAAGTTTAGAAAAATTATCGATTTCTATGATAAAATATTTAAACTGACAGTACAAAATAGCATACACCCACTACAGTCTTGATCTCATAAGAGTTTCCTTCCACATTAATGATAACTACCACATCACGCCTTCATCTTTCAAAACTGACATTCAGATCTTGTATCTCATGTAATTATTGCTTTTTTTGTTGCCATTTACTTCCATAGCAGAACTAGGAATTGATTAGATGAAAATTCCTTTTCACTAATTTACCCCAGAGGAAAATACTAAATATTTGTATTCTTGTTGCTAAGATGATAGGGAGATGAATCTTCTCATTTGCATATAATCTAGTATATCAAATACGTAAGGATAATAAGTAGAATCCTCTGATTTTACTTTAAGGTAGATGTATTTTGGATTCAATGCAATTTTTTACTTAATGGTTTGGATCAAAACCCAAAGGTGTTTGCTCTAATTTTCCAAATTCTAGGAGAAGTTAAACCCATCTGTGCTAAACATTAAAATGATGTTTTAAAAAACCACATTAATATTTTTAGAATTCCAAATGATCCTCACAACATCTTCTGAGGCTTCTTTCTCCCTCCCTGGATTCTATCATTGACAATTTAACCCAGATTTGCTAAACTTTTAAAATGGATTCATCTCTGTCTTTCACCTCAACATATAACTGGTCGCCAAGAACTACCATTTCATACATACTACTACCATTTTAATTCAATTCTATAATATCTGCCACCTTTGGTAGGATAGATTACATGTCTCATAGTCAAACAGGGAGCTTTAATATTATGATAGAGTTTGGATCTTAAACCTGAATTAGTATTGTGGTAGGGATATTTCTATGTAAAGAATGCCATATTGCACTTTAAATAAATTATCCAATCTTGATGCTGATAATATCACTTTTAAGGTCACAATTTTACTAAAGCAGATCAGTGTTAGTTTGTAGTTAAGAAGAGTGGCTTTTAAATGACTTAAGCAGGGTCATATAACTTGTGTGTGTATAAGAGGCAGACTTTGATCCCAGTTTTCTGTGCTCTCTGCTTATACTACACTGTACTTCCTCTTCCATGATATCATAGGATCATAGATTTAAAGTCCTTACATGCATTCTTGTCCAACATTCCCATTTTATAGATAAGGAAACTGAGGTCAAAAAGGCCTTTATGATCTTTGCCGAAGTCACACAGTTAATGAAGTTGCAGAGGGCAAGTATTTTTATCTCTATTGTATAACTAAGAGAAAGGAAACTCAGAGATTAAGGAAATGATGGAGCCACAATTCCTGCCTGGTCTTCTCATCATACACTTAGATTTATAAAGGATCCTAGATGTTATTTAGCTTAATTTCCTCTTTTTTGAAAATGAAGAAATTGAAGTAGTAGATAATCAATTTGCATCAATTGGATGAGAATGTATATTTACTGAAATATTAGATCTTAAGTCAATACAAAAGAATATTCTGTATATGAGTAATGACCACTGACTGACTAAAGGACACATTTATTTTCATGGTCTATTTTATCCTTTTAATCTGGGTAATTTTTTTTGCAAGTATTCATCTATTTTTTAAAAATAGTATTTTATTTTTCCAGTTATATGTAAAAACAATTTTCATTTTGGGATCTCTTTCAGTAGATGATCAGTGTATTCTTTCAATTTCTATTTTACCCTCCAGATCTAGAATATCAGGAAAGTCTTTCTTAATGGTTCCTTGAAAGATGATGTCTAGGCTCTTTTTTGATCATGGCTTTTGGCTAGTCCAACAATTTTTAAATTATCTCTCCTGGATCTATTTTTGAGGTCAGTTGTTTTTCCAATTTCACTTTTTCTTCTATTTTTTTCATTCTTTTGGTTTTGATTGTTTCTTGATGTCTTATAAAGTCATTAGCTTCCATTTGCTCAATTCCAATTTTTAAGGAATAATTTCTTAAGTGAGCTTTTGAACCTCCTTTTACATTTGGCTCATTATACTTTTTAAGTATTTTTTTTTCCTTCAGTGAATTTTTGTGCATCTTTTTTCCATTAGGTGTTTAATCAATGTTTATTGACTGACTGCTGTCTCATTCAAGATCACAATTTCTGCTTCTACTTATTTGTCCTCAAATGAAATATAAAGACTCAATTTAATGGTCAAACAAGATCATTACTTTCAGTCTTGTCTTCTACGTGAGACATTCCCATATTCCTTTTTTGTACCCCATTTCCTTGTCTGTCGCATTCTTGTAGATCAGAGTCCTTAGAACTTAGTCCCTGGACAGCCCCATAGTGGTGTTGGCCTGCTGGGTTCTTAGAATCTTTCTCAATTTCTTGTCAAGCTGATCTTGGCCTATTTTCCTTGTACCATCACCTACAGGAGGAGAGTTAGTGGCATGATGATAAGAGTGCTGGCCTTGCAGGCAGGAAGACCTGAATTCAAATCTGTCTGTAGATACTTTCTAGATTTTTGACACTGGGTAAATCACTGAATCTCTGTTTGCCACAATTTTCTCAATGGTAAAATGGTTACCATCACTACCACCACCACCACCACCACCACAACCACCACCAGCACCATCATCATCATTATCATCATAGTTATCATCAAATCACAGGGTTATTGTGAGGATAAAATGAGATAATAATATTTGTAACATCATTTAAAATAATGCTTAGCATATAGTGGATGTTATATAAATCAATAATTCCATTCTTTTCCCCTTCCATAAATCCCTGGAGTTACCCTTGCTCAGGTCTCAACTCTTTGAGCTCTTGTTTAAGGGATAGAGAGAAACCACAATATTTTTCCCCTTGGTTCTGGCTGACATGGTTTTCTTCTTGGTTATTTACAGGTGTTCCTTAGAGGAGCTTATTTTACCTAAAAGCTTTTAGTTAGGCTCTTAACTGGAAGTCCTAATCTCCACTTTTGCAAAGTAAAACCTTAAAGTCAGACTAGAAGAAGCTGTGTCTGACTAGACACTAACTTGAGCAAAGAGGACAAAAGGGAATTAATATGATATACCATAGTAAGTGAGGAAAGAACTACACGAAAGATTTCAGTGCACAAAGGTAGGTGCATCTTTTAGTAGTTAATACAGGGGCAGCTAGGTGGTACAGTTAATAGAGTACTAGCCCTCATGTCAGGAGGACCAGAGCTCAAATTTAGCCTCAGACGCTTGACACTTAACTAGCTGTGTGACCTTGTGCAAATCACTTAAACCCAATTGCTTTGCCTTCCCTCCTCAAAAAAAAAGAAGAGAAAAAGTGATATGATGTATTAAAAGTTGAACTATTTTCAATGAATATGGAGGTCATGGGTGAAAAAGAGAAGAGAGTATATGGTAATGTTTGTGGTAGTTGACTAATAGTATTTAACATTATCCCTGGTACTCAGAAAGTTGAATTTTGGATATATGCATATCCTGTCCTTTCATTAGTTCCACATAAAGTGATGAATAAAGCTATACTAAATGCTTATAAAGCCTTCAAAGTATGTGAGAGCTAAAACTTGTACCATAATATCCCCCCAACTGATCTTTCCATCTTTCCTATCCAATACATTCTATGCGGCACCAACAGGTTGATCCACCTAGTTCTTCCTAATTTGTTTTGTTCAGTGGTTTCAGTTGTGTCCAACTCTTAGTCATCCCATTTGGGGTTTTTCTTGGCAAAGATACTGCAGAAGTTTGCCATTTCTATGTCCATCTCATTTTACAGATGAGGAAACTGAGGTAAACAGAGTGAAGTGACTTGTCCAAGATCACACAACTAGTAACTGTCTGAGGCTAGATTTAAACTCACATCTTCCTAATTCCAGACCTGGCTATCTACCGACTGTGCCACCTAGCTGCTTCCTAATCCTCAAAATCTGATGTTCCCTGTTGCCTAGAGAAGAAAGTCCAGATTCCTTAACTTGTCAAGTCAGGCCTTTTACAGTTTGTCTCCAACCTAGTTTTCTAGTCTCCTTCCACTATTCCCTTTCATATATCCTACATTCCATCAAAATTGAGCTATCTTTTGATTATCTGAACATTCGCGCGCGCACACACACACACACACACACACACTTAATTACATCAATTCCTACTTCGTACTATACACTCTACATGGAGTATTATTCCCTAGTTCTTACCTCCTCAAATTCTAACAATTTATTAAAGCACAGCTCAAATTGCATTTCCTCTAGGAAGGCAGCTCTTATCTTTTGAGCCAGAAAAAATTTCTCTACCTGTGGAGAATTTATATCTTTCTTATTGTACCTTCATACACTACCCTGAATTAAAGGAATTTGTGAATTTATTTCATTGACTTGACTATAAGCTTATGGAGAGCAGTCTTTCTGCCTTTGTTCTGCCTTCTATATGAACCTTCAAAGAGAGAGAGAAAGAGAGAGAGAGAGAGAGAGAGAGAGAGAGAGAGTGTGTGTGTGTGTGTGTGTGTGTGTGTGTGTGTGTGTGTGTGTGTGTGTGTGGAGGGAGACCTACTGAAAGAATGTTGACTGACTAAAATGAACTTTGTTTTTGTTTTTGTAGAATGTTTTGAATTAAGTGGAGGCAGTGCTAGAAGACAGAACAGGATATTTGCAAGATAGTACAGTTGAAATCAGCAGGTCTTGGCAACTACTTGAAAAGAGGCGATGAAGAAAAGAGACAAAATAACTACCAAAAACATTGATTACAATCTTCTAAGATTTATTACTCAAAATTAAGAGGACTAAAAGAAGTGGTTTTAGTAGATGAATATGTCTTCATCATGTAAAATGACTCTTTAGTGAAACTAAATTATTTCCCTAGTTAGGAGTCTCAACCCCTAGGTAATACTATAAGGCTTGCACAATTATCAGAGCCCCTAAGAAAGAGAAGTTCCCACTATTGGAGTGGGTTTTATTGATTCCTTAGCAACAAAGAATTTATTTCCCTTCTAAGGAAGCCTGGGAATTCTACTGTAAGTAGAATTGAATGAATCCCTAGAATGTAGAGGCCCACTAACCACAAATTCCCTAGCAATTCCATGTGCTTTCCCCTCAAGCCCCTTGTAGGTAGGCCCCATTTAGGGTAGTATTATATGTTTGGAAGATTCTAGTTACTTAGCAGGCTGAGATGGGGATAAGAGTGGGAATGGGGCATTTGTCACTCTAGAGCTACTGAGTCCATTCTCCTCTTCTAAACTAAAAGAAACATTATAAATCTTCAGTACTGTATAGGTCCCTTGGATAGTCAAAGGTCCTCTGTAAAGGCAAAGGGAATTAACTTGACTGTGTGTTTTTTACATGAATCTTTTGCATTCTTTTCTTAAGTGAAATAAAAATTCTGTTTGTGATCTTTGGTACAAATTTTTAGTTGTGAATTCCTTTACTGGGAAGAACAAACAAGAGAAACCAAAAGAATTTCCTGTAGCTAAAATATAGATGGTGGAGAATAATAGATTGAACTAAAGATGATGGATAAAATCAAGTCATAATAAGATTAGCAAAATCTTAATGAAATGGGAAGCAAAAGAAATATATTTTATACATTTTTTGCTTATTTGGAATAGGGTTTATTTTATTTGTGACATCTTGGATTTTGTTATTATGTAGTAACGCTGTTAATTTTTGAGGGTTCATAGTCTAAACCTTGCTGAAACTAGTATCTTAGTTATATCTCTGCTAATTTCCTATGAGTTTCTAAGTAAACTATTATATTATCAGCAAATGGAGATAGTTTTATGTCCTTTTTCTTTCTAACATTAAGTAATTTCTCTTGTCTTATTGCTATTCTATTCCATAAGTATATACAATAATAATGAGGAGAGTAGAAATTGTTGTTTTACTCTAGTATTTATTGGAAAATGCTCTAATGCATTTCCATTGCTTATGAGTTTTGCTTCTAGCTTTAGATAGGTACTTTTTATAAGGTTAATCAAGGTCCTTCTATGCCTATATTTTGTAGGATTTTGAATGTAAATGAGTATGGAACTTTGTTGATGGCTTCTCTGCCTCTATTGTGGTAATTTGGCTATATTTTCTTTTGCTTTTTAACATGATTAATTATCTTGATTATTTTCTTAGTATCCATCCATCCATCCTTGGCTTCTGTGGTATAAATCAAAATTGATCATGAGAAATTTCTTCAATGGATCACTGTAATCTGCTTAACAATTTTATTTAAAATGTTCAAATCAATATTTGTTAATGATATTGGTCTATACCTCTCCTTCCATACTTAATTTTTCTCTGCTTTATATATATATATACATATATATATATATATATATATATAGGGATATATTTTTATGATAAAAGGCATGTGGTATGGTGCTTTCTCAATTTTTGAGAATTATTTATATATTATTGAAAACCTACCTCATTGTTAACTGATCCCCCTTCATTGGCAATTTCTTTTACATTATGTATGTTTTCTGCTGCCTCCTGATTCCTAGTTTTCTTCCAGTGGCACTCCATATCACAGGGAAAGTCAGGACACTTCTTGTTTATCTTTGTTTCCTCCATATCCTCTATTTGCCCTCATTTTTCAGCAATGCTCTTTTATAATTAATATAGTATGATGCAAGAACTTTGTTCAGATCTATCATCTGTCATGTCTTCTTGTCAATCTCTTTCCTTAATGAATTCAGCACTTTCCTAAGGCTAGCTCTTCCTTCTTAACCCATATCCTCATCTTTGATTATTTCAGTATTTAAATTCATGAACCTTCTAGTATTTTGACCTTCCTGTTCATCGATCTCTTTCATTGTCATGACTTTAATGTTTAATATATCTAAAAAATACATAGAGACATCATTCAAAATTGTTCTAACTCCAAGATCTTACTGTCTATGATTACAATTTCTTGAATCTTCTTTCCATACTTTCCATGATTTCCCCTCCCTTGTTCTCTCTGCTTCTTCCCTTGTTCCAGCACTATTTTTATGGCTTCATTTACTTCCCTTAATATTCTTGAAGTCAATTCTAACAAAGCACAATGTATTGATACTAAATCCTTGACCCCCCTAATCCAGGGGTGGGAAACCTGCCACCTCAAGGTCATATGTGGCCCTCTGGGTCGAAGGTGAAGCTTGGATTCAATCAATGGGCTGCACTTGAGGTCCTAAGAGGACCACATGTGACCTAGAGGCCACGGCTCTCCTTCTCCCCCTTTAAATCCTTTTACTCATTTCTCTCTTGGGAAAGCCATAGCAACCACCTTCTATGTCTGTAACTTCCAGGTAACTGGATATTGATGGGAAAAAAATCACAAAACTGACTCGATTGGGTCCATGACAAGATTTTTTGTTATCTAAATTCAGCTGGACTCTCACCACTGCACCATAATCATTTTATTCATCTCTGCTTGATTCCCTAAACACACTTCTTATAGCAATATTTCTAAAATTTTTCTCTCTTCTCTTTTCATTCCCTAACGCCATATATGACTCAGTAAATGATCTTGCCTCCTATGTTGCTGGGAGTATCGTACCTATTATAGATTTCTAAGAGGAATGTTAGAAGCCATAATTAGAAGTTCCCTCATATCTCCTAATCCTTTCCTCAAATCCATTTCTTCACCTTTCCTTTACTTTGTTCCATCCTCAGAGATGAAGGAGTTTTCTTCCTTGTTCCCTTATAACCTTAATCCCATTCCCTCCTTTCTTCTCAGAGTAATTCCCCAGTTAATTTATCCCTATCATCTTCATCTTTGTTTTTTTTTTACTGACTCCTACCTTATTACATATCAACACACTTAAGTATCTCCTTGTTTAAAAAAAAAAAAACAACAACTAGGCAGCTAGGTGATAGAGTGAATGGATCACACTGGGCCTAGAGTCAGGAAGACCTGAGTTCAGATCTGGCCTCAGACATTTACTAGCTGTGTGACCCTAAGCAAATAACTTAACCCTGTTTATCCCAGTTTCCTCAGGTATAAAATAAGATGGAGAAAGAAATGTTAAATCACTTTGGTATCTTTACCAAGAAAACTCCAAATGTTGTCACAAAAGGTCAGACACAACTGAAACTGCTGAACAACAACAAGACATTTTAATTGATATGCTTATCCTATTATAGTATCATCCAACATCTCCTGTTTAATTTTTTACTTAAATTTTAAAATAATTATCTACATTGTTCAGGATTAGTGCTTCTACTTCCTTGCCCCCAAGTTATCCTTTAACCACTTACCTTCTGACTGCTATCCTTACCCCTTTATTAAAACTATTTTTATCAGATAATAGCATTTGTGTAGTGTTTTAAGGTTTGCAAAGAACATAACAAATATCTCATTTTATCCTCACACCAACCCTGAGAGGGAGGCACTATTATTATCCCCATTTTACAGATGAGAAAACTGAGACCGACCAATTTAAGTAACATAATCACACAGCTATTTCAAACTCAAGTCTTCCTGACTCCCTGTACAACACTCTATGCATTGCCCAACCTAGCTACCACAATATTATCACCCATACGTTGAGAAGGAGGCTGGCAACTTGCCATGTGGCACTCCAAATTAGTGTCATTTTCAAAAGAGTAATTTTTATAGTCTCATATCATCAGCTTCCTATTCAATATTACATCTCTGTTGTGCTATAGTCATCTTCAACTCAAGAGATCTTATACAGAATTTCTACTGTGAACTTGCTCTTCCTCTAAACTTTCCAAAACTTATAGTCAGGGAGATCCTTGACTTTTCCCTCTTCCTTGCTCCTGTTACATAATCAGTTATCAGATCTTAGAGGTTCTACCTCAGCATCATGGTTTTTATTTATCTCCTTTCCACCCACACAGCCACTACATCATTTCATCTTACCTGGTAATAACCTCCTAATTGGTCCTCATGCTTTTAGTTTCTCTACTCTAGTATCAATCCTCCAAAGTGACCAAAACAATCTTCTTTAGACACAGGTCTTACCATGTCATTTCCTGTTCAAAAGCTTTCAATATCTCCTAATTGCATCTAGGAAAAATATATCCTGACATATAAGGAAAAATTTACCCTGACATGTAAAGTCCTCCAAAATCCAATTCCCAAGTACTTTCTAAAATTTCTTTCATATGCCTAGAAAAATTCTAAATCCCAACCAAAATAAACTGTGTTATACTCCCTGAAGTTGACATTCAAGTAAGTTCATTAATTCAGTAAACATTTATTATCTACAAAGTGTAAGGCACTGTGGTAGGTGCTTGGAATACAATAATGAAACAAAAATAGTCTCTGCTTTCATGGAGTATACATTCTACATGGCACAGTGGATAGACTACTGGATCTGAAGTTAGGAAGAGCTGAGTTCAAATCCTATCTTAGGTACTTAGCACCTGTACGATACCTAGTCACCTAACCACTATCTGCCTCAGTGTTCGCGTCTGTAAAATGGGGATAGTAGAGCACCTATCAAGTAGGAATGTTGTGAGAATCAAATGAAATAATATTTGTAAAGTATTTTACATGTGTTAGTTTATTTTTATTATTAATTTTATAAATATTTATTTAAAATATATTTATATTAAATATATAAATATAAATGTATAAATAAATATCCTCTCACATATGATGTTTCTTGCCTGCAATATTTTCCCTATTTTTTCCCACTTCAGAATACTTGTCTTCCTTCAAAGCTTAGCCTAAGAATCACCTCCTCTATGAAATTTTCCCTGATCCCTTTAGTTATGGGCCCTCTCTCCTGTTTAGGATATTATGCTTATCCGTGTGCATGTCATTGCCTCCTAGGACAATAAGCTCTTTGAAGTCAGGGCTATTTCATTTCCTTCCATAAGATCTCCAATATATAGCCCAGTGCCTTGTACCTCATACATGGCTATCTGGTGAATTGAAATTTCCATTGAATGCACGAGGTTTTAGAAATGGATTGTAAACTTTGACCAATAATCTTATTACTGAGAATCTACTTTAAGTTTGTAATTGAATTTTAAAAAAGAAATGAAAATGTGGACTATCTATACAAAAATGTTCATAATTGTACTATGTGAAACTGTGATACATGGGAAGCAGACTCAATATGCAATGAATAGGGGTTGGCTGAAGCAACAGTAGGATATTAATGTAATGGAATAGTACAGCACCACTAAAAATGACAAACATAAAGAAATACAAAAAAAAAATTGTACAATCATATAAAAAACAAAACAAGCCAGCTGCATCAGCATTAATTAAGGATATGTTATATATATTTATAAGAATGTATAAGTGAAAAAATATAGCCTCCACTGAGGGATTATTGAATGAATAAATAACTGACTTTAAACCAGGAAAATTTTAGGTAAACTTCTGCCTCTGTTAACCACCAGCTGTGAGAGGTTCCTCAACATTCCAGTGCTCTAGCCAGACACAGCAAACACGTGGCCCATCTGTCTGCAACACATTGGAATCACATGAAAATATAATTGGAAAGTCCTTGACAAAATAAATAAAAACATACAATGTAGATTATGTTCATTAGTGGTTTTCTAAGTTAACAGGCCTTCAGGGATACATTTCTTTTTAAATTTAATATCGCTACTCTAGGGAACTGTCTAAGCCAAATAGTTGAAGAGAAGCTGCCACCCTGCCCTGGTATAGGGAGTTTCCTCCTCTGGGATTCCTATATACCAATGGAATCATAGGTCCAGTGTGTTTTATTTTTCCTATAACTTCTACTAAATAAAACTTCAGTGACTCCTTGGAGTGGTACTGTAGGCTGCTAGGTGACAGAGGGAACAAACAGTGTTAGATTTATAGAAAGGAAGATATGTATTTGAATCCTGCCTAAGCCCTTTATTAACATCATGATGCTAAACAAGTCACTTCACCTATGTCAAGCTCAGTTTCCTCTTCTGTAAAACTGGGATAATAATGGTAGTGATTCATTACAGGTGATAATAACGTCATCACAGGCTTGTTTTGATGATAAAGTGAGAGATCTCATGGAAGCTTTTAAGTGTTATATGAATTCTGCCTATTATTTCTATTATTACAATAATAGTGATTAATTTATGTATGCTAT